>CM050422.1:31281944-31406944 GCA_027564155.1 Gymnocypris eckloni scoliostomus
GCACACATCTCCTCTCTCTCGTCTGTCAGCTCAGTTTCTGTTCCATGCCTTTAGATCTCTCTCTCTCTCTCTCTCTCTTTCGTCTGCTCGGTTTCTGTTCAACCCTTTTTACATCTCTCTCTCTCTCTCTCTCTCTCTCTCTCTCTCTCGTCTATCATCTCAGTTTCTGTTCAGCATCTTTTCCTCTCTCTCGGGTTTCTGTTTAACACACATCTCTCCTCTCTCTATCTCTCTCTCTCTCTCTCTCTCTGTTCTCTCTCTCTCTCTCTCTCTCTCTCTCAGCATCTGCTCAGTTTCTGTTCAGCATGCGCGCCTACACATCTCTCTCTCTCTCTCTCCGCATCTGCTCAGTTTGTGTTCAACATCTCTCTCTCTCTCTCTGCTCAGTTTCTGTTCAGCATGCTTTACACACATCTCTCTCTCTCTCTCTCTCTGCATCTACTCAGTTTCTGTTCAGCGCACACACACACATCTCTCTCTCTCCGCGTCTGCTCGGTTTCTGTTCAGCACTTGCACACACACACTCTCTCTCTCTCTGCGTCTGCTCTTTTTCTGTTCAGCACGCACACACACACATCTCTCTCTCGCTCTCTGTATCTTCTCAGTTTCTGTTCAGCACGCGCACACACACACATTTCTCTCTCTCTGTCTCTCTGCGTCTGCTTAGTTTCTGTTCAGCATGCGCACACACACATCTCTCTCTCTCTCTCTCTCTCTCTCTCTCTCTCTCTGCATCTGCTCAGTTTCTGTTCAGCATGCGCACGCACATCTATCTCTCTCTCCGCGTCTGCTCGGTTTCTGTTCAGCACACACACACACTCTCTCTCTCTCTCTCTCTCTCCGCATCTGCTAAGAATTTGTGCAGATTAACATCTTGAAAAGGAGAGCTATGTAGTCTTATAATTATGTAGTCTTAATGGGTTGCGTTTCAGTCACTTTTTCATATTCATTCCGTTGTCTGACAACAGAAACAGTAAAATATATCAACGAAACCTGTTTTATTGATAATTTAGCTGCATCAATACAGTATGTGGGCACAGAGAGGCAAACACATGTAATAATAAACTATATAGGCTATGTTCATTTTGCACGTTCAGAAGAAGTGAGCTGCTCTGTCCTGCAAACATGTAAACATGTTTGTGTCAGTAAATTGCTCAGTGCAAAGAAAGAGAAGTAATGGGAACCTGGTATATATTTTTTCATGTGTCTAATAGACATGAAGTTCTTTGAAAAATATCTATTACCTTGGAAACATGTCTAGTCTTTATGCTATTGACTATGGTTTCAATAATAATAAACACACATTTGCATAAAGCATCCATATTTGTCCATGCGCATGTTGATTAGAGTATTAAAAACTTGAAAAATATTAATTTAAGGTACATTTAGAAGAAATAAAAATGTGTGATTATTTGCGAGTTAAATCATGACAATAATGTGATTTATCGTGATTAAATATTTTAATCGATTGACAGCCCTAATTTATATATAATATAAAATATGAATATGAATATAAATTTAAAAACAATATTTTTCAAAATATATACTGTATGTGTATGTCTTTATATACATAATAATGATATACACAGTACACACACATGTATTATACAAACAAAAACGTTTATTTTGGATGCAATTAATCATGATTAATCATTGCCCAACACTAATATATATATAATAAATATGATAGATGCAAAAGCCTCTAATTGACATCTGAAATTTTCTTCTAAAATGAGAATTTTTATCAAGCTCCTAAATTTATTTTCACATAGTTATTTCACATTAATTGCACAGAAAAGGACCTACACATTGCTATTAGAGTAAAATTACTGAAGCTAATATATATATATATATATCTAATGCTGCCTAATGGATACTATACAGAGAAATACACTAATCACACATCTAACACATAAGAACTGACACATAACGGAACAGAAAAGGTGGTATATTATTAACACAGAGTTACTGAAAACTGATACAAGATAAGTGAATGAGGCACAAGTGAATGAGGCACAAGTTAATCATTAACTAAGGAGACTAACAATGAAATAAGGAACGTTTGAAAACACAGACACAAGCCACAAACTAAACATAATCCTGACAATAGGATTCATCCAATCTCTGTGCATCAAGAGATATTTAGTATTAGTGTTTTGTCTTACCTGGGGTCAGAGGTCACTACTCCACCCCTGAATGCAAGTGGAAATTCCATTGATTGGTTACTTTTCACAGACACACAGCTGGGTTCTGAATATAATGTAGTGTCTCTCTGCTCCATCTCCTCACAAAGAAGAGTTTTATATCTGCAGTTTTCAACCAGGGGTCTGGGGCCCACTTGGGGGTCTAAAAAAACTTCCAAGGGGGCCACAGGATGAATTATTATTATTATTAGATTATTAACATTAAAACATGCAATCAAGATGTAAACTAAAACAATATTCCCCAGAAAACTGAAGTGTTCTGAAAACAGATTTAATAGGGGAAGTTTACCAAGAAAATAAGCCTTGTCATAATCACAGTAGTGAAATATTGTACCTTATATTGTGGAGCCTTCGAATATTGTGTTGGACAGCATTGATCATTCGAGTCCAAAAGAACTGCTGAGAACCACTGCTTTAGATGTAGTGTTGTTCTTCTCTCCCTCTATAGAATTACACAGACATTAATTACACTTAAAAATCACACTGTACACTTTTCATTCAGCACTTTCAATACTTACAGTAATGGACGTTGTTTGATCAAATTAAAGAATAGCACTTTGCCCAAGTTTAGCTTATCTAGAGGAGTCAGACCTATGTTTTCTTCTCTGTACAGTTACTGTCAACATGTATAAGTGAAAGCCATATTCAGGGCATCTGTATATCGAATCGGCAAATTAATATTAGTCAATTGGTGGATGACACCACCTTACTTTTAAGATATGCTTTCTAAAGTCCTCTAGCAATTGATAACATAAAATTAGTTTCTGAAGCTTCAGCTAAACATAAGTAAATGTGATGTATATTAAAGACTGTACAGCACTCTCTATTTATAATATTCCAGTTAAATCTAAAGTTACAAATCTAGGCATCATGATCACTGAAAAAAATTATAATAGGTGTATTATGAGACTCTATTAAACTTCATTGAACTTTGACTCTATTAAAGTAAAGGTGCAAAAAAGATTCTATTTATGGTTCACAGGTCCTCAGTGTATTGTCATGAGGCACAGGTTTGATCTTGCCTGTATGTTTTACTCCCAAACCCAGCAGCCACAGATGGGATGTATGAATTGCCAAACTTCTTTACTGTTTTACTGAGGAAAAAAGCCAAAGTTGGATTCATTTAATGTTTTACTTATATTGTATCCAGCTAAACTAAAGCATAGTTGGAAATGTTTAGGCCCTGACACAAGCTGCTCTTTTTGTAGTTCCCCAGAGAAACGGCTCTTCATATTTTCTGGCACTGTCCTCAAGCACAGTTATTGTGAATTTAATTGTATAACATACTAACTGCATTTGGGGTTTTCTCTGTTTTTGAAGGATGTGTTTTCTGGTCAAAGTCTTTTAATGCCAAATGTCACATTCATCAAAACAAATTCACTGATCAAAAATCCCTTATTCATAATTTTTAGGAAATAAATCCAAGCTAATTCATCTTCTAAGAATTGCAAAGCTCTTAAGACAATAAACCTGTGGTACGTTCAAGTTGTTGTTTTTGCATCACTTTCATTATCAGTTCGTTTAAATATGTACTTCTATATTTGTGCTGTACTTATATTTTATGCCTTGGCAATTAAAAAAAGAAAAGAAGAGAAAAAGAAGCTTGCTTGAGATGTGCTTTGCCTCGGGACTAGGCGGCAGCAGTGAGGGGAAGGAGAGAAACAGATGCAGTCCAGACAGACCGTTCTCACTTCTCGTAGTGGATTAGTCAACGGGATGTTTCATGATTCATGCTCTTGTGCTTTGTTTCATAATAATCTGGATGGTGTGTTATATCATGTGAAAATAAATATGATGAACAAAACACCCAAAGTATGAAAATATATATATATATATTTTTAAGACATACAAGTACGGTGACTCATACTCGGAATTTGTGCTCTACATTTAACCCATCCAAAGTGCACACACACACACACAGCAGTGAACACACACACACACACACACAGCAGTGAACACACACACACACACACACACACACACACACACAGCAGTGGGCAGCCATTTATGCTGTGGCGCCCGGGGAGCAGTTGGGGATTCGGTGCCTTGCTCAAGGGCACCTCAGTCGTGGTATTGAGAGTGAAGAGAGAGCGCTGGTTACTCACTCCCCCCACCTACAATCCCTGCCGGCCCGAGACTCAAACCTGCAACCTTTCGATTACGAGTCCAACTCTCTAAACATTAGGCCAGGACTTTTTTAATATGAAAATAATCACATTTCTAACCGGCATGCATCTGGTGATCACCAGTGAACAGTTCTGTACTTTTTGCTCATCTCACAACAGCCTTTTGCCAACCAACTTCTCAAGATTCACTCTCACGGCAAGGCTGTCTCAAGAAGGACAACATTTCTAACCAGCATGCACTGCTTCAAGTCCTTTGGCACTTTCATCCTACATCACCAGTGGCTGATAAATATGGCTCACAATAAAGCACATTTCTGATACAAGCTATGATCTGCTATAGTTTTAAATGTTAAATTGTCTTTAACATCTTTTTAACACTTTTGAAATCTCTGAGGTCACAGAGACTTGGTGTATAAATGTATGGTTAATCATTTAATACTGTGTCATAAATATGGGTAATATTCTAAATAAATACATACATACATAAATATATGTTGTGACACCCCAAAACATCACAGAAATAAAATAATAATAAATATAATTAAAAGATTTAACAGTGTATGCCACATGAATTATGGCATTGCATATTACACACAAAAGACACATGCCGCTATGTTTGGTGGCACATATTAGACGCTATATATGACAACAAACATTTAGCATCACAGTTTCATCAAGTTACGTTTACCACAGACCTTGTTTTACTCACAAATTAAAAAAATCCATTATAAATAACCAAAGGGAATTTTGAGAGAACTAGCAGTGATTTAGTCTTCCAGATCACATCTAAGCCACACTATAGGCCTATGTTTTGTCATATGTAGGCCTATATTGTAAATATATGGTTTAAAAAATAAATAAATCAAATAAATCAAAGATGTGTTAATCTTTTTTTTGACATTGTGGGGAAAGGGGCAAGCCTTTCTAATTAATCAATTATTTGAATAGTCTCAATTAAATAACTTCAAAAATGCAGTTTGTGACACATCTGTTTTTGAATCCAAAAAAAATCAAAATGGTAAAGCTCAACTGAACTGTCAATACATATGTAAATAACAGAAGTTGTGTTAAGTTATGCGTTTTGGATAAACTAAGATGTTTGTGCAAATCAAATGAACACAATAAATTGTATTGGGTTACAGTGTTAAAGCAGGCTAAATCATTCTAAAACAGCGGGACACGAGACAGATATAAACCTTGCAGTCTGGAGAAGCCTGATGGTTGTTGTATCAATTAGCTCCAATTAGAAAGCCTAAAGCATATGTTTAAAAAGCAATATACAGTACATCCAATTAAATATCGCCGTGCTACAAGTGCGTATGTTCAGTTTGTACAGTGTCAGTCACTATTGGAGATGTCACATTCCGCAGTTTTCAGTGGTACGTGGCACATCTTATTGTGGCATATACCACAATCCACTGGAATATGCCTCTGGAAACCATATAGCCTCGCGCGTAACATTCCATGCCAATTAATATTAACACGCTACTGGTCCAGCGGGTGATTTCTACATTATCTTCAGACATCAGGTTACATATTTACAGTTTTATCATTTTAAACAATCTAAACGAGAACATGCATCGTACCTTCATAAAAGTCCTCCCCGAGCAAAACTCTCCAGCGACTGAAAGCTCTGCACTTTCGGTTTCGGTTTCGCGGTAGGTCTACATCTGAATAATGAACAGCTGATCCAAGTAAATCCACTTCCGGTGCTGAGATCAACTTTTGTTTTCAACCTGAGAATTAACTTCCAGGGTAAGATAGAAATGACCCCCTATATCTGAAGTGATCACGGAGCAGGTTATAGGCTAGTGTTACAATCGGTTCAGTTTCTAAAATATTTGGTTCCACTGGGTGGTGCCTCATGAATATTAATTATATTTCTGAAACTGTGGGCGTGTCCTTGACACAACGCGCAAACGAATGGAACTAAAATTTAGCAACTTGTTTAATGGATTATTTCGAAAAGGAAATGCAATTTCAATATTAGAATACATTACAACAGTTCACGTGTTTAAAATAATGCATGTGTAATATCCTCCCAAGAACCATAAAATACCCCCCATCTCCCCATCTCTCCCTTGAGTGGATTATATGCAGACTGAAAGATCTCAGCATTATTACACACGTTGTCAATCAACCTTGCACCAAAACTAATAGAATTCTGTAGAATAATAGAATAGAATCACCCTCGGTGACCTGCACCTTCAAGCAGATGATGCTGATTGTCAACAAAAAGCAGCCAGTTGAGGATACTGAATTAGACAGTGTATATTACTTGTTAGAAAAGTGATACAATAAACGTGCAGTGACATGTTAAATTATAACAAAGTTTAATAAAGACAAATACTCATTTCAACAACATTACACAATGAAATAGCTTTTTTAACTCTTGAAATACACACAAGGAAGGAACCACTCAATGTGTCCAGCATTACTGAGGTGCATGCTCATACCAGCCTGAAGGTGGTGCTCGAAGGCTACATGGCACATCATTTATACCTGCATTAATAAAGAAGTGATACTGTATAGAGAACAGACATTAATGGCAGGCCTGGATCTATCTTTTTATACAACACTGATCACTGCAACACTGACTTGCTGGGATGGGTCCAGATAAGCCAATATGTGTATAATAATATGTAAACAGTACCATCGTTTATATTTTAGATCAAACTCTTGTAAAGTAAAAATAAGTAAATGTGATGAATATTGACCCTAAGATGGACATTTTATTATTGTACAAATGGGTTAAACAGTCAAGGTGAGGATTTTACCTTCTCACCTACAACCAATACTCCCATTAACAGCAACAGCTGTGTAGCTCTTCCCCCAGTTACAAGTGGGTTTTATAACAGTCTTGACTACTGTGACGTGCACTGGATGGAAGCATTGGAGAGTATGATGACTGGCAGGTTAAACAGCTGTTTGGATGGGTGGAAAGAGTCCACAGTCCTCAGATCATCCAAATGCAGGACTGAGTAAACAGACCCAGTAAATGCACACAGAACACACATTTAAAAGCCTTCAAAAGCCCCCCCACCCACACACACAAACACACACACACACACATGATGACTTGTTGATAAAACACAGGCAAAGTATGCAAATCCTAACAATATAGAATGTATATGAAATGCACTATACAGTATGAAACTATCTCAGTGAATATTTGATGTGTTTTAGCATTGCAATGGGGTAGCTATTGCACATAAAAAATAGTAAACAAAGGCATTTTGAAGGTTATACACAGTACATGCCAGATGAACAGACAACATGTGACATATTTTTTACACAACTGTTGATGACAATGGAGTGCTCATGTGGCTGACTCTGATGTGTGTTTGTGCTCTCCTGGTCAAGCATTGACTTCAGAAATTATGTTTTAAATGATTTGTGTTATTCTGAGAGCGCATTCTTAATAGACTAGATTCAGAAAACTGTAAGAACACAGTATGTCATATTCTGTAAAGAGATCACGTGATATATGAGCATGTGTCAACCAATCCGAATCAAGAATTCAACAATGCTGTTGTATTCAATAAATAATAAACTTCATACCCTTGAATTATTAAAAATTTACACACACTCTCAGCGTTACCACCCTGTGTGCACATTCATTTTCAATAATACAACATCTGCAATTATTTGTTACATATACACATGTGCGCTCACGAATATAGAACTTCCCGTCTTCCCAGTCACTCTGATGGTTCACCATTAAGCACATCAACAATAATCCCAACCAGTTCAGCCAGAAATCTTGGGTAATCTTTGATGACCATCTGACCTTCAAAACCTCATTGAATAGCTCGGTCATGAGAGTTTGCATTGCACAACATCCGTAAGAGCACTTCCTAACTGAGCAGGCTGCACAGCTCCTCGTTCCTTCTCATTTATAGATTGGACTATTGCAGTGCTCTCATGGCTGGACTTCCAGCGTGTGCAATCAAACGTCAACAAATGATGCGGAATACAGCAGAATGGTCAGACTGTCCAATCACACCAAAAGAGCCCATGTTACACCTCTCCTTATCTCTTTACAATGGCTGCAGCTACTGCTGGTATCACTGATGTTTGTGTAGAGAACAACCACATTGCTCCATTCCCTTTTATGTGTCTACATCCTTCCAGATAATGAGCGACACCTTATGGTATCATAAGCTGGCAAAAATTACTTTCCATAACCTTCTCATTCACTGTTCCTTGCTGGTGGACCGGTCTTTCAAACCAAATCCCTGACAATATGCAAGAAACAGCTTAAAACTCATCTCTTCTTTGAGCACCTGAATGTATTTTGTTGACTCTTATTAGAATATACGTCCCAAAACATACTGTGTTGAAACGTTGAAATATGGGGTCTAATATTTCCCATATTTTCTGAACTTCTGAAGTAGGGATCTGTGCACAGTATTAATGCTAATATCGTCCACAGCCCATTGCAGTTTATAGGAGGACTACAACAGAACTACAAACCTAGTGGATGTGTGCGAGACCGACAAGATGCACTGAAGGGGTTTGTATCTAACCTGATTTTATCTGGAACAACATTGTGAACTTTTATAAAGATACTAATAGCACAATAGCAGAAATGATATGTTTGCCATTAACTAGCTGCAAAAACATGAACAGATCGACATGATATCAACATGATAGGAAGAATTGTTCAAATTAATTTAAATTTTGAGTGTGGATGATGTTAACTGTGAAAAGATATTAACTGTGTTGCACAAAAAGGACAAATCATGGAAGCCCATTTAGCAGAAGCTTTTGTAACTTTAACAGTCTAATTGTTAGTTGTTTTGAGAAAAACTTATTAATTTATTAATGTATACTCAAGCATGGCAAGACATCTTCAGCGAAGGAGAATAGTGGGCAAAAATTGAAAATGATAATGACCATAAAACACTAAAAATAATGTGTCCAAACAGAGAAATACTGCAGGAAAAGTAAGAAAAAAACTAATTATTCACCATGAAGAACTTCACCAAGCTAACATCAATTAAAGAGCTGCAATGGCTTAAGTTATAATCACAGACACCATGATAAATTGTGAAAAAGATGGTGTGTTGACTGTAAAATGTGGACAGTTGGAGCAGCAAAATGAATTATCAAACCACCATGGGCAGTTTTGCAGAGAAGAGTGAGAAGCAGATTTCCTTCTTCAACATTTCCCTCTCTCTTTCTCTCTCTCAAATATTCCAGAAGGGATTTTCGGGTCTAAAACAACACTAGACACCAGCTTTTCATGTATGGACAAAATGAAACAAATACTGACACATCTTCAAAAGTGCAAGTGCACAAGCATCATATATTGCCAGAACATATCAGGTAATTGGCTGGGTGTGGTCCACTGATTCTGACAGCACACGCAGCAGGAGATACTGACATTTAACTATCAAAAATACTGTGAATACATTGGCGTGCCCTTACGTTTAATTAAGATTAGTGCTGATTGTCGACAGGGGGTCTGGGGAAAATGTCAGCACCCAATTGCCTCCAGAGGGGGTCTTAGCAGCTGGAAAAAGGGCTACAATGGTTGCTTCTGCAAGATAAATGATTCAAGAACTGCACTGCACTTTGATAAACCATGGGCAGGTAAAGTCAGCTAACAACATCACCAACATAGCTTTTGGTTCTTGTCGTGTTGACAACAGTTCTTGTCGTGTTTTGTTGTGCTATCTTCTTGAAGTGGTTTCAATGTTCTTAGATTTCCTTTTTTTGTCATGTACACACAATAGACGCTTTTATTAGGTAATTTATACAAATATCTAGTCAGCCAAACATTATAATTGAAGAAAAATGGGATCTAAGTAACTTTGAAAGTGTATAGTGAAAATTGATGACAGGGAGTCTGTGGCAGAAGGACTTTAAATTCCAGGGACCTTGTATTAAAGGGTTCAGTATGCTATTCAAATTCAACTCTCGTCCATTGGTGTGGAGAGGGTTTGGGACGCAGCCCATGTTTATCCTCAGAGAGCATTCCAGTGCCAGAAGAGTCAGGCAGATGCTAAACTTTCCAATCCACCCATGTACCAGCGGCAGAATGTCTATACACATGAAACATTTAGCTCTTTAGAAAGTCCTTTCTTTTCTATTTAATCCTTTTTATCTAAATATGTGAGCACTTCATTTATTTAATTCTTTTCACAAGTCTCTTTTAATGTTTTTCTCTTCACATTCGGTTATTCTGGTCTCTTCACCATTACGGAACAAATAAATCCAGTCACATACCGAATCTAGTTACTTTCACCCTTCTACATCACACCTACAGTACTTTCCATGCATCTCTATTCAAACCTCATCCTTAAGAATTAACGATATCATTAGAGCATTATTGAATCAGCCGATACTCACCATCCTACTCTGTCTCCTTCCTCCTCAGAGTCCAGCGAGGCAACATGATGCATTAAGCCAGGAAATTAAAACATTTCAAATGTACTGATCAGGGCAAATAATACTTATTTTGTCTTTTGGGAAGAATTGTACGGATCTTTATTTTCAAAAATTGTAATGAATTGTGTCACCTTCTTGGGCATCTGTGAATGTTTGCACTTTTATGTGTATGATAAGTGCTGGGGAAACATCTCGGTTACGCATATCTCGTTCACTGAAGGAGGGAACGGAGACGTCATGTCGGTGACTGAAAAATTGGGATCTCGCTCCAAGAGACCAATCTACTTCGAGTAAATGAGCCAATGCACATTGACATGCGATATTGTATCCAGCTACCGCTGATCACAGCACAAGCATAAAAAGGCAGCAGGAGCAACGCATACTCAGGTTTTCACTGAGGAGCTGAGCCGGTGACCTGGCTGCTCAGCGGTGGTACAGCAGCCATGGCGACTGGACGTGACGTCTCTGATACCTCCTTCAGGGAACGAGGGTTACGTGCGTAACCGAGATGTTCTCTTTCAGTCGGTCACGTTAGTGACCGACAAATTGGGATCCCACCAAAGCATCATGGATGCATCCCCTTCCAGTGTCTTATGCAAGCCTTCTGTGCCCCTTTTTCTTGTAGGCCGGGGCTCTACAAATATCTGTCGGCGAGGTGCCACGAGCCAGCGCCCAGGAGGATGCAACACTTCTAGTAGAGTGAGCTGGCAACCTGAGCGGGCAGGGCTCACCCTGAGCTTGATAAGCCAGGGTGATGGCATCCACTATCCAGTGGGCCATCCTCTGCTTGTAGAGGGCCTTGCCCTTCTGCTGGCTTCCATAACAAACAAAGAGCTGATCTGAGGTCTTAAAGCTTTGTGTCCAATCCACGTACCGTCTTAATGGAGGTGATGTTGTGGCCCTACTCCCGATAGGTTTTGGAAAAAGTTTAATTTATCAACCATTACCGATCGTCAGCGAGAAACTGGGGAGGCCAAAGTCCGGAAAGGCGATAATTGGGCGATAAGTGTGATTGTGTCCCCATTGGTTGCCCTCATGGACAATCAGGTTAAAGAAGCAGCGAAAATCGGTCCATGTGCTGCCAAGCTTGGCATGCACAATGATCCAGACATCATGGAGGGGAATTATTTTTGGTAGCCCCGAATCCTGGATTCTCAATCCAAAATGGCGAGCTATCGAGCATCAACCCTATACCAAGACAACCTCGTCTCCATTGTCGTTAACGAGGCACACGTCACATACAAATGATGAGTTTGCATACACGGGTTTGGTTATTAACTTCAACAAGTTAATTTATTTTGACATCAGCTCAGTTCGATGCGGCTGAGCCAGTGCATAACATACGTCATAACCAAACATTATGTGATTGGCTTACGGGTACACCAATTATTTTAAACTTCAGACAAGCGCCCACCACGAGATAGTAAATGCTCAATTCTGCCCTTCCGGACTCTGTCTGAAGCAAAGCAAAGTTTGGTATTACCAGGCTAAGTAAATGCATGTTCACATTTAGTCAAGAACTACAGTAACATCATGTTCACACAGCAGTGCACACAATGCCTCTGCACTTACTCCAAATGTCTCTCAACATGAGGACAGGAGAGCTGTCAATCAGTCAATCAGTCAATGGGAAAACAAAGTAACTGGCAAGATATTTTCTTGTAAATCAAAAAACAATACATTATTTACTAGTTACTTGGGGAAAGTAATCTGATTACTTATATTACTTGTAGTTTTGGGAAAATGATCTATAAATCATACAGTCACTGCTGGAAATGGTTTAAATATATAAGATACATAAAAACCAAAGATTGTTCAGGACCTGGAGTATTTTTCTGAAGAACAGTAGACAGATTAACTGCCCAGGACAAAGTTGTGGATCATGTAGCTATACGATCCGTATCTGCGCTTGTTTCATGTTCTTCGAATAGCTACACATTTTCTTGTAACACTTTCAAATCAGTTTCAGATTGTGCCTTTCTGATTCAATTCCTCTGCTTCTTATACAATTATTATTTTTCTAGCAATTAAAAAAATGCTAAAAACTAATTGGATACATTTTGTGTGAAATGTAGGATACCTTATATTATTTGATATACTGACTATCAGCACAGTTATGCCCAAATCACAGCCATACTCATATTCAGTACAACAACACTCTTGATTATATAGCTAATATAAACATTACAATTAAAAAAGATCCTCCATCTGGACCTATATAAGGTTTTAAGGCACTTTTTTATTGTTATTTTTGCTATTTTTACTCCTGTGAGAACAACTAATTTACCCTACTCTCCTCCTCGAAGTGGACAAATACCATCTGCTTTGGCAATGTCCTCACTAGTATCTCCAAGCCAGGAGTATAAAAAAAAAAAACACTTACAAGTCTGGAAAACAGATTTTTAACAACTGGTTTCAAAGCCTTTAATTGCCTGACAATATTGCTTGACAGCATCTTCTGCCCTCTCCTCAATCAGTAACCTGCTGTGAAGATTGCACTGGGAGAAGCCTGATCCTCTAAGCTGTTTTATTCCTCCGCGGGGGTTCAGCTTACTAATGGAGCTTCATTTCATACGAATACTATGTTCGTACTATGTGAATATTATTTTGCACACTTGCACTAGTGTGTTATTGCCCACACTATACCTCTGCACACTCAGAGACATTTTAACAAATATGCAAATGTATACTAAGGATGTCTATAATACTTAATGAGAGATCAATGGATGTCAAGTGCAGGTACTGAAAGAAAATATGTTAATTGCATGATTGTAATGGTTTTGAAAATCCAAACACTACTGAAACATCTAAGATCACGTAATTTGCAGTTCATATGTTGCTATATTTTAGTGGTAGTCATGGAAAAACAGGCTTTTTGCCTGAATTATGTAGTTACTAACAAACTCAAACCCAGTGCGACAGATCTTAATGTGGTTAAAATCAACATAAAACACCTACTACTACACACTGTAGGTATTATCAACTGGTAAGATGTCTGTTTGTACCTCAATGGCTGACACATTATAAAGCATAAACTACTGTTAGTGGTTGTTTGTTACAGTATATGAAAATGCAACTCAAAAAAGTAATAAAAAAAAATGCTTACAATTTTTCATTTGTAAATGTATGTGACCATCCAATGAATAAACATATAGTCTGATCAAGTGCTCAAACTCTATTTAAAACTAAGATTGTTCTTAGCAGGCTTCCATAACGAGACTAAATGTTCAGTGAGTGCTAATATCTGATTTCTGTGTCTAGCAGCCTAATTACAGTAATACAGTCTAATTACACTCTTGAAGGATAGTGATTTTACACTCGGTGTCAATAGACCATTTGTCTGTGTTTTGCTTAATTGCAACATGCTTGTTGTGAAAGGTCCTTACAGACTATGTGATTGGACACTTGTTTGTATATATGTAATTAAAAACACTATGGAAAAGTTACAAGCTTAATTATTTATAATTATTCAAACGTAACGTGATTATTCTGTAATAGTTTGAAAGCTATTGCAATTATTTTATTCAAGAAACATGCCCAAAATATATGCAACTAGATTCCCTGAATGAAAGTGCACTGCTTTTAAGGCAAACAGATAACTTTCTTTCTTTCTTTCTTTCTTTCTTTCTTTCTTTCTTTCTTTCTTTCTTTCTTTCTTTCTTTCTTTCTTCCTTCCTTCCTTCCTTCCTTCCTTCCTTCCTTCCTTCCTTTCTTTCTTTCTTTCTTTCTTTCTTTCTTTCTTTCTTTCTTTCTTTCTTTCTTTCTTTCTTTCTTTCTTCCTTCCTTCCTTCCTTCCTTCCTTCCTTCCTTCCTTCCTTCCTTCCTTCCTTCCTTCCTTCCTTCCTTCTTTCTTTCTTTCTTTTTCGATCTTTCTTTCTTTCTTTCTTTCTTTCTTTCTTTCTTTCTTTCTTTCTTTCTTTCTTTCTTTCTTTCTTTCTTTCTTTCTTTCTTTCTTTCTTTCTTTCTTTCTTTCTTTCTTCCTTCCTTCCTTCCTTCCTTCCTTCCTTCCTTCCTTCCTTCCTTCCTTCCTTCCTTCCTTCCTTCCTTCCTTTCTTCCTTCCTTCTTTCTTCTTCCTTTCTTCCTTCCCTCCTTCCTTCCTTCCTTCCTTCCTTCCTTCCTTCCTTCCTTTTTTTCAAATGATCCAGGGGAAAAGAAGAACAAGAGGAAGGATGACATTAATAGCTGTGCAAAGGCCATAATCACTGAGAGTTAAATTCTGCTTATAATATTTTATCCTGTAAGTCATTAAATGTTAAATAATTGATATAGTCTAGTGTTTCTTTGTTTTCTTAAATGGAATTACTAGATTTTCATCACATATTAGCACGGTTTTAAATGATGTCAGTACATCAGAACACTAAAGTGAAGGGAACAGTCGATAGTGGCTCTGAATCGCTCTTGACGCGCGTCGTGGGAACGGCGAGGGGCGTCAGCTGCGCGCGCACTCGACACATTACCAGACCCATTCATCTGAACCTTCGTGAGGCAGATGAAAAAGACCAGCTCGAAGTGAAGACCGTGAAGCTCTCGATGGGTATCCATCCCAACATGACCCGTGAACACACGGTCAGTAACTGGACCGCCGTGAGGAGAGACGCGCGGTTCGAGGGTCCGGTGCTCGCGCTGCTCACGGTCACGATGGTCATACTGATTACTGTCATAGTGTGTGGAAACGCGTTGGTCATCGTCGCCTTCAAGATGGACAAGAGTTTGCGCAAACAGAGCAATTATTTCCTGCTAAACCTGGCCATCTCGGACTTTCTCGTTGGTAAGTAAAGTTTATAGAAAAGTTTATTAGTCTTTACAAAATATTCAGCAGTCGGTTATACCAACAATATCAAGCGACTGTCGTATTCTAGGGGGAATACAATTAGGTACAAAGTGATATAGTCGAACAATGTGCAGGACTGGTCTGTCAGAAAATATTTTTTTAAATCAGAATAGTAGCCTAAGATTATTATCCTAATATAGTCAAATAGCTATCTTTATAATTTTAGTAATATATATATATATATATATCTCATGCATACTCTTGACTTAAAATTATTTTATTATAATGTGTTCACTTTGAAAAGCAAGTTCCCTGTTAAAAAAAACAATAGAAACCCAATAGAAACCATCACAGAAATTCCAATGGTTTCATTAAGATACCATTATAAACCATTAGCTTTTTCCAGTAAAACCATTACAAAACTACCTTTTTTAGTGTGTTTTGGGCATTTTTACAATAGGATTTAACATCCCACCAATAGAATCCATCACAAACCAGTAGACACCATTATAGTTTCCATTAAAACCATTAAATCCATTACATTTTCTATTGTGTTTTGGGCAGCCTTCTATTGTTTTTTTCAGCAGGGTTATTCAATAATGTGTGCAAATACATATAATATATACTTTCTCCAGAGATTTATATATATATATATATATGGCATATGGTCCCAGTCAGCTGGGATTAGGACTTTCTGCAGACCAGTCAAGTTCTTCCACACTGACTGAATCATCATTTCTCTTTGATCCTTGTCTTATACACAGAGACAGGCTTAGAAGCACACAATTCCCTAGAATATCATTATATGATTAAATATTAATATTTGTACTCATGGAAATTACTAAAGTAGTCAAACAGAGGGAAGAATTGTCTGCTTTAACATTAAAAGAGCTGTGATGTTAGTAGTGAATTAATCTGAGATGAGTCCAGCTCTGCTTCCCTCATTCACCACATTAGTGTGCATTTACTGCATAATTTGGCTAAAAGTATATATAGAATGTTTGATAATTACATCAGCAGGTTGCATGGGAAACTATGCTCTCTGTCAGTGGATTTGTCTAATTCTATGTATTTTTGCATTTTTCTCCCCATGTCAGATTTTTGCCTCGTCATATTTGGGTGTTAAAAACTGCTCTAAACTCATTAATCACTCTAGTGTATTATGCGTCCATCGATGTCTGCTTATGTCTGTGATGACAAAATCTATAAGCAGCTGAGAATTACCAGATACTGTTGAGGAAAGCAAATAGTGTAAAGCTAAAAAGTAATTGCATAAAATCCTATTAAGGCAAATCAGCCTGGTATGCTATCTGCTTGACCAAACAAAATGTATGTTTAACAATGATACAGTTAAATAAAATTGCAAATCAGAAATAAAACCAGGCGAAGATGGTGGGGTTCTACAGATGTGCAGGCTGTGACGTCATGAAATGGGGAATGCTTATTTAACATTTATGCAAAGTATACAGTAAGTGCTCAAATCTACATACTTGATTTGATAACTTTATTCCTACACCTGCTGTCAGTCCCAGGGTTTCTTAGTGGATTAATACAGGAATCAGGAAATGGGGAATCAGGAAATATATATATATATCTTCTAACTTTTAACATATCTTGTTATTCTAGGTTCCAATCTACCCTAATACAAATTTGGATAAGCCATGAATGCATATCAGAAATGGGGAAAATGTTTCTCTGCATGTTGATTTTTAATTCACTGGAATGGATAGCGATTACATAAACAGCTGCTGTGAAAGTGGGGTCAAATCTAAGAGTCAAATCTAATATCTATAAGTGTAACGGGACCGACTAGACGAGAGGCGTGCGGATCCATATGCAGGCTTTTATTAGAAGACATGGTCAAAACACCGGCAGGGTCGAGCAAATGGCAAACAGGCATATAGAGGGCAAGGCAGGAGAGTAATCAAGTAAACAGGCGTGGTCTACGATCGGCGAACAATATCCAGAGGGCAAGGCAGAGAGATGATCCAGGTAACAAGCAAAAGGTCAGGAACCAGACAACAAGGCAACATAGAAGGACTAGACAGAAACTATAACAAAATACGGAAAGGCTTGGTATGTGGCTAAACTCTGGGGGATGCTAAACGCTCAACAAAACTCGGCAATGACAGAGAGGAAGTCCATGGCTTAAGTAAGCTGTGTGATCAGTGCAATCAGCTGTGTGTGTCAGGGTAATCAGCAGTGTGTTCAGTGCAATCAGCTGTGTGTCGTCAGTGCAATGGGTGATGGGAATCGTGACAGAGCCCCCCAATGGGTGGTGGAGCGGAGGTGGAACCGGGGAGGGCCAGGTCCATGTGGGGCAGACGAGACCGGAGCCCACCAGGACGGAGCAGACGAGACAGGAGCCCACCAGGGCGAAGCAGACGAGACCGGAGCCCACTAGGACGGAGTAGACGAGACAGGAGCCCACCAGGGCGGAGCAGACCAGACAGGGGCCCACCAGGGCGGAGCAGACGAGACAGGGACCCACCAGGGCGGAGCAGACAAGACAGGGACCCACCAGGGCGGAGCAGACGAGACCGGAGTCCACCAGGGCGGAGCAGACGAGACAGGGGCCCACCAGGGCGGAGCAGACGAGACAGGGGCCCACCAGGGCGGAGCAGACGAGACAGGGGCCCACCAGGGCGGAGCAGACGAGACAGGGGCCCACCAGGGCGGAGCAGACGAGACAGGGGCCCACCAGGGCGGAGCCGACGAGACCGGAGCCCACCAAGGCGGAGCAGACGAGACAGAGACCCACCAGGGCGGAGCAGACGAGACAGGGGCCCACCATGGCAGACCAGACGAAACCGGGGCCCACCAGTGTGGAGCAGACAGGGCAGGAGACCTCCACGACGGAGCAGGAACCCACCAATACGGAGCTGACGGAGCAGGCGCCCTCCAGGGCGGGCAGCGACCCATGGCAGAAGACTGGAACCTAGGAGAAACTGAGACACAAGAGACAGAGAGGGCATATATGGTCTCAAGGACCGAGGCAGGGAATTCAGGCAGCCATGGTAGATCCGGGGCCTCGGGCAGCCATGATGGATCAGGGGACTCCATGGCCCATGGCGGGTCCGGGGTTTCCGTGAGCAATGGCGGGTAGCTCCCCCTCAAAATGTTTTTGGGGAAATCCACAACCTCAGGGGGGCGCTCTGGAGATACGAACGTCAGGGGGCGTTCTGGAGGTGCTGAGTCTCGGGGGCGCTCGGGAGGCGCTGAACTGGAAGGAACCAGCGGAGACGAAGGTAAGCTGGATGGGGCCAGTGGAGACAAAGGTGAGCTGGGCGGGACCAGCGGAGACGAAGGAGAGCTGGACGGAACCAACTCTAGGGGGCGCTTGAGAGAGCCGAACGGAACCAGCAGGGGCTCTGGGGAGCCGGACGGAACCAGCAGGGGCTCTGGAGCGGACTCTGCGAGCTCCTGGAATGGAGCGGGCTCTGGAGCGGACTCTGCGAGCTCCTGGAACGGAGCGGTCTCTGGAGCGGACTCTGCAAGCTCTTGGAACGGAGCGGGCTCTGGAGCAGACTCTGCGAGCTCCTGGAACGGAGCGGGCTCTGGAGCGGACTCTGCGATCTCTTGGAACGGAGCGGGCTCTGGAGCAGACTCTGCGAGCTCCTGGAACGGAGCGGGCTCTGGAGCGGACTCTGCGAGCTCCTGGAATGGAGCGGGCTCTGGAGCGGACTCTGCGAGATCACACAGCTTACAGAGGCGTGTGGATCCATATGCAGGCTTTTATTAGAAGACATGGTCAAAACACAGGCAGGGTCGAGCAAATGGCAAACACGCATATAGAGGCCAAGGCAGGAGAGTAATCAAGTAAACGGGCGTGGTCTACGATCGGCGAACAATATCCAGAGGGCAAGGCAGAGAGATGATCCAGGTAACAAGCAGAAGGTCAGGAACCAGACAACAAGGTAACATAGAAGGACTAGACAGAAACTATATGGGAATTGTAGTCTGAGGTGGAGTGCAGCAGTGAGTGTAGTGCAAGAGTTCATGTGGTGAGCGGGTGACCTCTGGTGGTGAGTGGGCATAAGATCATGAACCGGATCATGACAATAAGGGTGCATATTGCTAACTTAGGGGTACACATTACTTTTCTAAGATACTAATATGCACTATTTAGGGGTAAAGAAGGTACAAAGGTGTCCCTTTGAAGGCAGTGCCACAAGCTGTTGTACCCTTAAAAGTCCAATTTTTGTCAATTTTATTTCTGAGCAGGCATGAAAGTCCATCAGAGAGTGCATGATTCATGAGTACAGGAGTCTTGGATATAAGTTTTTATACTTCATTAATTCTCCCATTTATCACTTCAAACCTTGACTTATTGTCTGTGATTGGATATGTGCACTTTGGATGGAGCTTTTTTATTGCACTCTAATGAACTCTATTGTACTGTACTCTACTATATGAACATTATAAATCTCCACATAGGGATCTTAATGAGTCATTACATCAGAGATCCTCTCTACCTGCTGGAGACTACATTGCCTCACATTAATTTGTTATGCACCTCTAGTGAAGAATAGCAATGACAGTTTTCTCATTCATAAGTTATTTTTATTACATCGATTACACTTTATTTTGGGGACCAACACTATTTACTAACTATTAACTGTGACTTTTGCCTCAGTAAACTCCTCATTTGCTGCTTACTAATAGTTAGTAAGGTTATTTTGGGGGGTAGAGTTAAGGGACCTAGAATATGTTCATGCAGAATGAGGCATTGATATGTGGTTTATAATTACCAATAAACAGCAAATATGCCTAGTTTAGTGAGAATTTGTCCCTGAAGTGTCATTACATCTAATACATTCATGTGCATTAAATATCAAATCAAATCAAATCACTTTTATTCTCACATCACCACAGCACATGTGCCTTGGTGAGTGAAATTCTTGAGAGTGTGCTCCAGACAGTACAGAAACAATTTACATATAGACAGTACATACTTACAGACTTATACAGAAGACAATGTGCAGAATACACATACATATACTCAGTACACACAGTGTACTATTAGACATACTTACAGTTATCAATACACGTTCTACATTATGTACACATATATACACACACAGTGATATGCAAAGGTGCAACAGATTATATATGTAATGTCATGGATGTGCATTGTATGGTATCCAGTGGTAGCAGATAGGTTGTGTCTGTGCAGTGTGTGTGTGTGTGTAGTCCAGTTGAACGGTGTTAAACTGCAGTGCATGGCATATCGTAAAGTGGGAGTGTGCTGTAGGGTGTATTAGTTTTTGCTGTTCATTAGCCTGATAGCCTGAGAGAAAAAGCTGGAAATATCGGAAATATTGAAGTGAACTATTTAAGTGCTCCTAATAGTAAGATTGTAAGAATAGTAACACTTTTTAAAAGTTAGATTTTCTTTATTCTGTTAATACATTGCAAGGCTATCTCACGACCAATTTGTATGTATTTTACGAGGTGGCTAATTTGTACGAATTCATACAACCTCACTCGTACGATTTTGTATGATTTGTCTACACCCCAGTGAGGGGTAGGTTTAGGGGCGGGGTTAGGTGTAAGTCATACATACAAATTCATACGAATTGTGCAACTCGAAAAATAAGTATGATTTAACAAAAATCGAGTGAGGTCGTACAAATTAGCCACTTTGTATAATATGTATGAATTGCTGTGAGATCTGGCACGCACTGTAATGTTTTAAATTATTAAGCATTTTGGCAAACTGTGTTATTAATGTGCACTATTGGTTAGTTCTAAATGTTACCCTAGGTATTAGTGCCACTGCTTACATTTCATAACCGTAGCAACTAAGAATTTTTTTTTTGTCTTCTGAGAAAAATACGAGTTTTTACTTGACTTCGGCCTCAGATTCAATACCACGCACAAGTCTAACAAACTCATTCAGTCTTGACACACTCAAGTAATAACTAACTTTAATTCAGTCATTTCAATAGGAATCCAGGCAATATGGAATTTCGTTTGAAAGCAAAACAAATCCCCACCCAGATTTTGGGTTCAGTTTGGTCATGTGGATTCATCACATTGATCAACATAAAGCTGCTTGGTTTGAAAGTGATTTTTGTATGAGCTGTGCTTTATGCATCTCTATGCGACTACAATAGACAATGGACTCTTTTGATAGTGTCGTTTGGTTAACACAACTGCAAGTTTGCTCTTGAAATTGCAATCATTGTGTAACCACAGCAACACGATTGATAGAGTCATCACTAACAGACAAATGGACAAAATGCTGTAACAACAGATATGGATTGCAAAAAATATTCAGAATGACTATAATATTGTTTTTTGATTGGTGTTTCCCTCAGGTGCCTTCTGCATACCGGTGTATATGCCCTACATCTTGACAGGGAAATGGATGCTCGGGAAAGGTCTTTGCAAGCTGTGGCTGGTCGTAGACTATCTTCTCTGCACTGCATCTGTCTTCAACATCGTACTTATCAGCTATGACCGCTACCTCTCTGTTACGAAAGCGGTGAGGCCTAATTTTATGCCCAATATTTTAAAGGAAACTATAGTGATGTATTCATTGTGATTCAGCATTCTTAGCTCCTGACAACCGGCAGAAAGTATTGTCCAGGCTGGTGATAAACAACAGCAACATGCACTATTAATTAAACTCATTAATAAAAATACATGCACAGTCACCGTGACTCAATTTGTTTTGTTTGCTTTAATCAGTCTGACTCATGTGAAAGCAGAACCTGGATGCAGACTATTATAGAATATCACATATTATTTAGAAACGGTCAAGAATATGAAACTATTGATTGTGTAATAACCACCAAAAATGTAAAATTAGTGCTGTCAAATGATTAATTACGAGTAATCACATCCAAAATAAAAGTTTTGTTTATATAATATTTGTGTGTATACTTTGTATTTTTATTTTGCATATTTAAATACACACACATGCATGTATATATTTCAGAAAAATATGATATGTTTATATATTAAATATATTTATTTATAATATAAATTATATGAATATAAATATAGACATATGTAAATATTTTCAAAATATATACATGAATGTGTGTGTATTTATATATACATAATAAATATACACAGAACACACACATATATCATGCAAACAAAAACATTTAATTTGTGATTAATCGCGATTAATCAATTGACAGCACTAGTTAAAATGCTTATCAAGAGTCTGAGAATTACTGCAAACTTGATCATTATTAAATATAATTTACAGAGAGAGCCAAACTACATGTAATTAATCTGCACGGAAACCCAAAGCCTAACTAACTACTTCAACTGGATTCAGTCAGATTTACTCTTTTCCAAACATGTGAGTAGCAAACTCTAATATTGCACCGTGGCCTCCACTAATATCTGTGGCTGTGGAAATAAATCTGCATTGTTTATCTTTTTAACTTTCATTAAACAATACTAAATATTCTAAACTTTCATTGAAGTAAAACAATTGAAAGTGGGGGGGAACTTACATTATGAAATAAATGTTTTATTTCTCTAATGCTCATATGCCACAATTATTGGCACCCCTAGACATTCTTATGAATGAAATATCTCTGAAGTATATTCCCATTCATATTTATATTTCGGGTTACACTTTAAATTAGGTGGCCTTAACTACTATGTACTTACATCACAAAATAAGTACAATGTACTTATTGTGTTCATATTATATTGTATAACACTTTTACTGTTATTGAGGTGGATACGGGTAGGTTAGGGACAGGTTTGGTGATATGGGTAGGTTTAAGAGTGGGTTAAGGTGTAAGGGATGGGTCAACAGTGTAATTACAGTAATTACAGAAATTAATTACAGATGTAATTACATATGGTATTTAAAAATATATATGTACAATGTAAAAACATGTATGTACACAATAAGTGCATTGTACTAAATTATAAATTTAAATGTTAGTACACAGTAGTTAAACCACCTAATATAAAGTGTGACTACATTTTCTTAGCACAGCAGGGTGACTAGGAGCATATCCATGACTTCCTGTTCCACAGGATTATACATATAATGAACACAAATGCCAAATTCCCTTAATCATCCATCACAAGGAGTAAAACCTAAGAATAAAGTTTTGATGTACAGAACATGATTGTTGAGCTTCACAAAATAGAAAGTGGCTTTAAGAAAAGAGCTAAAACATTGAAATTTCCCAAATCAATAATCCACCATCAATAATTAAGAAATTCCAATCAACTAAAGATGTTACAAATCTCCTGTTAGAGGACGTGTCTATTTCATCCTAAAGCACGGTGAGGAGGAGAGTTTGAGTGGCCAAGGACCACAGCTGGAGAACTGAAGAGATTAGTTGAGTCTTGTGGTCAGACAGCCAAAAAATATCAAACAGCCCCTACATCACCACATGTTGTTCGGGACACCACATGTCTCCTCGCTCATCCAAAATCAAACTCCAGCATATTTAGTTGTCAAACAGGACTGGATTATATTGCTTTTGGCAGCAAACCCACCAGATGGGTTTAGTGCAAACAGGGATATAAAGTACCCAATGCAGCTGGATCTTCAATGTTGTGGCCTGATGTTCTGCTGGAGTTCCTGGACATCTTGATCAAATACACAACATCAAATACCAACAGTTCCCCTTTATTAGAAATATTATGTCAGGCTGTGGTTGATCTTCCATCAGGACAATGATCCAAAAACAAACATCAAAAACCTGTCACTGAGCACAAAATGAAGCGGCCGTCCCAGTCCTCTGACCTGAACCCTGTAGAAAATGAGTGAAGAAGAAGAGAAGAAGCTGTGAATCTGGAGTGATTCTGGATGAAGGAATGGTCTCTGATCACTTGTCAGGTGTTCTCCAAACTTATCAGGCATTACAGCAGAAAACTGAGAGCTGTTATCTTGTGAGAAGGACGTTGCAATAATTGGGTGCCCATAATTGTGGCCAACGTGAACTAGAGAAAAACATTTATTTCATAATGAGTCCTCACCTTCCCTTTTTTTAGAATTTTGTGACTTGTTTGAATGAAAGATCAAAAGGATAAATGATGCAGATTTATTTTCACAGCCACCTTTGCTCATATTTAACAAGGGTCCCAATGTAAGTTGAGAGCGATGTTTTTACTGCAAACTAGGGAATGGGCAGAATTAGTAGATTCACTAGATACGTTTCATACGGTGTATTGAGGGGATTGATCGTCACATATAGTATCCTAAATGTTTTAGTATCATAGACATTTTATTTAAAACAGAAGAGTATGTTTGTGAACATCTGACTGCAGTAATTTATCAAATGGCATATAATTGGGCATGCAGTGTAATTGCACATTATTTTGGCAATTCTGGATAACATCTCTTTTGACACTTTTCTGGTAAGATTATCCTTTTCCTTTATAATTACATTGTCACTAATGCCAGCAGGGCACCTGTCCTACTTCCATTGAGCTTTCTAATGGAAATGCAGGTCTGTTAGTTGTTTTTTTAGGATATTCTTGCCTTCAAATCACTGTCACTCGGGTCCCAGCAGTAATGCTGGAGTAAGACTCATGACAGGAGCGGGTGGCAGGACAATGGAGCCCCACTGGCAGCTCATGATAAGTCAAAGCTGATGCTGATTGTGCCTCCTCATCTCTGGCATCATGCTAAATCCCATGCATCATGCATTGGTGTATAGTTTTTGTTCTGTGTTGGGGTTGGCAAAGCTCTTCTTTCCCTTGGTTTCTGTTACACTGCAGAACATATGTGATGAGGTAAAAGAAGGGCTGAGTTGTAGTGAAGTATAATATAAATTAGCAACTGTACATTCCCTTGAAAACATTTAGCATTATTATCTGGCTCATTTTGTTTGTATGTTTATGCTTAACGCCGTGCCAAATTCTATGGCTATTTTTATGGCGGGAAAAATGATGGCTGAATTATATCATGTTTTTACAATTTATTTTTGCTAAAAACTCTAAAACGTTATTTGACTTAATTCTATTAAAAACTATTCAAAAGAGTTAACTGCATAAAACAAGTTTTCTCAAACATGTTGGAGGATCTTCTCCTAGTATTAAAAATGTGTGTCATCCTGGAATGACCTATTCTACAGACAAACAAGTCCCATTGGTTGGAAAATTGATAGATATTTTTGTCCAACATTGGGGCTAATTTCATGTATTCATAAAATATTAGATATTTACGAATGAATTACATACACAAACCTGTTATTAACACAGGAACGCTGATTACATTAACTATCAATATTAAAAATATACACATGGATTAAATAATAATACATGTTTTATATAAAATATTAGATATTTACGAATGAATTACATACACAAACGTGTTATTAACACAGGAACGCTGATTACATTAACTATCAATATTAAAAATATACACATGGAGTTCATTCATTGTATATAGACCCCACTCTGTTTATTATCTGGTTCAGAACAAGGGTTTAATCCAGTTATTGGAAGTATCCATAATACCTGTATTTATCAGAACACCCTGACAACACCCTAAGAATAAGTAAGACTAGCGAATGTAGAATCTATTGGCCTTATCTATTTGAATTGAAGAGCTACAAAACAATATATATACATTTTAAATAATAATACATGTTTTATATAAAATATTAGATATTTACGAATGAATTACATACACAAACGTGTTATTAACACAGGAACGCTGATTACATTAACTATCAATATTAAAAATATTGTTTTATCAACAATATTTGTTTGCAAGTTTTATCTTGGCACGCTTCAATTTCCTAAGAAATTAGATTGTTTTGCATTGTTCAATGTTAATTTTTATTCATGGGCTTAGATCTTAAAAACCATGGCCTTGTATAGAGCAAGAATTAGTTTCTCTCTTTAGATTACAGGAGTTACCTTTCTTGAGTATCAAGCGGTGAAACTCCTTATTGGTTCCTATAATGCGGTGGTCTCTTGAAGTAAAGACAAGCTCTTGTTCCTGTGTTTGTTCGTTGGCTATAACATAAAGATTCATAGATCATCTCCAGTCGGATTTAACAATTGCTTGTCGACTTGTTCCATACCTTTTGTTTTCTAAACCTTGCTCGGAGTATAACCTTTCCACTTATTGCTGGAGAGGACTTACCCTCATTTATAATTCTCCACCTGGTTCAGGTGGCTAATTCATTGGCTATAGACTGGTGAAGGTGATAGACCTGTAAATCATGGATAATAAAAATAAATAAATAAGAATATTTTCTTCATGAACCAGGACCTGTTCTGTCTTATCCTTGAAACTGGTCTGATCTCCTTGTGTGAATTCAGCATGGAATAATTGGTGTCATCATGGGGAATGTGTATGACACTCTTGAAATGCTTGAGATCATGGTCTAATGATAATGGGTCTCATCTCTTTTAAGAAAGGCCTCTCCACATCCTCCGTGGGCTGACTGGATGTAGACTTACCACTGACCGTCTGCATGGCATCCGGGTTTTCACTGGTCCTCAAGAAGTTTTAAAAAACCAAAGCATTCGTAGTAACTTTTGTGGCGTGTTGTAGTGAATCAGCATGCGTCAACACTGAACCAAGTCTAAAATAGTGTTGAAATGTGTTTCAAATCTGGCCCTTGAGTTCTACACTCTAGTAGAGTTTAGCTTCAACCCTGAGCTCCAGATTTAAAGAACTCTGATTTTAAAATCAGCATTCAAGTTAGGGTGTCCATACATCTGGATTTTGTCCGGACTGTCCAGATTTTAAGCCCCCTGTCCGGTGTCCGGCACAGCCTCAAACCGGACACTCATTCGTCCTCCTTTTTGGAGTTGCGCTGAATCGCCCAAAAAAAACCCCGCTCTAGAATCTTTATTGGGACGCAGCAGCATAGCGTCTAATGCCGTAAGATCTCTGGTCAAACAAATGATTGGCTGAAAGCGGTGTCAAATAAATATCTGATATATCATTGGTTAAAAACGTAAACAAGCCTCCACGTGCTGGCTACATCATATCATAACATTAACATGCCGAAACTTCAGACTTCATTTAATCCGGAACGGGCAAAAGAGCACAAATTTATATCAAAAAGCAGTAGAGACGTAATTTGCACACTGTGTGTATCTGTGAAATGTGTATTTATTTATTTTTCGCATTCATTATTTGTTTATTTATGTATTTCTATTATTTCCAGAAGTCCAGAAAAGTTGTTTTCAGGCACTGTGCACTTTGCAAGACAGGTTCATCTCAGTGGTCAGTTTTTGAAACAGACATCACAATGTCTTGAATAATAAATACAAATACTGTGAACAAACACTTTTTTGCCTCTTCTGTTACACATAGGTCTACATCAAGATATATGGTAGATCAAATTGTCTGGCAATTTATAGAGTAGATTATTTCAGAATCACTGTGTCGTGATACCATCGATATGATGGACACAATTGTATTGTAGTTGTGAGTACACCAGAGTCCTATGCAATTATTCTTGCCTCACTAAATGCAATAAAGTGTCCTCCTTTTTGGTGTTATGGAAATGGCCACCCTAATACAAGCACACTGGCTGACAGATGATACGCCAGAAGCGATCAGCTCACACTATGCACCTCACTGGCTGACAGATACACACCATGCATTGTAGACACACGATTAAAACTCATTGGTTCTTGTGCATCAAAGAAGTACTGTTTAGCTTCCATATTTGTGAATTGATCAGGGTTTGATAAAAGCCTTAATTAAATCTGTTCATCATGCAATCATATTTCTATAGACGGCTTGGATTAAACACTCAGTTTATATGGATTCATTAATAAAAGTTGTCCATTCGAATTGAGTGGTTTAATTAACTTTTTGAAGCATGAACATTTTGATTGCGTAGATTTTTGTTGGATGGTATCTATTTTAAACACCAATTCACACTATTAAAGGGGTGTTTAAACACTATTAAAGTTTTTTCTAGGCTTGATTGTGTTTATGGTGTGCAGTCTAACATGAGTTAATGCTTCGTTTAAAATAAAAACTATATATATATGTATATTTCACATAATTTGCCTGTATTCCACACCACTCTGTCCCTTCTTCTATGAACGCTATGATAATTTTCCTGGTTTTATGAAGCCCCTCCCTCAGAAGTACGCAATGGGCTCAGATTGGTTCGTTGGCCTCAGTGTGTAACTTGTGAGTCGCAGTTCAGAAACGTCATGCACGTCAGCTCAGAATGCACTCTGGTTTTATTTTTTTTAAATGACGTTCTCAATATTGAGAAGATTGTGTAGAACCTGCTAGCACAATTCTTATAACAGAAAATTTCAGAAGGGAAGGTTTGGATTTTTTTTGTCTCATACTTTTAATTAATTAATAATTTGTTACATTTATATAGCGCTTTTCTGGGTACTCAAAGCCTTTTACATAGAAGGGGGGAAACTCCTCATCCACCACCAGTGTGCAGCATCCACCTGGATGATGTGACGGCAGCCATATTGCGCCAGAACGCCAACCACACACCAGCTACAGGTGGAGAGGAAACAGAGTGATTAAACAAATCAGTGAATGGGGATGATTAGGAGGCCATGATGGTCAGAGGCTAATGGGCAAATTTGGCCAGGATGCCGGATTACACCCCTACTCTCTTCCGAAGTATATCCTGGGATTTTTATGACCACAGAGAGTTCGGTTTAACGTCTCATCCAAAGGACGGTGCTTTTTGACAGTATAGTGTCCCCGTCACTATACCGGGCGTTAGGACCCACACAGATCACAGGGTGAGCACCCCCTGCTGGTCTTACTAACACCTCTTCCAGCAGCAACCTAGTTTTTACAGCAGGTCTCCCATCCAGGTACTGACCAGCTCAACCCTGCTTAGCTTCAGTGGGCAACCGGTCTTGGGCTGCAGGGTGATATGGCAGCTGACAGATACACTGTTGTTTGTAAATGCTACTGCTTATGTTATATAGGATTTTATCCTGATTAAAGCTATAATACAGCAGAATGCATGATTGCAATTTAGCATTTTTGTAATGTAATTGTTAACTTTGTAACAGTAAGAAGTGTTTGCCAGCAAGTATTGCTCGCTACCATGGCAACTGCATGCTTGTCCATGTTTAACTCTTCTCGTAGCTATGTGAAAAATATCTGTCTGTCTACACGTGACACAAAGTGTATAATTGGAGCACAGTCCACTGATGGAGCTGACAAGCTGATGATCTGGATATGAGAGAGAGAGAGAGAGAGAGAGAGAGAGAGAGAGAGAGAGACAGATGGACAGAGAGAGAAAGAGAGAGAGAGAGAGACAGACAGACAGACAGACAGACAGACAGACAGACAGACAGAGAGAGAGACAGAGAGAGAGAGAGAGACAGACAGACAGACAGACAGACAGACAGACAGACAGAGAGAGAGAGAGAGAGAGAGAGAGAGAGAGAGAGAGAGAGAGAGAGAGAGAGAGAGAGAGAGAGAGAGAGAGAGAGAGAGAGAGACAGACAGACAGACAGACAGACAGACAGACAGACAGACAGACAGAGAGAGAGAGAGAGAGAGAGAGAGAGAGAGAGAGAGAGAGACAGATGGACAGAGAGAGAAAGAGAGAGAGAGAGAGCAGACAGACAGACAGACAGACAGACAGACAGACAGACAGACAGACAGACAGACAGAGAGAGACAGAGAGAGAGAGAGAGAGAGAGGCAGGCAGGCATCAGACAGACAGACAGACAGACAGAGAGAGAGAGAGAGAGAGAGAGAGAGAGAGAGAGAGAGAGAGAGAGAGAGAGACAGACAGACAGACAGACAGACAGACAGACAGAGAGAGAGAGAGAGAGAGAGAGAGAGAGAGAGACAGATGGACAGAGAGAGAAAGAGAGAGAGAGAGAGACAGACAGACAGACAGACAGACAGACAGACAGACAGACAGACAGAGAGAGAGAGAGAGAGAGAGAGAGAGAGGCAGGCAGGCAGGCAGACAGACAGACAGACAGACAGACAGACAGACAGACAGACAGACAGACAGACAGACAGACAGACAGAGAGAGAGAGAGAGAGAGAGAGAGAGAGACAGACAGACAGACAGACAGACAGACAGAGCAGAGAGAGAGAGAGAGAGAGAGAGAGAGAGAGAGAGAGAGAGAGAGAGAGAGAGAGAGAGAGAGAGAGAGAGAGAGAGAGAGAGAGAGAGAGAGAGAGAGAGAGGTCAGTAGTCGTAGTTAATCGAGTGAGAATTGGTCCCCAAACTAAAGCATAACCCATTAATTAATATGAATATAGTGCAGCAAGATTAGATCCACTGATTTATTATTGGAAAGTGAAAAGGGGTCTTTATATGATAACAAAATATAACATGTTAACATGCACTGTTAAATTGTGCACAATAAATACAATAACTAATATTAAGAAAGCAGGTATGATATTTTTTATCCATTATGGACAGCAAGCCAAATTAATTTACCCTTATACCAATACGCTTTAATTTATCTCACTAAAGGACAGTGGAAATCACAACAACACACATACTCTCTAAAGGAAAAACTAAAGGAATTTTTTATTAGCATTTTATAGAGATGTTTTGACCTTTGCTCACATCACAAAAGAAAAAACACAGTTAAAAGAGCACATCAAAATAGTGCTTTAGCCCATAGTGCTGTGACAAATTACTTATTTGGTTTTGTTCCGGTTCTCATCAGTTAATTTGTCTAATCATCATTTAGTCCACCTGTGTTTATTAATCATCTCGTCTACTCCTTTGTTTCCTGTGCTTTCAAAGCATTCAGTTTTGTTTAGAGTGCGTGTTTATTATTAAATATTACCTTTGAAGAAACCTCCTGATTTCTCCAGCGCCTTCCTGCCTTGACACACCGTTACACTTATATGGTTTACATGTGCATTTTTCACAAGTGTTCAAGGACTTAGATAACATGTATTTATTAGTATTAGTGAATTTAATTGCAAATTTAAGTGCACTACCTAGAGTATTTTTTTAATCCAAATGCTTGTATGACTTACATTTGTATTTTTCACCACTGTTCAAGGAGGCAGATAACATGTATTTATTATAATATATATTTTTATATATATACTATTTTATAAATATTTAATAAATCTAATAATTACATTAAAAGTGGTGCAAAGTAACTTCAAGTGTATTAGGCAGCACCAGGTGTGAACAGGTGGGCTGGGATTTTTATTTATTTATTAATATTTATTTTTATTTCAAACAAAAGCCGTTTTTGAATGGATGTTGCATGAGATGATCCTCTCAAATCTTTATTGTGGGGTTAAATCCGTCTAATAAAAGAAACATACCGGGATGCCCGGGGAACAGAGGTTTACAGAGCAGTGAATATTGTGGAATATTTACTTCAAAGCTTTCTCTGATGTTTGGTTAGACTCGGGTCAGAAAGCGTCCTTGAAAATGTCTTGTTTTGTTTCCCACAGAAGCTCTTAACATCAGAGCAATGATACGAACAGAAATCACAATACGTAACATCTGCCTTTAATCTACAAGACAGCCATGTTTGATCTCACAGACTGCGGCTTCAGCTTCAATCAAAGGCAGAGAAGGAAGAAAGATTCATGCTATTATTGGCAGCACTATGACATATACTCCGATACGAGTGTACCAGCAAAAGACTGGACAAAAAACTGTCTCCATTCCCTACTGTGCTGTTTCACGTATGGCTTCTGTGTGGGGTTCAGTGGAGCAATACCACACTTTGTTGTCTTGAAATCAATTATGCCAAGAGTTGATTTTTAATTAGTAGTCTAGTAGTTGAATAGTAATAAATACTAAACTCAATCTTTTTATCACATCTTGATAATTGTTTGCTTGATTGCTTTATTGATTTGTCAAGTGATTATCATCACATTAGCTTCACATTTGGGTCTCCATAAAACTACAGCATTTGAAGTTGGCAATTAAAAACAGCAGCAACTAACAAGCTTTGAATAATGCAAATGATGAAAAAAAAACTTTCTTAGCAGATAATAGAATTAATGGCAAGTACAATGGACTGAACAGTTTTGCCATGCATCTAACAGTACAATTTAAATATATTAATCATTGGAAACATTCGCTTCTATGTTGGGATATTTCATTATTTAAGTGTGATATTTCAGTGTTAACTAACTCTGAACCGCTCCAGGCAATTCATTTAGTGAGTAATTATTTTGTAAGGTGACCCTCTAGTGCAGAACACAACACAATTACCAGTCATATTCCTCTTGTTATTTAGCATGCAATTGAATGCATACAAATCTTTAAAGTGGAAAAATAAAATTATGTTAGTGAAAGATTGTGTATGATAAATTACTACTCCTGCTCATCTGATGCTTCATTCACAGCGCTATTAAATCAGGGCTGTGTTCTTTCCTAAAGCATAATGAGCATAGGATCATAAGTATAACATAAGAAACCATTCCCACCACTAGTCTCTACGATCCATCCTTTCTCTAAACCGCTTGTCCTGTAGGGTCACAGGGATGCTGCAGCCTATCCCAGGGACTCGGGCCAAAGACAGGGAAACAAGCTGGACACAGGGCCAGTGCAATTATTTCACAATGAAAATACAGCTGCGCATCACAGAAATCAATTTAAATTTTCACAATACAGCTATTTCAATTTTTTATAATATTTCACAATATTACTGTTTGGGGGAGCATAACAGACTTCTTTAAAAATATATATATAAAAATGTTTTTAATTTAAATGTGTTAATATATATTGTAGCGGGGTGAATGAGAGCACAGACACAGTTGTAGCTGAATTAAGCCCAGAGCTGATGTAGACCACGGGATGCTCCTGTCTGTTATTGGTCTGGGAAAGGACCACTCCCAAGCCGGTACCGGAGGCGTCGGTGTATAGAACAAAGGGGCAGCTGAAGTCCGGAGCGTGGAGGACCAGGGAGGATGTGAGGGCCTTCTTCAAGGTCTGGAATGCCTGCTTGGCCTCTGACGTCCAGTTCACCTTCCGTCAGGCCGAGATGACACTTCCGGGGTTTGGCTTTGAGGCCAGCCCGTTTAAAGTCCATCAACACCCTCCCCAACCGCTCCAGGTGGGCTTCCCAGCTCTCCGAGTGGATCACAACATCGTTGAGGTAAGCTGTCCAAACGGGAGAACCCGGTACTGCCAGTGGCCACTAGGGGTGCTGAAGGCCATCTTTTCTCTAGACGAGGGCGACAGAGGCAACTTCCAGTAGCCTTTGGTGAGGTCAAATGTGGATATGTACCTGGCCTTTCCCAACCGATCCAACAGTTCGTCCACTCGGGGCATGGGATAGCCGTCGAAGGTGGAGACATCGTTCAACTTCCTGAAGTCGTTGCAGAAGCGGAGGGTGTTAACGGGCTTGGGGACCATCACGATAGGGCTGGTCCAGGGGCTGCACGATGGTTCGATGATTCCCAGTTCAAGCATCTTTTTCATCTCTTCCTCTATAGCCAGCCTGCGAGCCTCTGGTATCTGGTAGGCCTGTTGCCTGACGACGACTCCAGGTGGTGTGCGGATTTCATGGTGTAGGACTGTCGTTCTGCCCGGGTCTTGCTGAATACATCAGAAAAATGACTGACCAGGTGTTGCAGTTCGGTCTTCTGTGATCTCGACAGCTGAGGGTCGACATCCACGACCGGTGGTTGAGACTGGGTGAAGGCAGCGAGTTCTTCAGGCCGTGCCATCCACTTTTTTAGTAAGTTTATGTGGTAAATTTGTTCTACCCGTCGTCTTCCTGGCTGGCGAACCCGATAGGTGACTAGACCCACCTGCTCCACTATGGTGTAGGGCCCTTGCCAGATGGCCAGGAATTTTGAGGCAGCTGTCGGGACAAAGACCATGACGCGGTCTCCCTGCTGGAACTCCCGGGCTTGGGCGGGCCGGTTGTAGAGTCTCTGCTGGGTGCGCTGGGCCGTGACTAGGTGCTCCCGGACCAGGGGCATCACTCGGTCAATCCTCTCTCTCATGTTCTGTACGTGCTCCACCAGGCTACCGTTCTGGTTAGGCTGGTTCTCCCAAGCTTTTCTGGCCACATCCAATAGACCTCTGGGCTGTCTTCCGAACATCAGATCAAAGGGTGTAAATCCTGTGGAGGCTTGGGGAATCTCCCTTACTCCGAATAACACATACGGGATCATGAGGTCCCAGTCACGCCTGTTTTTACTACATGGCGGAGCATCTGCTTCAGGGTCTTATTGAATCTTTCCACCAATCCATCGGTTTGCAGGTGGTAAACAGATGTCCGCAGCTGCAACTGGTAGCCAGTGCAAGGAGACAAAGAGAGGTGTAAGACCAGTCATGCCGCTGCATTCTGAATCATTTGTAGAGGTTTGATTGTGTTTGATGGAAGTCCAGCATTGCAGTAGTCCAGCCTAGAAATGACAAGGGCCTGGACAAGAAGTTGTGCAGCATGCTCTGTCAGAAAGGGCCTGATATTTCTGATGTTGTGAAGTGCAAACCTGCAAGATCGAGCAGTCTTTGCAATGTACTCTTTGAAGGTCAGCTGATCATCAAAGATTACACCAAGATGTCTGACCGAAGCTGATGTGGTAATTGTTGATGAACCTAACTGAATCGTGAAGTCATGCTGTAGAGTTGGAGTGGCAGGGAAGACAAGAAGCTCAGTCTTTGCAAGGTTGAGCTGCAGGTGATGTTCTTTCATCCATGCCAAGATGTCTGCCAAGCAGCCTGAGATCCGTGCAGCTACCGTTGGATCATCTGGTTGAAATGAGAGATAGAGCTGTGTGTCATCAGCGTAGAAATGGTAGGAGAAGCCATGTGCCTGCATGATGGGACCCAGTGATGTAATGTATGTGGAGAAGAGGAGGGGTCCAAGAACCGAGCCCTAGGGAACCCCAGTGACCAATTGATGTGCTTTGGATACATCCCCTCCCCAGGCCACCTTGAAGGACCGACCAGTGAGATAGGATTTAAACCAGCGAAGTGGAATCTCAGTGATGTCCAGTGATGAGAGGGTGGACAGGAGGATCTGATGATTGACGGTGTCAAAAGCGGCAGACAGATCCAGCAGAATGAGGACTGATGATATGGAATGCCTCAGTGTCCTGGGCAGGGCTCGCAGCAGTTTGATCCACAATCACTCTTTCGGGCGACTTGGTCCGCCGACGAGTCCTGGCGAGCAGCCATAGGTGAGTGAGTGTTTTGGCATGAATGGAAGGAGCAGCCTGAGACCGCACAGGCTTTTCCTCATCATAGGTCCACTGTTTAAACTGCTGGGTTTTTGACACGGTGGAATAACCAGAGGCTGCTTGAATGCAGTGGGGATTGGGTCTTCAAATCATCATGTTGTAGGATGGCTGGAGATTTGTAGAATAATGGATACTTCGCCTCAGTCAGGAAGAAGGAGAAGATGGGAGTTTGAGCAGTGGATCTAGTTGGTTGGAGGTCCTGTGTGAGTAGATAGGTTCCACGTCATCCTGGTCCATTTTGCCATACCAGCAGTTGATGGGCCAACACTTTCACTGAGGCAGGTGACCTGCAGGGCTTGAAGCTGCTTGACAACCCGGTCACGATGAAGAATTCCTGTCGAGCCATCCAACCTCTCTGTAAACGGGTCGAACAGTTACTTTGAGGCAGCTGATTATCTCATCCATACCTCAGGAGAGAGCCTGCTTACGGTGTGCCTGATGCCTTAGTGATCTGTGTCTCAGTTCACGCATGCCCACATTCTCCACCATCGGGTGAATGAGGCTCGCTCTCTCCAGAGGGTGTCACACAAATGTCAAAGTGCAGTGAAGATGTGACATCGGCCAAACTCAGTGAGTTTGTGCAGCAAGGTGTCGAGAACAGCTGCAATCGGATCATTGCAGTTTCAGTGAATGCCTCTGTTGCGATAGAAACACGATTGAACAGGTTCATCATGGAAAAGAATCGGTCCAGTGAATTCTCCCCACTTTAAAGAGCAGCCTCATGCGGCAGGTGTGCGTGATGTATTATAGAGGAGTCGATATGTTTTATGAAATGTGTGGTCGCTACGATCTTATGCTATAATATATGAAGTAAAGATTAGATTCATCCCAAATTATTGACAGCCATAGTTTACTTTCATCAGTTATCCAAGGACGATTTACAGCATTCTAAGATCAATCTAACCATAATAAGGGATATCTGTACTGTGACTCTTTGGCTCAGTATTTGGTGTTATATGCATATATCTCAGTAGTTATCAGTTTTATGCATTTTGTTCTGCCAATTAAATGCAATTTTTCCATTGTTTTCTATCCTGATCCTAGGTATCTTATCGTGCCAAACAAGGAATGACCCACTTTGCGGTGGTGAAGATCGCAGTGGTTTGGATCCTGGCCTTCCTCCTCTATGGACCGGCCATCTTATTCTGGGAGCAGCTGACAGGCAAGAGCCGCGTGCCCGAGGACGAGTGCTTTGCCGAGTTCTACTACACCTGGTACTTTCTGCTTCCTGCTTCTGTGGTCGAGTTTTTCTCGCCGTTTTTATCCGTGGCGTTCTTTAACATCAGCATCTACCTCAGCATCCGTCAGAGGAGACTCGGCAGCAAGAGAGAATCCTGTTCTCCAAAGCGCCAGGACGCTACAAATGTGTATGGGGAGAAAGCTCGCATGAGCGTCCGAATCTGCTGGAACTCCTTGACACTCAAGAAGAAAAGCGCAGCAGACGTCGAGACGCGCTCGGTGAACGACGGTCTGTCGATGCGGTGCGTCCAGCGCTCACGTCTGAGGCAGGATAAGAAGATTGCTAAGTCTCTGGCCATAATCGTGTGTGTTTTCGCAGTGTGCTGGGCGCCGTACACTCTGTTGATGATCGTGCGAGCAGCATGCAGAGGAGACTGCGTGTCACATCACTGGTATGAGGTGACGTTCTGGCTGCTGTGGCTGAACTCAGCGATCAACCCGTTCCTGTACCCGCTGTGTCACAGCAGCTTCCGAAGGGCCTTCTTCAAAATCCTGTGCCCACGACAGAGGTCCAACATACCGCTTACAGCCCATTCATCCAGCACACACAGATAGTCTGAATGACTAGTGGACAGAACACATGTACTGAAATAGCATGTACAAAGAGGATTTAAGTGCCTATGTATGGGAAAGAATGTTCCAGGTTCAATACAAGTCTGTTGACTGCATTTATGGCATAAGGGGTGTTTACACGACACAATTTCAACTTAAAGGAGACATATTATGCCCTTTTACAATATGTAATATAAGTATCTGGTGTCCCCAGAATGTGTCTTTGAAGTTTTAGCTCAAAATACCCCACAAATCATTTATTATATCATTTAGAAAAATTGTTTTTGAGTGGAAGTTGATTCTCGTACCTGTTTCTTTAAATCCAAATGAGCTGCTGCTCCCGCCCCCTTTCCAGAATAGAGCTGTGCCATTTCAGCTCATACCGGCTAAAAACATCTGCTGTGGTTCTGATTATAATGTTTATCATGTTGAAATCATGCATTTTAAACCTTATAAGTAAAAAATTCTGACATGCGGTTTTCTGAGTGCACACATCCGAAGCACATGGACAGAAAGCAGCTGTCACAGCATGTGAGAAAATGTTCTCATTCACACACGTTTACGTAAAAAAAAACACGAGTTACAAAATCAGTCAGTTATGTCTGTGAAGGTAAACAGCTGGGTAATAAATTGCATGATTATTTTAGATCTGTGTTTCACCAGCATATAGTAAGTAAATCAATAAATCCACAGCTCAATTGTCTCCTCTGAGGCTGGGACTCTAAACAGTGTTCTGTGCTCGTCAGTGCAGCCAAAGGCAGAACAGTTAGCACGCTTTGCTCAAACTTTCACCATGGCATTAAAACTGCTTCACCGTTGTCACTTGCGAAATCAAAATGACGGCGCGGCGGGTGGAAACTAACTGATTAAGGGGCGATAATATTATAATGAGATCCCTTTGCCATGTCACCAAGGGAGTGAAATCAGACACGTTTGTTTTTTTCAGAAGCTTGCAGAAAAACGCTTACTTAAACAAAGTTACTGGGTTAATCTGTTTCACGTTTCCTTGGTTAGATGCACCGGGGACCTGATTATAGCACTTAAAACCTGGAAAAGTCAGATTGTCATGATATGTCACCTTTAAAATGGAAAACTCTTTATGCGTTTTGGCTGTTCACTTACACTTGAATTTTGGGGGCCTGAAAATGTAAAATATTGAAAATGTTTTAAATTGCAAGTTTGCAGTTATCATTCTTTCCGTGTAAAGGCCAGGACACACCAAGCCGACTTCAAGGAACTAGAGTCGACCAGTGGTGTAGCTAGGTATTCTGGGCCCATTGCACAGAATTTGCTATGTTTGCTATGATACCTAAGACGTACATATTGTAAAAAAAAGAACGAACCAACTAGAGTTCTCTCTCACGGAAGGCCTGGACACAGCATGTCGAATCAGATACAAACTGTCACCGATGTGACTCCGATGAGAGCTGATGTGTGCAACTCAACATAAAATAGCCCTACAGATGCTTGCTGAGGGCCCGGCATTGGCCGAGTGACGGCTTGATGTGTCCAGGACTTAAACTACAAAATGCACATTTGTGAAAACCGTGATGTCATGAGCATATGTGCACAGATGCGTGGTGTTTCTTTACAAAGTGACATTGCCAACTACTGGAATGGCATGCATAATACAGTGTTTTATTTGTTTTCGCAGATCCGTGTGAATGGGGATCATTTTGACAACATTGTTGTCCATACATGAAACTTTTCAAAAACGCAGAATAAAATATTATCAGTTTTTAGTACAATCATTGCCATGTAAACCTATCATGTAAACTTAGAAAACATTAGTAAGGCTACAACAGGCTAAAACAACTCTCAGTATTTACTAAAGACACAGTGAAACATTAGCAATGAAAAGTTGTAGACACAGTTATTTTTGCATATGCATTGAACGCAGTAAACTTGGATACAATCTTTCAAATGTGCTGTCATGACAATGTATGCATTAGTAAACCTTCTGGAAACTTCTGAACATACCTTATTAGACTTAGAAAATAAGTTGCATTTCAAAAAAGCATTAGAAAATTAAATCAATCAATCAAGCTTTTACTTTTAATTTCTTTAAAATGCTTTAACTAAAATAAAAGCTTCACATTTCTACTTTTAACTCCTTCAGAATGCCAGTTACCCAACTTCGAGAGAACCTTGCCAGAACATTATTAATGGTAATAATCCATTATATATATTGCATTATATAAGTTATGATCAAGCATTCTAACAGTAATGTTAATTCGGTCAGGACCGCTATAGTCAAATTAATGTACACTTAGCATACAGTTTGAATGTGGCAGTATGGTTCAGTTCTGGCAAAACTGAGGTTTTTAGACGTTTACAAATCTGGAAATGTTCAACGTTCAGAGAACATTCAGAAATAACATTTTCATAACTTGATGGGAACATTAGCATTAAGTTATGAAAATTAATAAACATTAATTTAAATGATTTTACATTGGTAACGGACATTGTACCTGCTGATAGCGCTTAAACTGTATTGAACTGAGAACATTCCTTTAATGATGATCAATAGATAACGATACATGCTGATGAACAATATTACTGATGTTATTAATATGGGTCTAATAGGGAGACCAGAGATGACTGAGGCATGTGGTTAGCTGGAGCCGTGTTGTTATACTGTACAGTTGTATGTATAGTTTTTGTTCCTGGTGTAACATGTGCCAAGATTTTATACTTAAATTAGCACTGATGCTTTTAGAACTTTTAAATATGGAAGTTATATATTATAATTTCAAGTAAAGTTTGCATTGCATAGATGAAAAACCTAATATTAAACCTCAAATTCTACAATAACCAGTAATATGCTGTAAAAATCATTTTCTTAATCAGTATCGTTGTCTTGTTTTCCAGTGCTAAATGCACAACGATTATTTTGCAACAAAGGCTCATCGGGAAAACGTGTCTGCGTGTGGCCACATTTCTGAAAAATGATATTATGCTGCTTCTTGCACAAAGTGAAATGTCCAGTGAATGGCGCTAAAAGCACATTCAAGTTTCTACGGTACAGATGGACGTTGTATTTTGTTGGTTGTTGTATCATGGCAGTTTGGAAATTAAATGTCCGTTGAGTAGTGCTAAAAGTTTAATGCTCTCGAGTTTGAAAACAATGCACAATCTACACTGATAATGTTAACACAAAACAAATGTAAGACAAACTATAACCCTTTAGTTTGCTAAAAGTCTTTGAGCTCTTTTATCGTGACTTGAAGTGCAATGCTACGGAGCAAGTTTACTACATTAGAAAAGCCCAGCTGTGTTACACAAGCGTTAACATGTATTCTTTTACACATCATGATTCATGCACTAAAGTAAAAGTGTTTCAATCAGATATGTTTTTGGATGTTCTGTTAACAAATGCCTTAGTCTTGTATTGTGTTAGTTTAGAGAAATCATGTGCTGAAGTATATCACAGATACAGATATCCATACATGCATATGATTACAGCTGCAGATGCACAGTAAACGTATGTCTTTTTTAATCAACTATCATAGTTCAGGAAAATAAATTAAATGTGATGTTTTATTGCCACTAGTGTTCATTACAACCAAAAACTTCAATGAATTATATTTAGGAGTTTTGCAAAAATGTAGTGACAGACACGTTTTTTCCAATGAGCCTAGGTTATGTTTCTTACATAGACTGAATCAACACGAGGTATAACATATACAGTCTTCATTGCTCATTGCATGTAGAACGTGTCTGAGACAGCTTTAAGTGGCATGTAAGACATTGGCTAAATCGAGCTGAGTGCTCTTTAATAAGCGGCTCACTGATTTCATCATTTTGATTCATATGTGATGGGCAGTGATGATGTCTGAGTGGAAGAGTTGTTTGATTTGTAATTAGTCCATGTTCTGCAGTATGAACCACTCAGGCTTTGTGCAATGATTGTGAGTGAAAGAAGAGGGCATGATCACAATAAGCCAATCACAGAGCGATAGAGACATCTTCCTGTTATGTGGCTTTCACCTGTATATATATATATAAATGCTAACAATGTCTTCCATCATGTGCATCACACATACAGCTCAAAAATGTTTTATTAGTTCATGACTCTGAAAGGGATATTCATCTAAAATGAAAATGCTGTCATATTTACTCACTCTCAAGTTTTGCAAACCTGTATGAGTTTCTTTCTTTTATTGAGCTAAAAATTTTTTAATTTAAATGTTGATAACCAAACAGTTGATGTATCCATTGACTTCCATAGTATTTATGGATTTATTTTTCTCCATACTATGGAAGTCAATGCGTACCGTCATCTGGTCACCGGTGCAATGCCGTCTGCTTCTTACTCTCCGTGTTTCACTGTAAAACAAGTAATCAAATCTGTGTTCTTACTGAACAACATATATTCAGTATTATAAATGACTGCGAAATCTTATATAGTGACGATTTAGCATTCTTGAACAATTTACACTTACACCTTCATTTGATGGTAAATGTTCAGTTTTTATAATATTACTATGTTTTTTACATTATTTATATATTATAAGCAAATGCATTTTACATTATACATTATGAGCTCAGTGTAATATGTGGTTTTCTTTCAGTCACGGCCAAACTAATTGTTAATCTATGATTGAAATGATAATTATAGCTATTGTTCTGCTAGGAATTAACACTCTCATATAATAATTTAGATTTTGATGAATTAAGATTAAATTGTACACAGTACCAGTCAAAAATTGGAAATACCTGCGTATTTATTATTACTATTTCTATATTTTAAAATAATACTAGTAATTAAACTATGGCATTTAAACTGCGATGCACAAACGGGAATAAAGTAGTGGCCAAAATGTTGCATATACCAAAACTATTTTATATTTTAGACTTTTACATCTCTGTGCAATCTTGTATTGAGTTATCTTGTGTGCTGGTGGTGTATATAGCTGAACTCAGATGACAATAAATGATGTTTTACAGACTCATTTATATCAGTGTTTTTAAGCAGATCAATCAGACACAATAACACCACGTTATACTGACATAATCACACTTACTGTCAACAGTACTGTATTGTGTAGGTCCACTATAGTATTTCATAATAAATACATGAATAACTAAATGATTGCATTATAGACAGATCTTCTGTTGGGTTTGTTCTGCTGACTGAATTTGTCCATTAGATGTCACTGTTGATCTTTCTCTTGAACATCTGTGATCGTTGTTTAAAAAGAATAAAATCAGCTCTTAACAATGTCTTTCCTTCTTATGAGTTCAAATCATTTCATTCGGTTTTAAACTTGAATTGAGATATTTTATAGTTTGTATTTCAGCACAAGGACTTAATCATTGTCTATTGCTCATTTATATGAATATAATAAAAGGTGGTTAGATATAAGAATATTCAATAACAACTCTGTAGACTGCGAACACATTGCCTCTGATAATAATAGGAAACAATGTCTTTAATGATTTAAATCTGTGAACGATATGTTTTGAACTCGAAACAATGTGACGTATTCCAAGCTTGCAGGTTTTGTGTAGATCTGATGTATTAACAAATAGTCTGAGAAATTAATTAAGTTTGAAATGAAATTATATGCTTCTAATGACGTTTAAAATATGAATAATTTCCATAATCCGTTGAAGTCCAATGAAAAGTGTCGTAATCCCTTTTGAAGTGTTTGTAATGAAGCAGCTGTTCAACATTTGCAATATGAATCTGAAAGAAAAAAGACAACAAAATATGGGAAACAACTGAAAAAGAAAACCTATTTTAGTTTCTAAATAGTCTGATGCAATGCAATACATAAACTATATACAGTATATCTGCATCTAATCCACATTGCATGCTGTTGAATTATACTCAGAGTTTGATATTTTGGGTTTTAACTGGGTATTTATGCCTAAAACAAAATAATTTTTATTTAGTATTTTTAGTTGTGTGCATAGTAATGTGTAAATTCTCTTCATACAAACCTCCATTGATCACACCGCTAGTCATTCTTTCAGTTTCAAATCCTGATCTCATACTTTCTTGTGGTTTAAGCAAACAATATAACATTATAGTCAAAGCAATTAAAAACCCTGTAACGTGGATACATTGCTTCTCTTGCCATTCCTCCAGTGGGTCCCTGAAGAACATCACTACAGGAGGTGATAATGACATGAAACATACAGACATGCTTGCATAACACATCCCATAAATATCTCACACAAGACATTATTCTGCTGTTCTTTACTCATCTCCGTTTTAATGAGAGTTTAGAAAGATGCTGCTCCGTTTTGTTCCATATTTAATTACGTTTCCTTTTCTTTATTCAACAGAAAAGCAGAATAAAAGACAAATAGCAAAGATAATAACAAACAGAATGAAGTGGTTCATGTCATGAACAATACACTACTTTAACAATAAACGGTTTATCATTAACTAAAATGAGCATTTGGGGACTTGAATAGAAGAGCTGCTTTTAGATAAAAAACTGGCTCTGAACAACAAATATAAGAATATAATAACAGAAAAAATGCCTTGAACACAACAATGCAAGTCAAAAAATCCAAATTTTAGGATGCATATATATCACCGACCGCATAGACCATATATATAAGCTCATGTCATGACATTTTGATCTTTGATATCATATCAGTAGAAGTGTATGAATCCATTGTGGATATTAATGTAACTGCACGATAACTGGTAAATACTCATGTTACCAGTGAAATGATTATGATAACATGAATTATTTGTTTTGAATCCAGTTGTGCACAACTCACACTGCACACTTATAATTGCTGTTGTGGTTTGGAGTATTTATGTGCACGTTTATGTGGCCAAACTGACAATTAATATCCACAACCGTTTATATCAGCAAATGAATTATACAAACAAATCACGTTTTGAAAGTGATACGCATTTGCTCATAAAACAAAGATATCCCTATGTTTCAAAAATGCTGTACATATGCTTGAAACATGACCATAAATATCGAAAATCATACAGATTTTTTAGACTAACAAAAAAAACTGAATATTTATTTTAAAGCTAGGGTGGTCAGTGTCTGCGCTACTAGCGCCATCTAGCATAACTACAACCTTTGCAAACGCCCCTTTCACATCAAAAACACAGCTCTGTAAGTGAAGGCATGTCTCAACGGGTAAAAGCAGGCTACTTTCAGAATAAGCTCCAAAATATTAGCAATACTTTTAGTTTAGTATTTAGTTTAGCTTAAAACTCATCAAGTCCGTCGTATCAATTCAAACCCAAACATTGCATCAAAATCCTCCATCTTGTAAAAACATTGTTTTACCCTGTCTGTCTCGGTGTATTTTAGCGAGTTTTTGAATTTTTACTAGCGCTTCTGTAATAGAATCTGAATTTCTCTTTCCACACCGGCTAAACACCCTCTGGCTCAGCTGCTGCAGAAGCCACGCCCCCAAACTCTCGCTATTGGCTGTGCGGAGGTATGCAAATAGGTTGACAGATAGGTGGGTCATCCAATCATTGCATTCGTACCGGATGCATTGCTTTGGACGAACAATTTATTGAGCCTTCCACAGTGGATATTTATATTTTATATTTGGACTACTTTAATTATTGATTGCTTTTAATTATTGACTGATTGATTGATTGATTGGATGTGAAGAGGCTTTCAACCAGTATAAAATAAAAATAATTGCCTAACGTACCTTTAAATGAGGTAGCTAGTTATTAGGACCGCAGGGCAGCCCGGGGTTGAGCGCTTTGCTCAAGGGCAGTTATGTTTGAGAGATTTATATAAAGTCTAAATGAAGAACTCCCTTAATACGGGGAAGTTTATTAGCATATATGCCACTGGAGAGCGAGATAAATCACCGCTACAGTTAAAGGCTCATATCATTCAAATCCTTGTGTTAATTTAGGACATGCATAGTGGAGACAGAAAGCAATTTCATTGATGGCAAGTACAGTGTCCAACAATATCAAGAATCAAATCGTTTACATTTATTCATTTTGCAGGTGCAAAGCATCTCTCAATGCAATTAAGGAACTCATTTTAGTTAGTGTGTGTGTATCCTCTGGGAATCAGTCCCACAACCTTGGTGTTGCTCTCTACTGCGACACAAGCATCATGTGAGCTGTTTTTGGTTGCATCGCTGCTCAGTTGCATGACGTTCAACTTGGCTCATAGTTATTTCACTGGACATTGTTAGCATGCATTATTTTATGCCATCAATGTCTGATCTATTTATGAAGAGTATGACCAGCAGGCCTTAGAAGAGCTTCCAATGTTTGATTCCATGACCGGGAGAGACTTCACACTTCCTCACGTTCATCAAATGAAGCAAATTAGAGTGACCAACAATGGGTTTTCCCACTACATGTGTGCATCTCCAAAACTGGATTTTCTTAAGCTTGATAATGGACACCGAGAGATAACTTGTGGAATCCATGTTAGATTTTGAATTCCTGAAGTTACCTGTTTTCCAGGCCAGCATGAAACAGTATGTGACACAAATAAAGCTCACATCTTATCTGTCCGACAGTGCATCAGACCTTCTGTAAAGCTTGTCAGGTTTGCAGACAGAAAGAAGAATGACTGTCCTATAAGTGTATTATGTTACAAGATCTGCATTCTGTGTCATTCATAAAACCACAAGCTTTCCAAAATACCTCGACACCCACAAATCCAAGCTGCATCTCTCTACAGCTGAGGCCCATCTTCCCTGTACAAGCTTCGGTCCAGGACCATTTGAGGACAAAATGCTTCAATATTTTTTTTTTAAATAGCCAATCTCTCTCCCCAATTTTCTGAGCCATAATTCAGACATGTCCCAAAACGCTGGTAACCTGGTTGGAACTATTTCAAACCCCTTAAATGAATAGAAAAGCTCATTTGATATTCAGTTTTACCTTCTGAGTTGGACATTTTTAATATTTTCATAATTTTCGTAAGGTTTATGTAAAAGATCAATTGTGTAAGTTCTTTCTTAAGATGACTGTGTAAAGTCAAGTATCCCATTCTTATGCTGGTGTTTGGAAAAAGACATACACAAACAAACAGACTGAAACACAGTAATGAAACATCTTTGGAAAATCATATTAAATCCATATCTTCATACAATTTTAATGTTTTCATCACATGAGAACACAAAAAAGGTCCAACAAATCGGACCTCAGTTCATATTTTTATAGAACCTTTTTTTTCTATTGACGTCGTTACATATAATAAAAGTCTAATTTCCAATCGTCCAGTTGCCACTTATCAAGTGTGTAGAGTCAGCTCAAAACAAGAACATCCATACAAGTATATGGATTGTTGCAAAAGTGCATGTCAATTTCATTTAATGTAAAACTGGCATATACTGTACATATACTGTATTAGACACAACGTTGTTACAGTAAGAGCAGGGCGTTACACATCAGTCAGCCGTTGACATGCTCCTGACAGCATTTGTGTAGCCAAACCCAATGAGACGAACGGAGACAACAGAGAATAAATGTCATCGCCCTCTTTCATATAGAAAGAAACATTCCAGACACATCAGACGTAAGCAAGCAGTAAACATTGAAAACAGAAATATACAAGTCAAAGTGGACAGACAGCAGTTTCTCTAACTGTGAGAAATGACCTCAGGATAAGAGAAGGTCATTTGGAATGGACTACTGCTGCTTTTGTTTTGTTCTGGTTTTGCATATATTCAACATATTATTATTTATATTTCACTCAAAGGTTTGATGTTCTGGTCACACGAGGCTGGGTGGGCTTGTGATGATGGCTCAGCTTTCCTGATATCATCTTGTATTGTGAGCCCAAATACTTCTCATATCTGTTTGATCTGGTTTCTTGTGTAATGTTCAAACACATTTATTTTTAAGAATACAAATTCAAGACTCTTTACAAGAAAAGGAAAAGCAAAACATGAAGGATATTACTTACAAATAGGTTGTTGGAACACTGAATGTCAAACATATTTTACCCCTGCCTTCATTTCTTTATAATTGTTTGACTGTGTGCAACAGAAGAATGCAAAGTTCAAATATTTATTGGGTCATGATGGGGTCTTGAGTCTCTTCCAGGCGGTTCTGTTGTTAGCTGCTGTGCAGACTCAGACTGTGGTTCTGAAAAACCAAACACAATGCAAGTTAATCAACACTGTAACAGTTTCTTAATTCTGCACGGATGAGAATGTGTTCACACTGCACTTGTGTGATCATTCACTTCAACACACACTCTTAAAAATAAAGGTGCTTCATGCCATAGAAGAACTTTTTGTCTAAATGGTTGCATAAAGAACCTTTAACATCCAAGAACCTTTTCTGAAAGAAGGTTCTTCAGATTATAAAAAGGTAAGAAAGAGATAGAAGAGTGCATGAATCGGGCAAGCTTGAACAATCAACAATCATTTAATGTTTTCATATTTATTTATTGCATTACTGTTTTGATTTAGAAAAAACACACACAAGCTTGCTACAGGCAGCTCTGGTTTAACGGCATCTAGTCAAAATATCTCAAAATAAAAAGAGAATCTAAAAATGCATAGGCCTTACTAAAGAGAGAACAAAGAAAAAATTGTATAGCTGTTTTTTGGAGGGTTTTGTTCAGAATGAAACCTTATTAAAATGTGACAAACCTACAAAGGTTTAACCGACGTGCCTGACCTCGACCGCAATATATTTCTCTGGCCTCTGGCAACCGTAATCAGCAGAACGGAGAAACCAAGTCAGGAGCACCTAAAGGCAATAGCCTTCATTAAGGAAGGGAGCATTTAAGGCTCAGCCTCAGGAGGTGAGCAGGGCATCACTGGAATTCATTTTGTGATTATTAGAGAGAATGACAATGTGTAGGCTTTTCTCTCCTTCCCAGTACTGCTTTCTGGTCAACCCAATCATTACCAGGTCGGTGAGAATGTACTGCCCTGAGTCCAGCAGAAAGCATTGGGCTGGCTGTTTGAAGAGGCAATGTATGCCAGAGATGCTAGGAAGAGGAAGACCACAGAAGACCACATCAGACAGGTGACAGCCGGAGGGCATCTTCCCATTAGAGCCTGAGACAGCAGTGTGAAATCCAAAAGGAAGCCATGCTGTTCGACTTCCCAAAACCATGCCTGTATGGCCATCATCCACTCCATCAAATCCCAAATGCACTGTTACAGGAAAACCGACTAAACTGATGATCATGATTCTAGTGGATTCCAGTTTCATCCTCCTCCAGTTCAGACTCATTCTCTTACTCAATAAGTGCCCTAATTTCCCATTACTTGTATGCTTATGCCACAACATACCCTGAAGCAGTTCCTCTCTGCAAAGCCACACTACAGAACATTGCCAGAGAGATGTTTCTTCCAAATTCCAACAGAGGGATTCCAATGAGGATGTAAAAAGGAATCTAACTGGTGAGCACATTCTAAAAAGTGTTCTTAGAGATCTCCAGTCAGACTGAGGTGACAGCACATCATGCATGCACACTGCTGGGGGTGATTATAAAGGAGGAGCCTTTTCATAGTTCCTAGAACTATTGGCAGTAGTTCACACTTTATGGCGTGTTCACACTGCAGGAACTCATTTAGTTCTGGGAACTCTTGGGGGAACTAAATTAGAGTTGTCATAGGAGATTTAGTCAGATTTTCATGCCCTTTCCATCGCGTAAATTGTGCGTTTACATAAAATCTCTGTTATCATGAAACCCACGACGTCCTCCATTCACCGGTTGTTGATGTTTGTAAATGCCGCGAATAAAGACGTCGCTGTTGGCCACTTCAGAGTTCTTGCTGCCGGTGCGAATGCAATCAGGAAAACGGCCCGAGGAAGAAACTGGTTCTCTAGGAATGGCCATGCTGGCTAGTTCCTAGAACTACACGGTGCAAAAGCACCTTAAGACAGCGGCGTGCCTGGGTTTGAGGACAGATTATTGAGGAGGTGAGCCAAATGCTCAAACTAGAGGTCATCGAAGAGGTCTGGATGTCTCAAAATCCAATCCTGAGTCTGTAGTCTTAAAGTGTTTACAGAGCTTTGATTTGATTTTTAATGCTTTGCATTTTAAAACAAACTTCTAAATGTCTGTTCATTAGTCCTGTATAACACATAACACAATTTAGTAATTGTGGTGCTTCTAATTAAGTGATAAAAAGCAGTTGCAAATGTTGTACAAAATAAGCATACTGATCTTTGCACCAATTAAATGTGCAACACAGTATGTTTTACTACCAAATTATGTGTAATTTATCATTATTATTATTATTCAACTAACACTGCAAAGGTTTCCGTGACGTCTCATGAGATCTCAGCAAAATGTCTCGATTTATTTCCAGATTATGATGTATGATGGGATACTCTTAGCCTCGAATACTGCTCCAGAGAATTTAGTGTATGTTAAGGGCACTGCGCTTTGACGTTTTTAACGATCAGGGCGTGTGGCATGATTCAAGGCTTTTCACAAACGGCTTATCACAAAAAAAGCAATGTCATTAAGATTATTTAACTGCTCCCGATCAAGACAATGCATCCCGAACTCAAATCGTAAATATCAAACATGACTCTTTATCTGGCTGCCTCTGACGTGATACACGTGATACCAGATGTTGCGTGCTTCTATTGCTGAAACTTGGCTTCCACAAACATGCCATTGTAACACCATGTCAACCTGAAGACACACACAGAGAATTCAACAAAAACAACAGACATTAATTTTTCCTCAAAACCCCCCCTCTGGAGAGAGTGAGATGGTTATCTGACCTAGGGTACTGTCTCCTCCAGGCACTAATGGCTAGCAACGCCTTTGGGTCTACATTCCTAGAGGATATTTCAACCCCCCCCTCCAGCACAAATCGCGCCCTTTTCAACGAGACAGACAAAGAAACCAATCCACTGAAGGATTCTTGACATTTATTTCAATTATGACTATTACAACTATCTACACAAAGAAATATATGGATATTAATGTGTACTCTTTCCCTCATAGGCTTGATGTGATGATTTCGAATGTGAATTATTTAGGACAATGTGGGTGATTTTTAATCATGCTTTAAACGGCATAAACTGTAGTGTGTGTGTTCTAAATGCGATGTTTAGTCTCTAAAAAGCTGGCGTCAGATGTAACAAATTATGTTGATGACCATTAAACTTTAGCATCATGTGTTACTAAACATATATATATAATCTGTAAGTTTTTATCTTCCACGGAATGAATGAAATATTGGATCACGTGGACATCAACCCCAGAAAGCTTGCGGGCTCCGCCCGCATCGACGCTCTGATTGGACCAGCCGCCTGTGGCGGCGTCCAAAACGGACAGTTTAAACGACGTGTGCGCGCTTCTCTTGAACATCTCTTGAATCTCTGAACTCTCTGAACTCCTCGGTTACGCTTCCGCCAAGAACTGCGCCCAACGCGCCGGTCCGCTGGACGCCGCCTCGGAACCAACCATCTGAAGAAGTCCAAGACCGTGCCAAAGCCTTAACATCACGGAGCAACGAATTCAACGACTGCAGAGCAGAGGAGAGGAGAGCTTTCCCGGTGACGTCACGCAGCAGAGTTTCCCCGAAGAAGCACGAACTGACCACGTGACACCCGAAACGAAGAACCGAACCAACACATTGAACTCACGGGAAAACGAAACCAAACATCCAGCCTGCTTCAACAACAGAAAGCAAGTATAACAAACTAAACATTCCTAACTCTGACTGAACTGGTAAAAATTTATCTGAATGCAGAAAAGAAAGCCTAGGCATCTTTCGTGATCTTTTTCTGGTTAGTTAAGTTATGAAATAGAAAGAATGGTATTCTTTCAACATTTAACCGCAAAACTTTCGTATGTGTGTGTCTGTTGTGTGTATTACGTATGTTAGGATATTAGTATCATGAATAAACCTTGTTTCGTTTTATAAAGAATTGTCTCTGGAATGTGATTTTAAGTATTTTCATCCTTATTTGCTCAAAGATAACGTTACCTAGCTAAAACTTGAGAAATTATTAATCTCGTTTTATTGTTACCGTGGCCACGGGGCAATGGAAGTGAGATTTAATAGAGATATACTGATGTAGTAATCGCTGGACGAACACTCAAAGTATAAATTGTAAGTTAAATATTAATATTACTTCGATCAAGCAATATTGAATATTTAATAAATAATTCCCGGAGCTGAAACAATAGCTCTATATTAAACTGGCATTACACCATGAAAGCAGAGTACTGAGAAAGAACATCACTCACATTATTTTCTACACTTTGTTTTTCACTGTGAAACAGAACGCACACCTGGAGAGCCAGCTGACGATGTCTCCATTAGTTTTTGTTTTTCTCAAGTCAGGTTTGGTCTCGCTAGTCTCCGTGAGATCTCCGTACAGCAAGTGTGTGGTCTCGCGGTCTGCTCGAATCATCTAGTGTAAGCGTTCATAGGATTATAAGGCTAAAACTCAGTTGAAACGGTCTTCGTGTCTGTGGTCTCCCATGGTTTTAAAATCGGTTAAGATTTGAAAATCGTCTAGTGCGTGGCCAGCCTAACAAGTACATTTTGCATGCCTCCTTAATCAAACACACATGATTTAGGTCATCAACTCATTAGTAGACCTGAAGACCAGAAATGGGTTTGTCAGACAAAGAAACATGGCTGGGAACCACTGCTCTAGAGACTGAACAACAAACACCAGGGTGATTCAGTGGTTTTTAGCACACCAAGACTATTATATTGTGAAACACCAAGTTATCAATAATGCAGATTATATCTCTTAGATGGATCTGATTTGGCAAGTAAAAACCATTCCTTCTACTCTTCCATCTATCTATCTATCTATCTATCTATCTATCTATCTATCTATCTATCTATCTATCTATCTATCTATCTATCTATCTATCTATCTTCTGGCACTCGTCCCTGCAGAAATGGCCATGGTCATGGTCAAATACATTCAGTCTGATCTGTAAATACTGTATCCATAAAAACATGTGCTAATGAGGCTAATTTCATCACAACTGCATCCGGCTGCCTTGTTAACATTTGTTAATTAAGTCAAGTGTTCACAACAGTTTCATTAGGCTACCTAGTAATTGCTGTTACTATAATTCAGTATAGGCTTCAAAGAACCACCACATCTACAGCCACATCCACATCCACATCTATTAGAAGCAATTATCCACAGTGACGACTTACTGGACATCATCCAGGTGGATGCTGCACACTGGTGGGGGTTGAGGTGAGACCCCCCCCACCCCACATGATTGTAAAGCGCTTTGGGTGTACAGCAATACACAATAAAGCGCTATATAAATGCATCATTCAATCATTGTGCTAATACAAATTCCTGCATTTGTGCATTTTTATCAATCGTGATGCTGTGCCACAGCAGGGACATTCAGGTAGAACTGATGGAAACACACTGGGAAATCTGAAGATGTCAACTTTGGATGTATATTATTTGAGGACAGGGAATGAGCTCTCAGGAATTGAAGAAGAGCTCTCTGGGGGGTGATTAGGGCTTGGAATTGGTTTAATCAAGCTGCTCAGAGATGCACGTTTCTGTCTGTGATATAGCTTGTGAAGAACATGCCTCTCTTGCAGTGTTAGAGAGTAACTAGTTACAGGTAACGTAATTACGTGATTTCATTACGACATACATGTAATTGTAATCTGTTACAGTTACTGAGAAAAAATGTCAACGATTACAAAGGGGGATGCATCTGAATATTTTCCTCACAAACAGATTTCATTTATGTCTTTTATACATTTCACTGACTGCTCTAAATTATGAGACCAATGTTTGATGAGTTTAGGACACAGAATAGGACACGTTTATTCAATAATTATTATTTTTGAATTTCTATTTGGGTTGATGTATATGTTTTATTTTTTAAGATGAACTGTTTTTTCCTAGTCTTTGTTAGACGCTAGTGCGCATGCAAATATTTGATTTCAAAACAGCACCATCGCTATTAAATTGTATCTTGTTATGATTTTAAATCTGTATTTAACCTCAGAACGATCTCGAAGTAAACAGAGGCGCTTAAGTCTGATATTGTTGTGGCTGTGCTTTAAATTAAATTATGATAATATTAATTTCGGACGTCTGACAGTATCAGTGTTGAGTACTACTGTAAGGTACTGCCTGGTTTAAATGATTCAACATGATTAATAGTTGAAAACATTGTAAATTTAGAAAAGTAATCAGTTACATTACTCTAATTAAGTAATTGAAAAGTTACACTACTTCTTACATTTTAAATAGGGTAACTTGTAATCTGTAACCTATTACATTCCCCAACACTACCCTCTTGGTAGTTGTTGCCCTTCACAGCCTGTCTAATGTGTGTGTGGAGCGGTGCTACCGCGTTTGGACCTTTAGGTGGGCCCAGTGCCCCTCTCACACATTCCCTTAATAGGTCAGATGGAAGGGAGCATGTTACACAAGGGACAAGGGATACCGCTTTCCCAAGATTTGTTTAAAAGTCTTGTAAATGCTGCTTATTTTGTGATACAGTAGATTTAGTATATGTGAGTGGTTTGGCATTGTGTGTTTCATTGTGTTACATTAAATCTTAGAAATATATTTTGGCTCGTTTTTTTTACTTCCACGTGTTTATTGATGCACTGATTATCGATGCAGGACTGACTGCACAGACACAAATCAGACAGCAATATATTACTTGACAGTAATGCTGCACCATTTTGAGCTGCAAAATCGTTTATCGCTGACACATAAGTCAGTTAATCAAGCCAGACTAAACAATAAACAAAAAAGCAGTTATTGACCCCTTTAAAGTACTCATTGAAATATTAAGCAGGGAAACGAGGAAGTATTTAAATTTTAGTTGCACAAATTTTAAATTACTATTAATTATTATTACTCCCCTAAATTTCATAAAATCAATGCCAGGAAACAACAATGTCAATAAAAGTAAATCAAGAAAGCAATACGTAATTCTCCGTGCAGAAATAGCCCAGGAGTGCACAGATCTCACGAGCTGGTGATTTCTCTGGCATGGATGAGTGTATTAAATAGAGATTAATAAACTTAACAGCCAACAGTTCTGGCAGCTTCAGATGAGATTTATTTCCAGTGTGTGCTTGCTGTAGTTTGTGTAGAGATGCTCAAAACTAAATACGCTATTGTAGGAACTAAATGAAATATTAATCAAATATAAGAGAACTGTGTTTCTTTTATTCATGCAGAATTAGTTTATAAGTCAAACAAGTAATTAGCAAACTGAAATATTTACTAAAATAGATAAAATACTTGGGGAAATTTTAATATTGCTATAAAATAAATTTATTGGACCAATATGTCAATATTTGCAATAATGGGAATTAAAGACACACGATACAAGCTGAAATCTATTTAAAATGTAATCAGTAGAAAAAATGTAATCAGTAGCTCCTGATGATTCTTGTGCTACAGCACTCCTGTGGTCAAAACATGTCATTGCAGAATCAAATGATTTTTCGTCAATTAAAATACTTATTCTATTGGTCCTGCGGTGAGACAAATTAATTTTTTAAAGTACAAATGTTCCAAGTCTTAATTGATATGAGCTCATGAAAACTGCATGCACAATACATGTAAATACAGGTTTTAAATATAAAAAACTAGTTTTTAATAAGTTTTAAATAACTATACTTTTAAAGTTAAAATGTATTAAGCCCCACTCGGTGTTGGGGAGTAACTACATGTTACGATGTTATGTAATTTGATAAAAAATAAATGTAACTGTAGTCTGTCATAGTTACTCAGAACATTTTTTATTATTAAAATAGTTACTTATGAAAATGTTAACGATTACAAAGGGGGTGGCATCTAAATATTTTCTGTAAAAAGCTTGGATATGTTGACTAACTCTTTTTTTATTTATTGCTTTGCCTGCTTTTGATGTGCACGATGCCTCCTGCCTTTTAAAGGCCGTTTAGTAAAGCGATGCTATTCTGATCATGTTTGATTTTGCAGCGCACCACATCTGCCAAATACATCCATCATCATCGTCACTGAAAGATTTAGACCTGTCTGAGAGATGATTAAGGGTGAATCCAAATACTCTGTCTTACCCCTTCCTCTTCGTTTAACCCCTAGCCCTCGTCCCTCGAAACCGAGTGGTAAGCGCTAGGGGTGAAAACATACCCCTATGAAATGAGACGCCACTTGGTTACTGTTACGTCATCATACATCGTCGCTAGCTGCTGCTACGTCACCAGAGGAGACAAGTGTTGATCACAAACTCTCCGTTTAAAAGTGTGTTTGTCGATTGTGTGGGTTTTAGTGATGTTTTCTCTAGTCAGAGAAATGCGGGACTGTTGTGCAAATCAGCAATGTAACGTTAGCGTGGAAAATAGTGATTTTTTTAAAACGTTTCAATTAAGAATATGGTTGCAAATATATATGTACAGGACTGTGTAGAGCACAAAACAAGACTATCGTCATTTTTAAATAAATGATTTAAGCTGAAAATACTCTCTGGATGATCTGGATCAGTGTGTTCTGGTACCGCTTGGTTTCAAGTAAGCTCACGAATGCTTGGTTTTAAGGGGTATCTACCCCTTCCCCTTACCCCTACCCCTCGATCAAAACCAGAACTAGCCCTTACTGTCAGACTCTCTCTCTCTGTTTCTTGTGTTTCCCCTCCTCTCGTGCCCATATTTGGTTGTTCCGGTCCTCGTTTCCTCTTTATTAGTTAATCAGTTCCCAGCCCTGTGTCTTCAGTTAATTAGTCCCCAGCCCTGTGTTATTAATCATCTTGTTTAGCTCATTCGTTTGTCCCTTTAAGAACCCTGTGTTTCCCTGCATCTGTGTCCAGTATTAACGTCATTCCCCAATGTCCTGTTGGTATGTGTACCTGTGCTCCAGCGATCTCTTTGTACCTCAATAAAGTGTGTGAAGGAAGTTCAACGTCTCCTCGTTCCTGGCACCCCCACAACCGTGACAGAATACTGGACCTAAAACGACTCATCCTCTTCCTCCGAGGTGATGGAGTTCGCCGCCAGCGTCCTTGCCCTTAGCCGGCGAGACCTCCCCTTCGTGGAGTTCGCCTGGGAATTCTGCGGGCTCGCGGCGGGGACGGAGATGCACGACGCGGCCATCCTCCACCTGTTTCGGCTCGGGGCCTCTTACCATCATCCCATGGATCTCCCAGACACCACGGGATTGTGTTGGAGAGAGGGTATTTTCCGGTGTCTGGGAAGTTTCCGGTCCCGAGTCGGAACCAGCTTATCTTCGTCTCCGCTGGTCCCATCCAGCCCACTGGTGTCTCCGCTGGTCCCATCCAGCCCACTGGTGTCTCCGCTGGTCCCACCCAGCTCACCTTCCAGTTCAGCGCTTCCCGAGCGCCCCCGAGAGATTGCGCTTCCCGAGCGCCCCCGAGAGATTGCGCTTCCCGAGCGCCCCAGAGAGTTCGCGCTTCCCGAGCGTCGCCGAGTGCCCGCGTTTCCCGAGCGCCCTCCAGTGCCTGCTCCGAGACTGCGCCCTCCAGTGCCTGCTCCGAGACTGCGCCCTCCAGTGCCTGCTCCGAGACTGCGCCCTCCAGTGCCTGCTCCGAGACTGCGCCCTCCAGTGCCTGCTCCGAGACTGCGCCCTCCAGTGCCTGCTCCGAGACTGCGCCCTCCAGTGCCTGCTCCGAGACTGCGCCCTCCAGTGCCTGCTCCGAGACTGCGCCCTCCAGTGCCTGCTCCGAGACAGTGCCCTCCAGTGCCTGCACCTCGCCAGTGCCCTCCAGTGCCTGCACCTCGCCAGTGCCCTCCAGTGCCTGCACCTCGCCAGTGCCCTCCAGTGCCTGCACCTCGCCAGTGCCCTCCAGTGCCTGCACCTCGCCAGTGCCCTCCAGTGCCGGCTCCTCGTAAGTGCTCATCGATGCCTCCGCTGGTTCCGTCCAGCTCATCGATGCCTCCGCTGGTTCCGTCCAGCTCTTCAGAGCGCCCCCGAGAGTCAGCAGCACCCGAGCGCCAACGAGAGTCAGCAGCACCCGAGCGCCAACGAGAGTCAGCAGCACCCGAGCGCCAACGAGAGTCAGCGGCACCCGAGCGCCAACGAGAGTCAGCGGCACCCGAGCGCCCACGTGAGCCAACAGTTTCCGCTCCGGCCCGGGAGCCCACGCACTCCGCTCCGGCCCGGGAGCCCACGCACTCCGCTCCGGCCCGGGAGCCCACGCACTCCGCTCCGGCCCGGGAGCCCACGCACTCCGCTCCGGCCCGGGAGCCCACGCACTCCGCTCCGGCCCGGGAGCCCACGCACTCCGCTCCGGCCCGGGAGCCCACGCACTCCGCTCCGGCCCGAGAGCCCACGCATTCCGCTCTGTTCCAGGACCCCACGGATTCCGCTCCGTTCCGGGAACCCCTGCTGGTCCCATCCAGCTCTCCAGAGCCCCTGCTGGTCCCGTCCAGCTCTCCAGAGCCCCTGCTGGTCCCGTCCAGCTCTCCAGAGCCCCTGCTGGTCCCGTCCAGCTCTCCAGAGCCCCTGCTGGTCCCGTCCAGCTCTCCAGAGCCCCTGCTGGTCCCGTCCAGCTCTCCAGAGCCCCTGCTGGTTCCGTCCAGCTCTCCAGAGCCCCTGCTGGCTCCGTCCAACTCTCCAGAGCCCCTGCCGGCCCCGTCCGGCTCTCCAGAGTACCTGCTGGGGAATTTCCCCAAGGAAATTTTGGGGGGGGACTACCCGCCATGGCCTCCCATGCTCCCCGCTCCGCCAAGGTCTCCCGAGTCCCCGGATCCACCATGGCCACCCAAGCTCTCCGATCCGCCATGGCCTCCTGAGTTCCCGGATCCACCATGGCCACCCGAGCTCCCCGATCCGCCATGGCCTCCCGAGTCCCCTGACCCGCCAAGGCCTCCCGAGTCCTCGGATCCGCCATGGCCCCCCGAGTCCCCTGACCCGCCATGGCCGCCCGAGCTCCCCGCTCCGCCATGGCTCCCGGAACGGGCGCCGCCCTGGAGGCCTCCTGTCCTGTCCTGTCTCCGTGTCCCTTGAGGCCTCCAGAGCGCCCACCCCCCCTCCCCTTTCGATGTCATACGGCGCGGGACGCGCCTATTGGAAGGGGGGGGTAATGTCAGACTCTCTCTCTCTGTTTCTTGTGTTTCCCCTCCTCTCGTGCCCATATTTGGTTGTTCCGGTCCTCGTTTCCTCTTTATTAGTTAATCAGTTCCCAGCCCTGTGTCTTCAGTTAATTAGTCCCCAGCCCTGTGTTATTAATCATCTTGTTTAGCTCATTCGTTTGTCCCTTTAAGAACCCTGTGTTTCCCTGCATCTGTGTCCAGTATTAACGTCATTCCCCAATGTCCTGTTGGTATGTGTACCTGTGCTCCAGCGATCTCTTTGTACCTCAATAAAGTGTGTGAAGGAAGTTCAACGTCTCCTCGTTCCTGGCACCCCCGCACAACCGTGACACTTACTCTCACGTGAACGCGCAAAACTAAGGGGAAGGGGTAAGACAGGGAATTGGGATTCACCCTAACTGATTAACAGATGAAAACATTCACTATACATTTAGAAAAGTAATCAAATGTATTTAATACATAAAGTAATTGAAATAGTTGCACTACTTATTACTTATTTAAATATGGTAATCTGTAACCGATTGCATTTCCGAAGTAAGACGGGTCCCACTGCAAGAGTTTTTACACTTTGACCAAGATTGACTCTCCCCAATAATGCCATCAGTAGTAATTCTGCTAAAGTACTTTACATGAAACATTTTCACCACAGCGTGCATCCTGACAATGCTGAAGCAAAGCATCTTTTATTTGGCATTAGCGGAGTCGCTTGAAAAAGTTCACAGGAAGTTTACAGGAAGCAGAAGTGTGTCAGAGATCAAAAGTGTTTGTTTGGATCGTGTCTCCCAGCAGTGATGAGCAGAGAATGAGCGCGCTCATGGGCTGCAGCGAGGGTTTGTCACCGTCTCAAGACGATGTGTTTGCATACACACTTCAGACCCAGCCAGAGGCGGGAACAAACACAAACACACACGCTAACTCTCGCAGGACGCTCTGCATCCGCGAGACACTCAGGGGTGATAGCGGAGCTTTCATTACACGTTTGTGTACGAATCATATTTTAAAACATCTGAGCAATCCTAAACCTGAAGTCAAAAGCTTTTTTTTCTTGTTGTGCTTCAGTGTGAACTGTAAACTATAACTTTAGTGATAGAAAACTTTAGTTAGAAAACTGGATTAGTTGTGTTGTCCTCTGTGAATCCTGATAAAAACATTCAGGGAAACGTATTTATGTTTGCATGTAGTTGCTTGAATTAGTCATTTGGTTATGCATGTGCCCGATTAATTGATTGAGGAATTGAATGAAGGGTTTCATTTCAGCCGTATTTCAGAGCAAAAACTAGCTTATCCAGTTTAACCTGATTGCACTAAAATAGCACTGTGTCATATTTACATCTGCTAAAGCTTTGATTGTCTACTTTAGATATTCTGCTGACTATAAGTAACTTTGCAAGAACATATCTGTCAGAGTTGTTGAAGGGATGAGACTCACTTGCAGGAGGAAATAGAGCTTTATTAATAATAAAACAAAATCAACAAACAAAAACTGCCATGTAGGAGAAAACAGACTAGCAAAACTGCGCACGCACACAAGCACGCACGCACGCAACATACGATGACGAACTCAACACAACACTGCAAACACAAGGAGATTATAAAGGGAGCAAATGAGGAGGGTAACGAGCTGACACAGGTGGGGCAAATTAACCAATAATCAGGTAACAAGACGGGTGGGTCAAGACAACTGACACGAGAGCACATGGCACACAGACACTATGACAAAAGCCATGTGTTCACACAAAACATGACAACATGAAAGTTTTTGGAAAAGTTGTCAAATGTGCAGAAGATACGGGAAAACCAAAGAATGTGCAGGACATTTAGTTTTAGTTTAACTGCTGAAGACAAACAAGCGATGCACAAACAACTATCCCGAAACACGAGCACAGTCCCGGATTATTCAGGTAACAGAAGACAGATTCAAGGGTATGCCAATTTTTGAATGAGGCAATTGTTATAAATTCAGTCATTTTGTCTTGTGTAGTGTATGTAGACATCTGTTATGTCAAATAGCTTATTCAGGACTGTACTAAATAAAAATAACAGGAAATATTATTCTTTTGCAGAGTGACCGTCAAAGAATCACCAATTTAAAACCCATTTAAAAAGTGTGCAATGAAATATACTTACAAATTGGTTTCAATACTTAACTAAGCCAAATGTATTTTTTACTTGTTTTTTTCTTTACATTACTCCACTATGACGAAGTTGCAATGTTACTTATAATTAGTTTTTTGTCTAAAGTGGACAAAATTAAATGTAACTACATCATCTCAGTGCAAACACACTTTCTTTCTAAATTAACTAACATATTGTTCAATTAATGCTGCTATATTAGCACCCACAAATGTGACCCTGGAGCACAAAAGCAGTGTTAAGTCGCTGGGGATATTTGGAGCAATAGCCAAAAATACACTGTATGGGTCAAAATTATAGATTTTTCTTTTATGAAAAAAATGATTAGGATATTAAGTAAAGATCATATTCCATGAGGATATTTTGTAAATTTCCTATCGTAAATATATTAAAACTTAATTTTTGATTAGTAATATGCATTGCTAAGAACTTCATTTGAACAACTTTAAAGATGATTTTCTCAATATTTGGATTTTTTTGCACCCTCAGATTCCAGATTTACAAATAGTTGTATCTATTTGAATACTGTCCAATCATAACAATAATTAATTTCAGTAGTTAAATTAATGTAACTTTTTTATACAAGTTCCACCCACTGAAAGTGTGCAGGAAGCAAAATTATATGTTTTCTATTCAATCATGGTAACTGTAATTCATAAAATGCTGATGAAATGGTACAAAAAACAGGTTGTTGCATCAAAAGCAGAGATGTTATCCTTTATGATAACTATATCAGAAATAAAACAACATAGTATAGGAGCAATTATGGGCCCAAGCACATCAGTACATGTACATTACATTCAGAATGATCTAAAAACACGAAGAAGCAGAAGTTTATGAAGATATTTGATGTCATTTCAAAGGTTATGCAGTTTTCCTTCAATACATTTCTAATTTTCCTGTCTATTGATAGGAAGCAAGGTAGTTGCTGTATGTAGTTATATTTAGGTAAGGGGTAGGTTTAAGGGGTCCAGAATGTGGTCATGCATTAATATGTGCTTTATAAGTACTAATAAACAGTCGATATGATAGTAATATATATGCAAATAAGCACCTAGTTAACGGTGAAAAGAGATCCCTGAAGTGTTACCTTATGTGAAAACTATAAGCACATGCATCAAATTTAACAAAATGTAACATCCATGTTTGTATTTCGGTGTGTGTGTGTTATGTGTACACATATATATGATATGCTGTTGTGTGTATACAGGCTTGTTCCTCTGAGAGCTGATTAGGTTGAGTTTTCCCATCATGCTCTTGGCAGGTCAGTGGTGATACCGTGACTCCTCACTGAGCTCAGGGCGTAAGGAGTTTGGGTAGGGGGCGGACGGTCTGTCATAGCCCTTCATCTCAAGCTGTATGAGCTCAACACAAGTAAATAATACATCTCTGCATCCATCCGTCCACGTGACCCCTGACCTCTCGGACTGAAGTGTGAAGAACGGAGAAAACAAGATCCCACACAAGACTGCAGCCCAAAGAAAGCACCCTTCTCTTTCTGACGGACAGATACGTGCAATTCTGACAGCGAAGTATTTGTGTTTGTATTCTTATATATGTGTTTAAGTTCTCCATGATCTCTTTCTTGTATGCTACAGGCAGAGAGTGGCATTTTTTAAGATGAAAACCACAGAGAAATTTCTGATGTTATTATTAAAGATTAGGAATTATTATCTGAATAAAAAAAGAAAGATGTAGTAACCAATCTTTTTATCTGTACTGTGATGCACATCTGAATGTAACCGATTATAGATGATGAAATGTAGGGCGGGACTTGGTTCTATGCACTGGCTGTTGATTGGATGTTGAGATGTGGGGGCGTGGCATTTATAAGTGGATGCAGATGAACATGAGGGGGCGGAGTTTAAGCAAACTAAATGATTGGAGAAGTCCTGCATATGTCAGTAGAGAGAAATATATCATTTAACCGGAAGATCTAGTTATGAAACATTCACGGATTAATTGTTCACTATAAGATTCATCATTTGTATTTAAAAAACAGTTTTAATTTCATTCGGTTGTCCGTTTTACAATGTAAGTATTATTTAACAACATGTACTTATAGGTTTTAGAGTTTAATGTATTGTTGCTTGTAATTATGCATAGTTAAACTATACTATAGTAAATATACGTAATGTGTAACAAGGACACATTAAAATACATTTTACCAATACTCTCATAATCTGAATGTTCATCAGCACACACTAATAAACTGCAAATACTGTACATAACCGTGAGGCCTTTTTCATTCAACGAGTAAAAGACAACACTGAAATTCCACATGTATGAGATCATATCAAATATATTATCTTTATAACAAGCAATATCTAGCATATTTCCCAAGAGAGCTGCAACCACTAAAAAAAGATCCCGTTCCAGGAAAGGTTAGCTTCCTCATGTGTGGAGAACTTGTCCCATTTATTTATCAATGAAATGTCTCATTGTCTACCAGGAGAATGCACTGCTGTCTTCACTATAGCTGTTTATATGCATCACAGCAGCAGAGTTAAGAACCTGCTTAAAGAGTAAAGAGCAAAGATAGCCTTGTATTGCCATGGTGTCGCACTAATATATATAAAACATGTCTAAACCTCCACTAACATGGGTAAATACTCATTATAACTAACTGTGCAGGGTAAAGTGCTATAACATAATATTTTTTGGAATAATATGCAAGCACATGTCAGGATATTAGTATTATTTTAAGCATTTTAAATCTTTAGCTGTTCCTTAGCTAGTTCTATTCAAAGTAAAGTTTTCGGTCCCACTTTACATTCATGTATTTAGCAGATGCTTTTATCCAAAGCGGTTTACAGTGCATTCAGGTTACACAAGTTTTTGTCAGTATGTGTTTCCTGGGAATTGAACCCACAACCTTTACGCTGCTAACACAATGCTCTAACCACTGAGCCACAGGAACACTTTATATTAGGTGGCCGTATGTACTTACATTTAAATTAATAATTTGATACAATGCACTTATTGTGTACATACATGTTTTACATTGTAATTATATTTGTAAAAATACTTGCATGTAATTACATCTGTAATTAATTTCTGTAATTACATGTATAATTACACTGTTGACCCATCCCTTACACTTTAACCCACCATTAAACCTACCCATATCACCAAACCTGTCCCTAACCTACCCGTATCCACCTCAATAACAGAAAATGTGTTTTACAATATAATATGAACACAATAAGCACATTTGATGCAAGTACATATCAGTCAAGGCCACCTAATATAAAGTGGGACCACGTTTTTGACTAAAGTCTTTGTTTTGACACATTTTATAGCTATTACAGAATCAGCTGAGGTATTTTTATTCTTACAATGAAAGAAAATGAAAAATGAATGCTGAGAGTCAGGCCGACACAAACATCGAGGGTAGAGCAGACGGTACAAGGAGAGGACAGGTTTAAAAATGAACATGAGAAAATCCCAGCTCTCGATCAGCTAAATCTGGACAGTACAGTTTCTCAACAGCACTTGCTGAGCTGATAATGAAGTACACATTTTTACATAGACTCAGTTCTGCTGTCATTGTTTGGAGTCAATCAACAGAGCTGTAAAGTGACTAATTACTCTAAAGATGCAGGAAAATGATGCAAGGACAGTTCTGATTGGCTGACAGCAGCACAAGAACATGCACAGACCCAAACCCTCCAAAAAATACAATAACACATGTTTGGTAACAGTTTAGGGACCAGTTTTCACTATTAACTAGTTGGGTATTAGCATGCATATTACTAGCACATTAGCTGTTTATTACTACTCATAAAGCACATATTAATGCCTGATTCTGCATGATCATATCTTAGGTCCCGTAATCCTACCACATAACTAAATGTAACAACTGCCTTTCTAACTATTAATAGCAGCAAATTAGGAGTTTATTGAGGTAAAATTGATTAACAGTTAGTTTATAGTGACAATTATTTGTATTTCTCATATTCCAATTTGCTATTAGATTTTCACAAGTAATTGAAGCTTACTGCTAAATAAATATATCGTTATAATGTACGATATCACATAGTTCAGTGCCTGGTTGCTTTGTCTTTCCTTTCCGCTGCATCACAGTGTTACAGCTAGAAAACACTCTTTCTGTCCCAGTGCTGCTTTGCTTTTGTTTTGTTCATGTTTCACGGGCTGATCAGACAGTGGGAATGGACATCATACTAACTATAACATCGACGATGCAAAGTCAAGTCTTTTGCTTAATGCCATTATAAACACGCCTTACTATATTACCAGCTGAATTTCCTCCCAACGATGTATTTGTTCTGCCGAGCAAAAGGCTGTGATGTGGCACAAATAAGGCTGGTCATGTGACCTCAGTCTCACCTGAAGCTCGGTTTGGAAGAAGAACTTCAGCGGGCACTGTGAGCAGTCGTAGATCTTGTCCTCTTGCCCGTGTGCGGTGAAGATGTGCTGCTGCAGTTTACAGGCCTGCACGAATACTGCAACAAGACACAACACATGCATTAGTCACATCTTTCCATACGCACTGCCAGTTTACCTCGCAGAACCTTTTGGCACACTGGCCTGTGTTTAGTTTCTTGAAATTAGTTCTGTAGACAGATGCAAGTCTTGCCTGTACATGAAATGACTTTTAATGCTTTAAAAGAGTCTCTTCTGCTCACCAATGCTGCATTTACTTGATCCAACAATACAGGAAAAACATTGATATTGTGTAATAATGTGATATGTTATGAACACAGTTTTCTGCTTTACATATTGTGGAAACATGACACGTTTTGTTTTCAGGATCCTCTGATAAATACAAAGTTTAAAGAAGAACAGCAAGTAAGTGATAACACCTTAAGTTAATGAAAAGAGACAGTAAAGACATTTGCAAAATTATATATATATATATTTTTGTAAATGTCTTTACAGTCACTTTTCATTAACTTAATGTGTCCTTGATGAATAAAACTAAAAATATTTTTTGTATATTTTGATCATTGCATACCTCCCATACTTTTGTTTGTGCTATTTCATAGTTTTTATGACTATACTTGAATAAAAAAATGTGGAAAGTAGTTATAATAAATAATGAGTGTTTTTTTTATCGGCATTGTACATGCAGTAGAATATAATAATATCATATCAGCAAATATTTTTGAATATGATAATGTCAAACTCAAATTCAGTTTCTCCCATTTATCTCTCAGACCCTCTTTTTCTAATGGATCACATACAGTAAGCAAACGACGAAGCAACATTTATACAGAACTGTTTATGATAAAACACTCACGAGGACACTGAAGAAGTTCTCTCTGGTTGTTTTGTTCATTATATTACTCAGTTCAACAAGGAAAGACACATGTTCTGTTTTCCGAGATCACGTCTTATAGTTTGGCAGCATATGAAAGAAGCATTGTCACGAATGAGTGGATCAAGATGCTGGGAAACCCAAATGTTTCCAGTGCTTCGCATCACGGGGGAACCAACTCTCGCTCAAAACACTCTGCGAATGTAACGCAGCTTTGATTCAGCATCCAGGGTTTGTCAGGCTGGAGACCGGTCAGCGGTCGCTGTTTTGAGTCATAGTGAACAGAGAGGAATAATGATGTGCTTTATTTAGAGCCACTGTAGGGACACAAACAAGCACAGGAACTGCAGTCCCTTCCACATGCACAAACACTGTCTCTATTAGTCAACAGTGCTAATTATATTGACATTATTAATATTCATGCAGACTCTTTATTTATGCGTAGCCTGATTTCAGTCACATATAATCTTTGAAATGGCACTTAAAACACATAGTGCGTCTGTGTGCTTTAATTAAGCCATAGAGCTGCTGAGTGTGTGTGTGTGTGTGTGTGTGTGTGTGTGTGTGTGTGTGTGTGTGTGTGTGTGTGTGTGTGTGTGTGTGTGTGTGTGTGTGTGTGAGCATGCAGTTATTCTCACAGGAGTACTTCAAACATGCTGTTTGTTTTTAGAGACCCATATGTTAAGGGTGGCTGGTCGCACACACACACACACACACACACACACACACACACACACACACACACACACACACACACACACCGAGTCGTGTCTCTGAGGTAAAGAGTGAGTTTTGGTCTTCATTAGAATTTCTTACGAGGGATAAACAACTTTCCTTCATGCCACCGTGTGGATTTTGGATTTAGACCCACATGTGATGTTCACTGCGACCATGCAAGCTTTATCAGGTCTTCTAATTCAACTAACACCGGTAAAACGATCTGGACGTGCATCTGTGGGCTTGAGATCCTGCATATGAGCATTAATGAGTGATAATATAGAGAGAAAGAGATGGACGTGATTTGGAGAATGGTTACCAGTACAACGGTAGACTACAGTTTAACTTTACAATAACATTGTATATGATAATGTTCTCCATTTGATGATTCAAAACTAACAATGAGCAACAATACAGCATTCGGAGAGCAATGTATTACTCAACATTGGTTTATGCATTTAACTAACATTAAGTAATACATTTGCTACAGTATTTATTAATCCTTGTTAAAGTTGGTTAATAAAAATACAACTGTTCATTGTTAATTCATGCCAGCTCAGGTCCATTAAATATAATATTAGCAGATACCAATTTTGATTTCAATAATGCGTTAGTAAATGCTGATATGAACATTAACCAAGATCAATAAATGCTTTAAAGTTATTTTTCATTTTTAGTTCATGTTAACTATTTTTTTTTACTAATGTTAACAAATGGAGCCTTATTTTAGTGTTACCGTGGGTTTATCTTTAAGTTGGACACATGCTTTTCTAAATATTAATAACTTCAATTGTTATCACTTGTTAATGCATCATTTAACACCAACTAACAACTCTTCTTTACAATGTTAATTTATCTTGGTTTGTGCTTAACATTCAAGATGCATGACAACATTGCTTAATGTATCAATTATCATTAAAAACAAAGAACAGCACATTATTAAAGTTACTTAAAATCAATAAAGTGTTTATTCCCCTGAAACTAACTGTAAAGCAGAAACCACCACGTGTTTATAATGTTTCTTTAATATCCTTACTAACATGAATTACTTTGAATAAAGTATCTCTTATGCACATTTGTGAACCTTATTATTAAGTGTGGCCTATTTTTACATCGTGTGATATGTTACTAATGTTTGTAGGCTCATAAATAACATATGTAAAGGAGCATGTATTAAGGGCCGTTGCTGGATCGTATTCTGGATCACTTTTTTCTGGAACGTTTACAGAAGTTTTCATATTTAAGTACTGTTAAGTGTACTGTTTTTGAGCATATAGGAAAAAACTCAAATCTATGGTACACATTTCTCAAATGCAATATCTTCGCAGTATCTCTGACTCAGAAAAACACGGATTGCATTGTCTAAAACATCTCTATTTTATATTTTTTCAGCACATGGGTTCCTGAACTCCAAGGTTGATTAATAATGTGAAATCACACATTTAAATCATGCTCACATGGACCTAAACTCACAGATCCACCAATCAGAGGCAGAAGACCACAGTAAACTCAGTCTCATAACATCATCACATCCACAGGACTCAATTTAATAAACTGTAAACATATCCATTATTCTCCATCATCCACACTGCTGCTATGTGTACATACCCGGTACAACCTATTTGCACATTCTCTTGCACATCCGTGTTTTTATTAATATTTATTATCCACAGTATACTGTATTGCACATTTTATCTCATTGCACATCCTACACTTTTTATTTTATTATTTGTTCCCTTTTTCATTCTCACCTATATTTATATATATATTCTCTTGTGTTACGTTTCATTGTTTTATTGCTTATGTTATTTTTATTTTCTATTTTCTATTTTATTATTATTATTTTATTTTTTTTGCACTTTCCATTGAGCGGACCTGTCCTGACTTACATTTCACTACGGATTATACCCTGGATGATTGTGTATGAGACAAATAATAAAAAACCTTGAACCTTGAACCTTGTACTTCTGAGGTCACTCCTGTTTCCATGGTAATGATTGGTGGGATTGTGGGTACTGTAGTTCTTCATCATGCAGTTGATGTATGAAATTAAAATTGCACTTATACTAATGGCTTCAACAGACACATATGCTAATATTTAACAAGATCATGATAATTCCGTCTGGGCAAAACTGACCATTCATATTTTAATGAAATATTACAGTGTTTATTATAAATGTCTTATCACTTTACATAACCATCATTATTCACCATGACTTCTCTGATGAGGTGTGAGCGAGAGATGGCCAATATAGTCAGACCTTCAATCCTTCTCACATGAAACAATCGCAGTCATTTGCAAACGACAACACTTTCCCAATCCAATCGCTTCCCAATGGACAAAACCAAGCCAAGCCCTACTTTTCAAAAAGCTGTTTCACGTCATAATAAGGAACAGAAGACACTCGAAATTTCCATTTCATGGTTTATATATGCTACATTTGACATATTGCTAAATGTTTATTTATCACTAAAACTCAAATTCTCTATGGAGGCAATGAATGTGTCATGAATCCGGTCTTTGGCCTTCCGCCCGATAGCCACCAGAGGTCACCTTCCATCGAATTGACTCTTGCACTACACTACTTTGCACGTCACCCACGGACTACAATTCCCATCATCCACTGCACTGACGACACACACACAGCTGATTGCATTGATCACACAGCTTACTTAAACCATGGACATGCTTAGTCAGATCACCGAGTATTGTTTAGCGTTTAGCATTCTCCTAGTGTTAGCTACTTACCAAGCCTGTCTGTGTTTGTTTTTTGTGTTCAGTCTCCTGTATTGTTCTTTAGTTTAAGTCTAGTCTTTTTTGTGTTGCCTTGTTGTCTGGTTCCTGATCTTATGTCTTGTATATTGGATTAACCCTTTGCCTTTCATGTGGACTCTGTTTGCCCCTGCCTGGACTATTACTTGTGTACCTGGATTACCCCTCTTGTCAAGCCCTCTGGATAATGTTCTCCGATCGAAGACCACGGCCGTTTACTTGAGTACTCATCTGCCTTGCCCTCAATATACCTGTTTGCCATCTGTTCGACCCTGCCTGTGTTTTTGACCATGTCTATTAATAAAAGCTTGCACATGGATCCGCACGCCTCACGTCTCGTTCGCCCTGTTACAGAATGGGATCTTTACTTCACAGTAGCTAAACTGAGCTGTTTGTCAAGAGACAAAGTGCCCAACGTGAAAGCAACAACAGCCAATGAAGGACTAAAGTTTGTCTGTACAAAACTCACTGCCAAGAAATTCCAGTTGGCTTTACAGACCCATTATACTCTATATTGCCAAAAGTATTGGCACCCCTTCTAATGAAAGGTTTGACTACTTTAGTAATCTCCATGAGTACAAATGTTAATGTTAAATTAGAAGCACACAATTCCCTAGAATATCATTATATGCTTAAACATTAAGATTTGTACTCATGGAAATTACTAAAGTAGTCAAGCCTTTCATTAGAAGGTGCCAATACTTTTGGCAATATAGTGTATATTGCCAAAGATTTTCAGAAAGAGCGGTTCTTCTGTTCTCACAAAAAGTGTTAATGTGAGTGTTTGTGGTTTTGATTGATAGTTTGATGAATGCGCTACAACTGTTATGTAAAGCAAGTGTTTTATTTGTATTATTAAATATGCACATTTTGAATAAAGTATAAAAATAAATGGTCTTTTACAGTTATATAACATTAATAACGTGCAAACAAACATAAAAAAATCTTCTTCTTCTTTATTTATTCAAATACATTTGTTTATAATTAAGCTTTTGATTAACTCTGTATTAAGGAACCAATTAGTGATCTGAGAAGTATAATGTTAAAAAAATATTTAAAAAGGTGTAATCTGAGCATATTTCCCTTTTGATTGTTATTATTTGGTATCATTTGTATTAAATGTATTGTACAAGAAGTAATTTTTTGTATTGATGGGCACACATTTACAAACCCAGGGTCGGGCTGCATTATTGTGCACACAAATGAGTGTAAAACTGCAGTGTTTTGTTGTGTAAAGTGAGACAAAAGCTCATAAGTGGCATGCAGAGTGTTTGTTCTGCGCTGGGCTTCCTCCAGGGTGAGCGGAGCTACTTTCAGCTGCGGGCTGCCTGACTTCACATAGCTGTCAAATGTGTCCCGCGAGAGCGACACTTCTGACATCTCCCCGCTGTCTCTGGATGGCTCCTCGACTCCTCTTTTACCTCCTTCCCCCCTCGCTCCTCTCTCATCCTCCCTCGCTTTGCATTATCACGCTGCGTCTATCCTTCCCCATCCACACTCCTTCATTCTCCTGCCACCACTCTCTCAGGCTGCAGTCCCGAAACAAACACTTCTAGTAATAACTGGAAATCCTGCGATCATTATTTGTGCCTGTAGAGGCCTGACAGACGAGCTGAATTTAGAGTCCATCATATTCTACTTCGACTGAGTCTCAGACTGTTTTCAGACTAGATTTGACTCTTTTAGTTTCAACCCCATGTTTTAGATTTTATACATTACATTATATTTGACCCATTTAGATTTTTTTCTGGCAAAAATATATTTTAATACATGCCATATATATTTTGAAATCAGTAAAGCTCAATTAAATATATTTTAAATTTTAAAATATATTTAGGTTCAACCTTCATATACCAAAGTATATTTCAAAATATATTTCAGAGTCAAGAAAATACAGTCTTAGAGTAACTTCTGAAAAAGAGCCTACTAGAAGTCAAATTAATAATTTAAGAATATGTATTTTTGATTAATTTATTACATTTTTTTGCTTTTATTTTTTTGGAATATTGTCAAGTATGTCCCTTGCTGATTTTTAATAAAATGTGTTATATGTTCACACGTATCATAGACAACAAATACGTTTTTTCTGACATATGTGAATGTATTTTCTTGGACAGAAATGTATGATGGGCAAAATACATTTTCAAATGCTTTAAAATATATATATATATTTATTATATATTATTCATAATATATTAATATATTATTAATATATAAAAAGTCACAAATATATTAGTAATAATATAATTAGTAATAAAATATATAAAAAAATAAATATGATTTTTAATGGCTGTTTATCACTGTGTACAAAGTATTAATGACCACACAAGAAACGGATGTTTTGTTTGTTTTTACTATCAATCCAAAGCACAGAATGGTGTATTGCATCTCTCTGCTGGAAATACACAATAGGGAAGCAAAGAAAGTGGTGTGCTTGCTGAAGGCCGCTTCTTTAGAGACAAACAGCACTGAACGTACACTCACTGCTCTGTTTGCAGGGCATCGGTTGTGCTTGTTGGCAAGGTGAGTAGAAAACACTCACGCAACTGATGCTGGATAGCTTTCAAAGCAAACCCAAGACTACTGTTTACAAGCAGAATCTGAGTTCAGAAAATAACTTCTGCACAAATGGATTTAGTCATATCATATGTTTGTCATGATTTCTGCAGTGCGGATGCAGTCCTCACAGAGCTGCTTTCTCTCTCTCTCTCTCCCCTGCATGATCAATATGAGTGCGGAAAGAAAACGTGGTGGGACCTGTCTGTCAGGCGCCAACACCAAATAATGGCAAAATGAAAAAAAGCCCTGTAGATCAAGTCAATACGAATGAGAGAAGCAGAGAAAGACAGAGAGAGACAAATAAAGCATGTTGTTGTGGCGGCAGTAGAGAAATACATCAAAATAAAGTGATTGTATAAGCTCAAGCTTATTAATAATATCGCTCCTGAGTCAGGGCTTCTCAAACTGTTTTGTAACAAGGACACACATGGAGAAATACAAACCTACCGAGAGCTTAGGTTGTGAAGCAATGCTTTAAATGACAGAAAACTGTAATTTTAAGTTCATTTTTAAAAATCATGTTTTTTTTTTTTTAATGTTAAAACTTTGTTGTATTTTGTTGATATATGGTCAATAGTATACTGTACTGGATGATTTGGTGCTGTCGTTGACAATTCAAAAGTACATTGTTTTGTACCTTTGTTTAAAGGTGCCATAGAATGCACTGATGCTATATTTTAAATTGATTTCTGATATCTATATATAATGTATGTGGCTTAGGTAAGAGCAAAAAAATCTCTAGAAATGGTTTTACATGTCCATTTATCCATGTAAATTAATTCTCCCTAGAATGAAATGGTCTGTTGTTGGCTTATTTGGAAGGGCCATGAAAAATAATGTTGAGCTCTGCTCTGATTGGCTGTTATACAGTGCGGTTCAATATTGAGCCCTGCTCTGATTGGCTGTTATACAGTGCGGTTCAATATTGAGCCCTGCTCTGATTGGCTGTTTCACAGTGAGGCTCAATGTTGAGCTCTGCTCTGATTGGCTGTTACACAGTGCGGTTCAATATTGAGCCCTGCTCTGATTGGCTGTTTCACAGTGTGGCTCAATATTGAGCTCTGCTCTGATTGGCTGTTACACAGTGCGGCTCAATATTGAGCTCTGCTCTGATTGGCTGTTATACAGTGCGGTTCAATATTGAGCCCTGCTCTGATTGGCTGTTTCACAGTGTGGCTCAATATTGAGCCCTGCTCTGATTGGCTGTTTCACAGTGTGGCTCAATGTTGAGCTCTGCTCTGATTGGCTGTTATACAGTGCGGTTCAAATATTGAGCCCTGTTCTGATTGGCTGTTTCACAGTGCGGCTCAATGTTTAGCTCTGCTCTGATTGGCTGTTATACAGTGCGGTTCAATATTGAGCCCTGTTCTGATTGGCTGTTTCACAGTGCGGCTCAATATTCAGCTCTGCTCTGATTGGCTGTTACACAATGCAGCTCAATATTGAGCCCTGCTCTGATTGGCTGTTTCACAGTGTGGCTCAATATTAAGCTCTGCTCTGATTGGCTGTTATACAGTGCGGTTCAATATTGAGCCCTGTTCTGATTGGCTGTTTCACAGTGCGGCTCAATGTTGAGCTCTGCTCTGATTGGCTGTTACACAGTGCGGCTCAATGTTTAGCTCTGCTCTGATTGGCTGTTTCACAGTGCGGCTCAATATTCAGCTCTGCTCTGATTGGCTCTTTTACAGTGTGGCTCAATATTGAGCCCTGCTCTGATTGGCTGTTACACAATGCGGCTCAATATTGAGCCCTGCTCTGATTGGCTCTTTAACAGTGTGGCTCAATATTGAGCCCTGCTCTGATTGGCTGTTTCACAGTGTGGCTCAATATTGAGCCCTGCTGATTGGCTGTTTCACAGTGCGGCTCAATATTCAGCTCTGCTCTGATTGGCTGTTACACAGTGCGGCTCAATATTGAGCCCTGCTCTGATTGGCTGTTTCACAGTGCGGCTCAATATTGAGCTCTGCTCTGATTGGCTGTTACACAGTGCGGCTCAATATTCAGCTCTGCTCTGATTGGCTGTTACACAGTGCGGCTCAATATTGAGCCCTGCTCTGATTGGCTGTTTCACAGTGCGGCTCAATATTGAGCCCTGCTGATTGGCTCTTTCACAGTGCGGCTCAATATTCAGCTCTGCTCTGATTGGCTGTTACACAATGCGGCTCAATATTGAGCCCTGCTCTGATTGGCTGTTTCACAGTGTGGCTCAATATTGAGCCCTGTTCTGATTGGCTGTTTTACAGTGTGGCTCAATATTGAGCCCTGCTCTGATTGGCTGTTTCACAGTGCGGTTCAATATTGAGCCCTGCTCTGATTGGCTCTTTCACAGTGTGGCTCAATGTTGAGCCCTGCTCTGATTGGCTGTTTCACAGTGCGGCTCAATATTGAGCCCTGCTCTGATTGGCTGTTTCACAGTGCGGCTCAATATTGAGCCCTGCTCTGATTGGCTGTTTCACAGTGCGGCTCAATGTTGCTCTGCTCTGATTCAGAGGCATCCGGTAGCTGCTATTAATAAGTGGGGCACTGAAACTGCTTTGGAATGCATGATAGCTTTTTACTTTCACTTTCGAAATTTTGCGATCGCACAAACTCTGTTTATACTATAGAGCGGCAGTATTTACCACATATTTTACAAGATCAGATGCTTGTCAGTGGTGCTCAGGATCTGTAAATCATTCGCCATCATCCTCAGTCGTCTCTCCTTACTCTGTTTATGTGGTAAGTGAAATCTTATGAACTGTAACAGGGTATAGCTAGCAAGGAGCTAACCATGTCCCTTTAGAGGCTCGCGTTATTTTATTAGAACACGTTATTTGCTTTCCGTGTTTTTCTGAATACAGAAACCAAGCCATCCCTGCACATCACATCCCCTGCACAGCCTGGAACATAACATTTATTTCCATCATCTGCCATTGTCGCTGTTGTCCTCGCTTGTTTCTTCACAATACCTGCAGAACTTCTGATGATTCGGCTGGCGCTGGCGCAGAAGATGGCCGGGTTTATGCAAATGTTGGGGGCGTAACTAATAGTGATCCCGACTGTGACATCACAGTCAGTGTTATGTTCTGATTCGCCTCTTTTTCAGTAGTCTTTTGCATTCACGAGATTTACATAAGGAGGAGAAAACAATGGAGTTTGAGGCTCATGGTATGTCATTTCCATGTACATAACTCTTATTATGCAACTATGCCAAGATAAAAACAGTTTGCTATGCTATGGCACCTATACATTTCAAAAATAAGTTAGCTTCACGTTGATGTAAAGTTGCCATTCAGGGCTTGCTGGTTTGGATCAAATCTCAAATTCTCTTTTGAACAATTGTTTGACTTGCATATGAAGACAATGTAAAAATTACTTACAGACCCACATAATTTTGAAATGTTAACCTTACATTAAAGATAACGAGTGTAAAAAATAATGACAATAAATAATAATAATGAAATAAACAATAAATAATGTTGTACTGTGAGATCTGAGCGATCAGAACTTTTAGAAACAAACTTTTATAAATCGTGATTGTTTGAATGCAGTTCAATCATAAACGTCCAGGTGTTTGTGAAAGCCTGACCTAAACAAGAGAAGCTTTGAGCACTGAGCAGCAAACAGCCTCTGTGAGCTCTGGGATTGCATTATGCAGACAGTTAACCCTGCTGACAGCAGAGATGAGACGCTTTCCTCTCAGGACGGGGTCTGATCCCACTCTTCACATCCAGAGACAGAGCAGATCATTAACATTATCATGCACTAATACAGTCCTGCTCTCTGTCTCACTGTCACAGTCCACCGACTCGACACACGGGACGGAACTCATGTTCTTCATGATCTCAATTATCGAAATGTTCACTAAAATTCATGAAATTATATCTCTATCTATATTGTGTTATTCCATAGTTTTGATGACTTTATTATTATTCTAAAATGTGGAAATCAGTTGTTAATTAACAAAACAACTATGACTGTTGTTAGTGTTAAAAGCCTGATTGATTGTAGTGTTGCTCTGCATATACAGTATACACACACACACACACACACACACACGCACACACACACGCACACACACACACACACACACACACACACACACAGACACACACACACACGCACGCACGCACGCACGCAAGCACACGCACACACACAGACACGCACGCACGCACAGACACACACACACACACACGCACACACACACAGAGACACACACACGCACGCACGTGCACAGACACACACACACACGCACACACACACACACAGACACGCACGCACACACAGACACACACACACACACACACACACACACACACACACACACACACACACACACGCACACACACACACACACACACACACACACACACACACACACACACACACACACACACACACACACACACACACACACACACACACACACACACACACACACACACACACACACACACACACACACACACACACACACACACACACACACACACACACACACACACACACACACACACACACACACACACGTACCTGTGAAGCAGACGGGACACTTGAAGATGCCGCCCATGCCCTCAAAGCTGTGCTCGGTGAGGTGACACTGCAGTTTCGCTGGAGAGTCGAAGGTTTGACTGCATAGTTTACATTCATGAATGAGACCTTCCTCTGGGAAAAACAGAAAAACACAAACACAAGCCTGTGTGTCACTGGAAACGTCTGAAAGATTCACAATGCAAGCACATTATCCCCCGGTTTCATAGACGAGGCTTAGCCTAGTCCAGACTAAAATACATGTCTGGGCTATTTCAGCTGAAAGAAACTTGAACTTGAGTGAAATAAAAATATGTCAGATTTATTGTTTTGCCTCAAGATGCACACAGTAATGTTTTTATCTAAGGCATATTTATAAAAGCTACTTAAATGTCCTAATTGAACTATGGTATAATCCTGGCTTAACCTAAGCCCTGTCTGTGAAACCGGGCCTAGATGATTTACAGTGTATTTTAATCATTCATATTAAATTCTCTTTTAATAAAACATGGTTAAGAATAAACACGAGACACAGAAATATCATTATTGTTCATTATTTAAATACTCATATCTGTCATCTGTACTTTTAGAGATTCAGAGTTTATAGGATTTGAAACAAAGATTTGTATATTTGTAAAAGTATATACTTTATTACCAACAATCCCAGCAAACACACAAACAAAAAACGAATACAATAATAATTAATAATACCTTTGTACCACAATGTAATATGGTCCAAATATTATAAATTATAATTTTCTATTTGAATTTAATTAGTATTTATTTACTCATTAATTCCAACAAATTAAAACTTAGTGAATTATTATATCACGTGTTTCCTGTATTGTTCCTAAAACAATCACCAACAAAAAATATTCATAATGGATAAAAATACTAATAATATTTTGGTTCTGATATACATACATTAGATTTTTTTATTGTTTCACTTCAGAAACTTCAACTTCCTTTAATTTAATAATAACTTAATACTGTATTACAAAATAAAAACTTGTTTGTGTGTGTATTGTCTGTCCAGGAATAATAAGCTACAATCTTAAGAAAAGGGTTTTATTTAATTTAATTTTAATATGCATTTTTCCTGTTGTTTTGAATTATGCCTCAGATAGTTTCTGTTTTAGGGTTAAAGGAAATTTATTTACATACTTTTTTTTTCTTACAGTGTAATGCAATTTTGAACAAAATAAAATAAAAAAGAAACACATACAGAGGGCATTTCAGCGGTGAATACATGTACGATATCATCATTTCATTTTGTTTCTATTTATCAAATTTAATCAGAGTTTATATTGTGTTTGATACCAACATCTCACTGTTTACCTTCCAGTGTTGGTCAATTAAGCACATGCGTCGTATTAGCATTTAATGAATTATTGATTTTGCAAACAAAGTCAACTTTAATATCACAACACTTGTTTACATATTTTTGAATGAGTTTATTTTACACTCTGCTCAACTGTAAACTCAATTACATTCTAACCTAGTGATATCCTTTATGGATCAACACATGACAATACTGACTGAATCCCTGATTTACTGTACATATTTCATGTTTTACTTGTAAAGCTACAATGTGATCAAATGAGACTCCCTGGGATATTATAAGGGGGGAATACGCTGTGTTAAAAGCACATTACAGTGGAGCCGGTCACATGAGAGCAGCTGCAGCCCATCAAACCCCAGAGGAGCTGTAAGCACAGGTGGACACAGATGGCATTTAACATAGAGTGAACTGTGACAGGATCTTCAAACGCACCTACAGCACCCTAACACAATACCAGACCGGTGACAACACACAGAAAACTGACTTTTTACAGATTTAACTGAAAAAATGATGTGAGTGCCTGTGCAAAAGTCACGATGCTGGGAGGTTCTTATGTTGTCTGCATGGCTGCTTACTGGCACAATTCAATAGAGCCAACCTCTAAGACGATATTATGGCCTCTAGATATCAGTGTAACTGTACTGCATTTGTTTTTGCCTTATTGCTCAAAAATCCATAACAAGAGGAACACATTTACAGTATCAGTTATTCTTTGATACTGCTCATCTGCACGGATGAAGCGTACATCTCATGGTTGCTCAATGGGATCAATTATAGGCTATAAGAAGATTCTCATTTCACCGAGGCGAGAAATACAGTCAAAACTTTAATATTATAAACTAAACATGTATATTTTTAAATATACTTTATAATATAATATATTGTAATGATTTTCCTCTGAAGGTGAGTTGTGATGAACTCAAGTGCAGTTTATTAAAAATCCAACAGTGAGCAAAAGCAAAGCTTGACTTAGTAAAACCAAGAACAGACTCTCCAACAGATGGTTACGCAAACAATACTCGACAAGAGACAACAGGAACATGAGCGCTATACATACTAGATAATAAGGGTCACATGACATAAACCAACAAATGAGGAACAGGACACATGTCTAAAACAACCAATCAGAACATGACACACTGAACAAAGGAACCAATAGCAGGATCCCACGAGGGACAAACCAGGAAACAGGACTAAACTACAAAATAAAAACATGAAAACATGAGCATGAAACAAACCCAAAACCAGCGTGACATTTATAATGTAATTTTTTCCTATGATGGCAAAGTTTGAAAAATATATATTTGAAAAATAAATAAAACTTTTGTGATGCATACATGTGATGCTGCAGCTATACGGCGACCTGAGAACAGCTCACTGAGGGAGTCGTGCATCTATTAATACATAATGAGCCAAATTAACAGTGATTAAAGCCCTGGGAATTAAACGCAGACTCCTCCCCCTGTGTGTGTGATTTCCCTCATGAGTTCTGCAGCTCGTGCGGGACCACCCTGTGTTTATTCAGTTAACCATGAAAAGAGTGTAGGAGGACTTTCTACAGGAAACATGATCAAATCAAACACTGATGATTAATGATGGGTCTGAGCTTGATTTATGAATGCTGCGGTGTGTCTGCGTGTGATCTGCATGCCACCATCTCACCACTAATGAACACAAAGAGGAGAAAAGCATCTTGAGTTGTCTTCAGTCAAAGAATCGTTTGTCCAGGACATCACTTTTCTCACACGCTGAACATGAAATAATGTGTTTTACTCCCACGTTCTCCTTCTCAAATTAGTGGAGATGTTCTAGGTGTGTGTTTACTGGCACCAAAAGACCATCAGCATTATTGCCAATGTAGGACGATGAATACATTGATTACCTCAGATTCAGTGGCATGACATCATTCTCAGAGATACTTGTATTATTATTATAATTATTCCTAGTGTTGATGCATACAGTGCTGGGTAGATTACTTACAAACTGTAATCTGTTACTGATGCCAAATTACATGACAACAATTGTAAATAATTGTAATCCCTTACATTAAATATTACAGGTAAAATAATCGGGACTACATTTAGATTACTTTTGACTTTTGTCGTTTTCACATTGATTTGAATAGGACAACCCTGTACTATATTGATATAGAAATTAGAGTTAGAAAATATATTTGTTATAATCAACAATATGAATACATTAAACATTATATCAAGGTTCCCAAACTGGGTTTGTGAAGGAACTGCTGAGGTTTAATAAAAAAGATACCAATTAATTAAATCATACAAATTTAAAGACTTTTAAAATGAATCAAAATAAAACACTTACTGAAAAAAACACATATTTGATTTGCTTATCTGCATGTCATGTGACCATAACCAATGTCAGAGAACCGTAAACATGCTAATGTAATACTGTATTTATTACTCAAATATTAATTTTAAAATCTTAGGGTAATTCAAATAAAATATATTAGGTGAAAGATGAAAAATCAGATGAAAAAGGTGAATTTGTGCATTTGAATGTGTTTAAAAGACAAACAAAAGTAATATATGGTAAAATATCAACCTGAGTGATACTTCAGATACATAAATGAATATGTATTTGATGCAATGTTGAAACACTTCTTAAACCTGAAATGATTTTTGTAAATCCAGTGTTTAAGTGCTGTGTATCCACCTGATTAATGACTGATCTCTGTGTGAATGTCCACAAAACAGACTTTACACAGTTTAAAAAGATGAAAAACAGGAATTAGGGAGAATCGATCAATTATGGATACAATATTGCTGTTGTGTAAAATAATATGTAATCATGTTATCCATAAAAAGTAACTGTAGTCTGATTACGAGTATTTAAAATGTAAATGAATCCAATTACAAGTAATCAGATACTACCCAGATCTGCATATGCAGTGATACGGTCATCAAAATCTGCTTTGACATCATGCAGCTTTTAAACATTTATATTACCATTTTAATTGAACTGAGTTGTGTTCGTTTATGGGACAGGCAGGCCTGATTAAAAGGGATAATTCATTCAGAAATTAAAATTCTGTTATTATTTTCTCTCCCCAAGCTGTTCCAAATCTGTGTGAGTTGCTGGTCCCCATTAACATCCATGAAACATACTATGAAGTCAATGGGGGCCAGAAACAGTTCGGACGCCAACATTCTTCAAAATAACTTCTGTTGTGTTCAACAGAAGAAATAATCTCATACAGGTTTGGAATGATATGAGATTTGAGATATGAACTAATCCTTTGAATGCAGTTTTCACTCCCTTTCAGTGTGCATGTGGCCAAGATGAAGTATACTGCTTCATTTGGAAACCTTTTGGTGCCCAAAAATGTAGACCTAATATAAACATATCTCCTGCTTGCATAGAAAACCAAGCATTAGCATAATTTCTGAGCACACATGCTTCGTTACATCAAATAAGCATTTCACGCGCTCTTTCTTTCCTCGTCTCGCAGTGTGTCTCCGTCAGTTCGTCGGCCGCCCCATGAGCCGCTCACACCAGGAGAGAGGAAGTTCATTAGCTCAGCTGAATCAGAATTAGTCCCTTCATTCTGACGGCCTGAACTTCATTAGACGGCTTCACAATCCAGCAGGGAGACGTGATGAATCAACGAGGGACCATATCTTGCCTCACACAGCAGATTCTCTCTCTCTCTCTCTCTCTCTGCTTCTCTTTCAGTTCACTTATTCCAGTGTTTCCATTGCAATTGAGAATACATTTCTCAGAAATGAGAAGCGAGACATGTGTACATAATTACACAAATGAAAGGCACATGCCTACAGAGCTGACATCAGTCCTGCATCAAACATGCTCAATGAGAGCCGCTTGGACTCTCGGGAACATTTGCTGCATCGGTCACGGGACAAAAGCATGAAGGTTTGAGGAGTTCAGACAAAAGAGCTGCGTGCAAATCACAGATTTCTCTCACGTAACTATCACTGCATCTTCAATTCTGTCTCCTCCACATGTAGATGATAATAACCATACAAAAGCAGAAATGACTGCAGCACAGGGCTGATTTCTTCCTTGGCTCGCGTGTTCCTGTAGCCGCCCCACTGATGCCTGTTGCCATAGTTTCACAATTCAAAAGCGGCAAGAGCACCAATCAGATAAAGAACAGGACACAATTAGCAAACAAATCAGAGTGTTGTGCAGCATGCCAGATGAATGAGACGGCACGGAGGAGCAGGTCCTGTGAGATTACACCCCGGATATCAAACAGCATGCATCAGATTGTGTCGTGCTGTAGAACATGCAGAGATACAGCGACCTGAAGCAGCCATGTATGAAAATGATTTTATAGCATAATGTGATACATCCCGACTGGCTGATTATACCGTGTGCATAGTTTATGCATTTAAATGAGTAAACATTCAAGTTCTTTTACATTTTATCTCTACACATTTCCATAAACCTAATATATGCTTTTCTTGAATAATCACAGCAACAACAAATAAATGCAATAGATCAAATTATTTCACTATTGAACCATGAATAATTTAATGGCATAGAGACACTATTCTTACATTTGTGGTGAAGTAATGCAGAATAGTAATGCATTCAGTAGCAATGCGTCCAAAACTGTATGCATGATTCAAACACGCATGAATATTGACTTCAAATGCAAACGATATCTATTAAATAATTGAACAAGATATTTGTTAGACAGATTATCTAACCGATCTCAAGAGAAAACGTATTTGTATGAGGTATAAGAATAAATAATGGATACCTTGGGATATGTGTAATCTAAAATGAATCAACAATACAGTGATCTCTGTGATCTCAAGAGAAGACATCGCAGTTATTCAGATGAACGTGTTAGATGAGGCTAATGCTTGCCTGCAGTGTCTATGTATTTCATACCAAAATCAAACATGCATTTAAACTCGCATTTACAGACTGGACACACATGAAAAATGACTAGAAATATACTTATGCTGCTTCCTTATTAATAGCTAAGCTTCAGTAAAAACTAAAATATGTTACAAACTTCAATGACTAATTAAAGGAGTCATATGATGTTGATACAAATAACATTATTTTGTGTATTTGGTGTAATTGAATGCATTTATGCGGTTTAAGGTTATAAAAAAAACACATTATTTTCCACAAACTGTACAGTATTATTGCTCCTCTATGCTCCGCCTTTCTGAAATGCGCCGATTTTTACAAAGCTCATCGTTCTCAGAAGCGAGGCGTGCTCTGATTGGCCAGCTAGCTGATGGAAATGTTACGCCTCACCGTATTGTGATGGAGTTTCCCGGCGAGATGAGACTAAAACAACAAAACCCACAATAAAAGAGGCATTTGTTGCATCCAGTGGGAACAATTACTGATTCTAATGACTTCGTCGCGTTGCATCGTGCTGCGTAAACATGTCTGCATTTGTGATCGGAGAAACAACAAGCATTACTCTACAATGATCATAACTCGCGATTGAATCGTCAGTAGCTAATTCTTTAAATAAGAAAACGTCTCGGTTACTTGCGTAACCCCCGTTCCCTGAAGGAGAGAACGGAGACGTAACGTCAGAGTGACTGACTAATGGGATCTCGCCGGAGAGCCCAATCACCTTCAGTGTTAACAAAACAAGCCAATGACAGTTGGCGTTTCGCCACGCGCACTCCGCTGCGTGCGGGTATAAAGGAGAGCGCGTGCAAACGCACATCAGTTTTTCGCTGAGGAGCCGAGACTGTGTGCCCGCCGTACAGCGGTGGTACAGCAACTATGGCGACGGACGTTACGCTCCGTTCCCTCCTTCAGGAACGGGGGTTACGCAAGTAACCGAGACGTTCCTATCAGTCAGTCACGTCTCGACGTAACGTCAGAGTGACTGACTAATGGGATCCCTTGGAAAACGCCACTATTGCTGACCCCCTCCAGTGCTCTGCAGAAGCCGGCAAGTCCCCCCACACCAGTTGGGATGGATGATAGGACAGGGTTTAGGCAGAGATAACCGCACTGCTGTTCCCCAGTGGGTAGAATAACACTGGGAAAGCGTACCCCAAGTAGGGGGAAACGCTACGGAGCCACATCCCGCATAAGGAGGCATCATGTGGAGATTACACGTATGGACTGGCCAAGGGCAGTACCACATACGGGAGTCTCTGAGGTAGACCCAGCCCGCCTGGGGTGAGATAGCTACACAGCAGAGAAGGCAGAGGGTTCTGCCAGGGAAGACACGGACTCACCATGGGGGGGGAGCCGTACCGTGGAAGAATACACATGTGGGATCACCAAGGGGAATCACTACACACGGGCACCTAGCCCAGCACAAGGGTTGACCTTGGGCAACGTACGAGTACTGGACCTGGCGTCTGGTGCTCCGCCACACCTGACTGCCGAGGGTGCGGGAGGAACTTCAACAGGGTTCGCCGTGGGGAACTGACTGAGAAGCAACAAGGCGCACGTATCCGGTCCGTAGAGGGGAATGGTTCAATCATACAGCAAGCGTGATTGACACCGAGCGGGTTCCAGTGTTACTGGCCATCCGAGACAAGTACACGGGAGGACACTGGCTCTATACGGAGATTGTAAAACCTCGCAAACGATAGGTGTCGCCCAGCCGGCAGCTTTACAAATGTCTGCTATTGAGGAGCCTCGCGCCAAAGCCCAAGAGGAAGCAACGCCTCGTAGAGTGTGCTCTCACACCAAGGGGGCACGGTAAGCGCTGGGCCTGATAGGCCAAGACTATAGCCTCCACTATCCAGTGGGCGAGTCTTTGTTTGGAGACAGCTCTTCCCTTCTGCTGTCCTCCAAGCAGACAAAGAGCTGGTCTGAGGTCCTGAAGCTCTGCGTGCGGTCCACATAGATGTGCAAGGCACAAAACGGGACAGAGCAGAGCAATGGCTGGGTCTGCCTCCTCCCGGCAGCGCTTGCAAGTTCACCACCTGGTCCCTGAAGGGCATGGTGGGAACTTTGGGCACATATCCAGGCCGGGTCTCAGGACAACGTGCGAGTCAGCTGGCCCGAATTCTAGGCACGAATCGTCGACCGAAAATGCTTGCAGGTCCCCTACCCTCTTGACTGTGGCCAATGCCGAGAGGAGCACTGTCTTCAGAGACAGAAACTTAAGCTCTACTGACTGCAGAGGCTCAAAGGGGGCCCCCCTCAAGGCCGACAGGACCGAGGGGAGATCCCAAGAGGGTACCAGGTGAGGGCGCGGAGGATTTAGCCTCCTTGCCCCTCTGAGGAACCTGATGACCAGGTCGTGTTTCCCCAGAGACTTACCGTCTACTGCATCGTGATGTGCGGCAATAGCGGCAACATACACTTTGAGGGTGGAGGGAGACAGCCTTCGCTCCAACCCATCCTGCAGGAAAGAAAGCACGACTGCGATCGGGCATCTACGGGGGTCCTCCCGGCGGGGAGAACACCAATTGACGAACAGGTTCCACTTCAGCCTGTAAGCTTGTCTAGACAGAGCCCTGGCAGAAGTGATAGTGTTTACTACCGCTGGAGGTAGCCCACTTAGAACCTCCGCGTCCCGTCCAAGGACCATACGTGGAGATTCCACAAGTCTGGGCGCGGGTGCCAGAGGGTGCCCCCTCTCTGAGAAAGTAGATCCCTCCTCAGAGGAATTTGCCAAGGAGGGGCTGTCGCGAGGAGCATTAGTTCTGGGAGCCAAGTCCGATTGGGCCAGTAAGGCGCCACCAAGAGGACTTGCTCCCTCCCTGACCTTGCACAGGGTCTGTGCGAGAAGGCTCACTGGGGGAAACGCATATTTGCGTAAGCCCCGAGGCCAGCTGCATGCCAGCGCATCCGTACCGAGGGTCCCCTCGGACAGGGAGAAAAACAACTGGCAGTGAGACGTGTCCGGGAGGCAAACAGGTCTACCTGAGTCCCCGGCTGCCTCCAAATCAGCTGGAGTACCTCGGGGTGGAGTCGCCATTCTCCCGGAAGGGCGTGCTGACGTGAGAGCTCGTCGGCTGCACGATTGAGCTCGCCTGGGACATGAACGCGCGGCGACCTCAGATGCTTCTGACTCCAAAGGAGGAGATGGCGGGCGGTTGCGACATGCGACGGGAGCGAGCCGCCCTGGTGGTTGATGTACGCAACGGTCGCAGTGTTGTCCGGCGGACCAGTATATGCTTCTCGTGTAGCAGCGTTCTGAAGCGGCGCAGAGCAAGCCATACTGCCAGCAACTCGAGGCAATTGATATGCCACTGCAGCTGGGGCCCTGTCCAGAGCCCGCGGCTGCGTGCGTTGCTGCACATGGCCCCAGCCCGTGGCAGAGGCGTCCTGTTGAAACAACAACATGCCTGGATACTTGCTCTAGGGGAACTCCTGCCCAAGAAAGGCAAGGTCCGACCATGGGCTGAAGGTGCGACGGCAGGACGGGTGAGTGAGACCCGGTATGTGCCATGGCGCCATGCCCACCTCGGGACTCGGTCGTGGAGCCAACGCTGAAGCGGTCTCATATGAAGCAATCCGAGCGGCGTGATAGCGGCTGAGGATGCCATATGCCCCAGGAGCCTCTGAAAATTTTTCAGTGGAACTGCCCTCTTGCGCTGGAGAGACTCCAGGCATCTCAGCATTGACTGAGCACGCTCCTCTGAGAGGCGTGCTGTGAGGTTGACCGAGTCCAACTCCATGCCGAGAAAAGAGATCCTCTGCGTGGGGAGAGTTTGCTCTTTTCGGTTGACCTGAAGTCCCAACCAGCTGAGGTGACTGAGCACCATATCCCTGTGTTCATTAACAGTGCTCGAGACTGGGCCAGAATGAGCCAGTCGTCGAGGTAGTTGAGGATACGAATGCCTGCTTCCTTAACGGTACAAGGGCTGCTTCACGACCTTGGTGAAGACACGAGGCGACAGGGATAGCCGAAGGAAGGGCCTTGTACTGGTATGCTCGCCTCGAACGCAAAGCGGAGAAACGGTCTGTGTCGAGGGAGGATCGAGACATGGAAGTAGGCGTCCTTCAGGTCGATTGCTGCAAACCAATCGAAGGGGTCAACATCCTGAACGGGAGCTTGTGAAGGGCCCGGTTCAGAACGCGCAGGTCCAGGATTGGTCGTAACCCACCGTCTTTCTTGGGTACGATGAAGTAGGGGCTGTAGAACCCTGACTTCATCTCGGCTGGAGGGACCGGCTCTATCGCGTCCTTCGCCAGTAGGACCGCGACTTCTGCACGCAAGACAGGGGCATCCTTGCTCAACACTGAGGTGAACCGAATGCCCCTGAACTTGGGGGGACGCCGGGCGAACTGAATCGCGTAGCCGAGTCTGATAGTCCTCAGGAGCCAGCGAGACGGCCTGGGGAGCTCTAGCCAGGCCCCCAGGGACCGTACAAGCGGGACCAGGAGTCACTGACGACCACGGTGGGGCAGCGAAATGGAGCACAGGGGCCCGACTCGAAGGCAGTGCGTCTCAGTGGGGTCTGAGTGTGTGGTGTGACACTGACCTGGCTCCATAGTTGGGCAGGGATGCGGGAGAAGGCATCGCGTCCTCGGACCGGACCCTGCTGCCCACTGGCGAAGAGAGAGGGGATGGGAATGTGGAGACGGGGTCTGACACTGCCATCCTCGCCCTCTTGGGACCCGGAGGAAAAGGAAACTGCTCTTTTATTGAAGTTTTGGGAACAGAACAAAAGGAAACAAAAGATTCTCCACCCGGCCCTCCTCCGGGGAAGGAGTGGTGCGGTCACCATCTCCTGAAGAGCAGGATCCAAAGGCTCCGGGTCGCCCGTCTCAGGACGCCGCCTACCCTGGCACTTCACAGGCTTGGCAGGGGCGGAGGCGGGCTGCGCCGCTCCTGCGGCCAGCTCCATGCTGCGGCCGTGCAGGCTGCTGTTGTGGCCGAGCTGGAGCGGAGGTGGAGGCAGCAGGAGGGCGCCCTCGGCGACGAGCAGACGGAGGGGCTGCAGCCGGCGGTGGGGTGGAGACAGCAGCGGACCGCCGGGGCAGGATGTGACGAAACGCCTCCGTCTGCTTCTGTGCGGCAGAGAACTGTTGGGCAAAGTCCTCCACCGCTTCGCCGAATAGGCCGGCCTGGGAGATCGGGGAGTCCAGGAAGCGGTGCTTGTCGGACTCCCTCATATCCGCCAAGGTCAGCCACAGGTGGCGCTCCTGGACCACTAATGTGGACATCGCCTGACCCAGGGCCAGTGACTTTCGCCGCCTTAGTGCGAGGTCCGTCCGCTGTGCGCAGTTCCTGCAACACACCTGGGTCAGCATCACCCTCGCAGCTGTTTCAACGCCTTGGCCTGGTGGACCTGCAGGAGGGCCATGGCGTGCAGGGCGGAAGCGGCCTGTCCAGCAGCACCGTAAGCCTTGGCCGTTAGAGAGGACGAGAACTTACAGGCCCTGGACGGAAGGCGTGATTACCCCTCCAGGCGGCAGCGCCTGCGGGCAAAGCTGCATGGCAATGGCGCGACTGGGGACCTCCACATACCCTTGGGCCGCTCCGGCCGTCGAGGGTGGTGAGGACGGAGGAGGCACTAGGCCTGTTTCGGGCAGAAAAGGTGCCTTCCAAGACCTAGTCACCTCCTCATGCACTTCCGGAAGAACGGAACCGGGGCGGTTGCCGGCGCTCGCCTGCGCCCCAGGAACCAATCATCCAGCCTCGAGCGCCGGGAGATGGCGGACGCCTATAGTGCAGCCCGATGCTCTCAGCGGCCCGGAAAGATATGCGGTCAGTTCTGGATCTGACTCGGCAACGCTACTTTTCCTGACGGAGGCAGCGCAGCCGAATCGCCCTCTCCAGAACCTAGCTCATCCCCGATGCAGTGATCGAAACCCGTCATCTGCTGGGGCACCGAATGAGATGTTGGGCCCGCCTGTCCGAGGACCCCGTGATACTCATCCGGGAACCCCAGACGGTGCGATGTGCTCGAGGAGTGAGAGGCCCGCTGGAGACGCACTCGACGGGAAGCTCTCACTGTGATCCTCAAATTACCCTGGCCCTGAGCCGTCAAGTAGTCCTCCGTCCGGAGGAACTAGAACGGGGCAGAGCAAGGGGATACCCCACGCCTAGCGAGGAGGTATCTGGAGCGCAACATCGCCATGGTCATGTTCCCACAGTGAGAACATGACTCATCCACGCAGCGCTGCCTCAGCGTGCCTAAAGCCCAAGCACGAGGGGCAGCGATCGTGACCATCAGATGAAGTCAGGAACCACCACATCCAGAAACGCACGAGCGGAAGCCATCTTTAAAGACGCCTGCCGCTCGTGGAGCTCTTTAGATTTGCTCTTTAGTGAAAAACTCTCTTTAGGAGCGCTGAAGCGCCGAGGGAGGTAGCAAAAGAAAAGCAGCACTGGACAGCGACCTCCGCTGACGCCCGTAACACCAACGCTTCTTCAGACTCGTCTTGCTCGAACACTCTGGAGACTTGCAATGGCTCGGCCCCGAGCGAAAAGCTGATGTGCGTTTGCACGCCGCTCTCCTTTATACCCGCACCGCTGGGCGGAGTGCGCGGCGAAACACGCACGCCAACTGTCATTGGCTTGTTTTGTTAACACTGAAGGTGATTGGGCTCTCCGGCGAGATCCCATTAGTCAGTCACTCTGACGTTCCGAACGTGACTGACTGATAGGGAACATACTTAGTGAGTCAGAAGCGCCAGACTGTCCTTGTGACCTTGGAATTACCTCACTTTATAGAAATAGCCTTTGTTCAAGCCAGCATTGTAGGCTACTCTACCAGGTTCAAGAAAAAGTCCTCCGTAAAATGCGCTGCACACAGTCTAATATTTGGGTTGAACTGTTCTGGAACAGTGCTGTAAACACAACTTAACCACTGATTTCTAGTTGTGTCCTCTTTTGGAAGCACAAACAAAGCACTTTCTCTTTCACAACGAACCACCGTGTCTCCAGGACATGGCGCCAGCGGCAGCAACAATACTAGCCAGAATACAAATCACGCCCTCTTTCTTTGCGTAAACATTTGGGCGGTGTTGTGAAAATCTCCCCACACAGTGACGTAGACATGTGGGGGTGTGAGTGAATGAGCCGTTTTAGGGAGACGTGGCCGAGTCTTAACTTTTAGAAAGAATATCTCCTTGTTTTTGAGACTTCAGTCTTTGCAACTTCAGGGATCTTATCGATACACATCAGCTTGAAACACTCCAAAGAGAAAAGACAACTGAAGGAAAGCTGAAATTGCATTATATGACTCCTTTAAATGTGTCTCAGCTTAAGCAGTTATTTATTAGGAACCATTTATAATAGCTGATAGACTGTATATATTTTTATAATACAATTAGGAACTCATTCATTGCATATGAAAGGTTTTAAAAAATATTAACAGTTTTACTTCTATGAACTTGAGAAATGAATGACAGTGTTGCCTTTTAAATACTCAGAACGCATAAATACTTCCATTCCTCGAAATCACCAAGAGATGCGTTCACTAAACTGATAAATGAAAACAAAAGTACAGAAACTCCACGGACCATAAGTACTGATACACACACACAGCCATCCATAGATTAACGTTAGTGGATGACTAAGGCGGAAGGACATTTTCATTGTAGAGGGCACTTTAATAGACAATTATTGTTTGTTTGCAATATGATATAATCAATATTTCTTGGTCCATTTTTTCTGGTAGAACATGACTGTAAATTTGAAATGCATACCCTAGTGAAAAATAAATATACTATACATATAAATGTATCTGAAATACATATTTGTGACCCTGGAGCACAAAAGCAGCCATAAGTCACTGGGGTATATTTGTAGCAATAGCCAACAATACATTGTGTGGGTCAAAATTATCTATTTTTATTTTATGCCAAAAATCATTAGGATATTAAGTATAGATCATGTTCCATGAAGATATTTTGTAAATTTCCTACCATAAATATATCAAAACTTAATTTTTGATTAGTAATATGCATTGCTAAGAACTTCATTTGGACAACTTTAAAGATGATTTTATCAGCCAAATATTGTCCGATCATAACAAACAATTCATCAATGGAAATATTATTTATTCAGCTTTCAGATTATGTATAAATCTCAATTTTGAAAAGTTGACCCTTATGACTGGTTTTGTGGACCAGGGTCACATATTTTAAGCTAAGTATACTACAAATGCATTTACCTATTTACGCACTTAATAAAAATGAAATTGTACTTTTGAACAAGTGTACACTAAACTGGTACACTTAATGTCTGCTAAATTGGAACAACTTATGTATTTATTAATTAATTGTGTGGAAGTACAACTAAAGATATGAAGTATATTTGACTGTGCTAAAGTGGAACTATTGCAAGTATGATTTAGGTAAACTTTAGTTTTTTGTCATTTAAAGACATTGAAATTATTCAAAGATCATACAGGCCTCATCAATAGTGACACTAAAACACATTTTAGGCTTAATATTAAGAATTGTGCATTTTGCGCAAGTAGTACTCCCAAAAAAGTTTAATTATTATTTTTTTTTATATCAGTAAGCCTTGAGCGATATGGCAGTATGTATGTTAATAGATTTGAGCTGTACTTAGTTTGTATTTTAAATATATAACTCTTTTACTAAGGTGGTACCAGCTAAAAATGAGTTTTGTTAACTTCTAGGAGTACATTAGCATACAGATGTCTTCAGATATAACATTAGAGAACTAAACGCCCCAAATCTCTTTTGATTTCACGGGATTTCTAAATCAATTTAGACTGAATCAAAAGCAGCCATGACGTGATGAACAGTATTTTTCCTTTTCTTCATGAAGGAAATGTCTGTTGGCATCACATTTACACGAAACTGTGCATGAAAACTCGACGCAGTGGCTTCCATTAGCGGGGGATATTGAGGGTAGGCGCCCTTGTGGGAGAATGTGTTGTGTGTGTGTTTGCATTGATGTGTGAGGCGGCGCAGGCGAGGGCGAACCCTCGGGCTGCTGTCTGCACCTCACAATCACAAAACTGAGAGACACACTCCCTCTACGCTTGCAATTATACTCACACACACTTATAGACGAAACAAAGGCGCAGAAGAAAGACTTCAGTAATTCACTCCCGATGGATGTGTACTCAGAGCGGCTGTCATCTCATCTCAAGGGAAACAGTTCTCTTGATTCAGGGCCAGATTACCCTGGTAAACTCCAGGTGATGGGGTACATGAAGGGTACACGTGATCAGTATGCCTAATGTGACTCTGATCAGGGTGAGTAATGTGGGCACTGTGAGAGCCCCAAAACATCCAAAGCAATAGAGGCGACAGCTGCACAAACAAGACTCTCATGCTGTCGGTTTATAAAGACGATTGTGTGAATAGCTCCATTTTCCACTCTACAGACACACGTTTTCCATATGTGTTCATGAACACGTGTGCTACTTGTCCGGTGAAAAGCCTCAACTCAGATGACTGTTTGCTTTGGAGGAAATCAGCTTCCCCTGACTGCTGCCAGTAGAAAACCAGCTCTGATCTGCTGCCAGACCTGCCAAGAAGGCTATGCAGAAGAAAAAAAGACATACCAATACAAACCGCACTGAGGTGAAAGTACACTGAACTCATGCAGCCTTCCAATGGGGGAAGACAGCCTTTCTATATACAATCTACAATGTCTTAATGCAGCCAGAATTCACTTGAGCCTAAATGGAGGTCTTTTCACATAACACACTATCTGTAGTATAGAGTCTGTTTAAAAAAACTAGGGAATATAACCAAAGCTGTCTAACTTTAAAACAACAGTACTTGTGCATACTGATTCATGGTCAATGTTAACGCAGTTCAAATGTTCAATTCTTTGCTTGCTGCAGCCCCTATAATTGGAAAATGATCAAATTTGGCATGTGTACTCAGAATGCCCTGTTCTCCATCTGCACCAAGTTATGTGCAGTTTGGACACTGTGCTCACAAGATACAGGCCAATTAGCCACTTTGGACCGCATCCAAAATTATATATTGGCTCATATCTTCTTAAAAATGAATCTACATTCTTTGTGGCCTTTTGTCAGCCTCATGTGAGTTCATTTCACTAATGTACACCTAATAACACACAACCAGTGCATGTCAACGTTTTGTCACTTGTGCCATACTGCAAATACACATGTGAAACACACAGGAGATGCAACTATTTCTTATTCTTCTTCGTCAAGTCTATGGAAGATCCATCTCATAAAAATAATGAAATTTGCCACACTGCCAGAGGACAATCTGGACATTAACCACAGCACCACCAACAGCTCAAATTTACATTCACGTTTATGCTAATATCATTTGGAACAAAAGGGATAGAAACTATTTTTCATCCCTCTGATTCATTGGCTCAAAATGCTTTGATTCATTTTCATCTATCTAATCTCAGTCTAACAAATTTGCTAATCAATCTGAGATATCGAAATGACTACCTTTATTCTTATATATCCAAATGTAGCTGAAAACATATTTGTCAAGTTGAAATAACTGAATGTATTGCTGTCCAATTAAACTCAAGAGACAATATTTATGTATATTGTAATATAGTACATGGTATAATACTTCCATAAAGAGACTCATTTTTGAAAAGAGGCATGGCCATTGTCTTCTCAACTATATAGTCTACATGAGTCATTTGAGCATGGACCTTGATAGTTGTTGTTTGCCGCTATATTTCTAACTTTTACTGTAATTACTATTATGGATTGTGTGTGCCGTTGCAGTCCTACACTAAATACACAGAACTGACGTGGGAGAGCACTAAAATAGATTAGCTTGTTGGAGTTCTCCTGTTGAATGTCTGTTGTCAATCCCATGCCCAGCAAACTCACCTCCCACTTCGACTCTCGGAGATGATATAGTGCCTGCCAGAGGGCCTTGGTGTGTGGGATTGGTGTTTTTGATTTTCTAAGCCCATTTCCTTATGGAAGCTGAGCAAGGGGTCAATAATCATTCTCTCAGCACACGACCAGTGTTGGGAAAGTTATTTTAAAAGTTATGCATTGCAATATTGTGTTGCTTAGTTACTCTTTATGGAAAATAATGCATTATGTTATTTGTGTGTTCATTTTTGTCACCTGGACTGGGTTTGCTCTTTTTTTAAATAAAACAAATACCCAAACGCTAAATTTTTTGGCAACTGTAAAGACCCTTTCAAATCAAAAGTGAAATTAATTATTTCCCTGCCAGTGTTTTTTTTTTTTTTTAGTTGCCAGCCACTGCCAGTATTTTTGATAATTTTCACAAAAATATCATGGCACCCATAATTTTTTGTTGTATGAATATCTGAATATGTAATGCGTAAAAGAAAAATACGCCTCTACTTTTAAACAAAAAATGCCATTTTATAAACACTTGATTATGGATAAGTTTAATAAAGAAGCAACATTTTGAACACCCCCCCAAAAAAACAACAGAGAAATCACATTTTTGTCAAAGACTACGTCCGGATCAGTTTCAGATTGATGATCAAAACATAGATGAATAAATCACTTCCATCGACACATCCAACGCTTGCACAACCCTCTACCACATTGTAATTTCATTAGGTCATGTTTGGCAGTTTTGATTTATATGCTGTTTAATGCTTGATGATTGCGTTGTTGTACATATGCATCTGCTTACACACACGATCGCTTGTTTTTGCTTCTTCTTCACCGTGTTTTGATACAAACATTCAGTACTCTTTCAGAAGATGAGTAATAGCTTTTCCACTAATGAGAATATTTAGAGTTCCCACTTGAGTTCAAAAAATGATTTCCCAAATGAACACACTTTTTCCACAGTAATGTTTTGTTCGGGAAATGTTTGTCTTGATACACATTTCAGTAGATCTGAACATTTTAACATGAAAGATATTACAACAACAGACGCCTTCAGAAATTGCAAGGTGCACTATATGCATACACTTAAATTCAGGTCTAAACCCAATACAAAAGTTTATTGCATTATGAGATTTAAAGGGGTGACCTCTCGTATTTGTGGAAATAGTTTTATTGTATGTGTGCAAAGCCTGTGTGTGAATGTTTTCCAAGCAAAAAAGGCAATGATTCATCAATACATTAAAGTTATTTCTTATAAAGTTATTACTAAATTTATAAAAACATACACAAAAGTCCTCCAGAAGGCCTTATATGGTATCTACACACACATAGTCTATGTGCATGCATCTCCACTGTAAAAGATATACAACTGTGCTTTTAAATTAAATCATTTGTTATTAGAAGAGTGAGAGTTAGAAACATGCAGCTATTTTCTTCTTAAATTGTCTACAGACAAAAATGATGGTAGATGATTTAGTTCATTTCTACCATATTAATTTGGATCTGTGTGTTGGATTTGTTGATGCTTTGACAGTAACCCATGATTCTGTCTACTTACAAACAACAACACTAATAATGAAATGTGTCTAAATATGTCTGCTTAATTATTAAGAATAAACAAAGTGGATAAAGCTTTCACATCAGCACATAACACATCTGATCAACAGAAGCGTCCAGCTTCACTGTATTTGACACAGACCTTTGTCTTGTGAATACAGCTGTCAGTGTGGGCACATCACAGGCCATTATCTGCCCCATCCACATTCATTATTGAAGCTAATGATGCACCTCAACGAAGGAGGACTGCATTAGAGATCTCTCAAGTTAATTAGTAATTAGAAACGTAAAAAATTCATCAAAGAAAGAGAGTGTTTCAGGTTTGAGTCTCAAGGTGTGTGTGTGTGTGTGTGGGGGGGGGGGGCAATATGGGTAATGAAACTCTTTCAAGGGCATTTCAACACCATGCAGCTACAAAACTAATCAATGGAGCTTATTTATTTATTTTGTATATGGACGTTTCTTCAACTACAGGCGCTTTAGGCTCTATATGAACTTTCAAGAAACCACATTTGTATTGTGCAAACAGGAGTTGTGTGGATTATTGTGATGTTTTTATAAGCTGTCTGAACTCTTATTATTAAAATTATTCAAATGCATTATTATGTTCATAGCGTTGGAATTAATGATGCTGAAAACCACATTACAAACATTTTTTGACTAAAATGGATTACTGTTGTCTTGCTATGGGTGACTACTAGGCCTGGGCGGTATATCGAGTTCGTACGATATATCAATATATTATTTAATAAGGCGATACTGTTTATATCGATATACAGTTTAAAACGAGCACATCTGAAAATATAGCAGAGGACACAGACTGAACTGCTGCGGAGAAAGTGAATAATACAATTTGTTCTAAACATGCAACAAACTTTATATGAAGGGCTTTAAAAACTCTAAACGATACAAACTCTAAAAACTCGTAAGATATAGAAGGCTATAGTTTAGTTTCAGAGGTATTTCACAGGTATATTCTCCATCTGTAAATGTTACAAAGCCATGGAAATATTTCCATTTTGGTGTCAGAAGTGCTTTGAGATTCTCCGCTAAACTTCACAGAATTCATTTAGAACGAGCGCCGCCGAGTGCATGCACGCCAAACAGATGCAAAATATAATAGGAGCGCAATAATTCTGACTAAAATATACATTTTGATAAAATATTTGTAGTTAATAAACAATAAATGTGACGTATGTAGAATTTTAAACCTATAAGTAAGAGTATTTGTATGAAAGCACTAACTGTAAAGTGAATAATTGGGTGCTTTTTATTTAAAATATTAGTTTAGTAAATATAACTTCTGCTTTAAAAGCATTATTTTTGTTTTTAGATTGCAATGTTACAATGTTAGACTGTAATGTGATTTTAACGCTTTTTAAAACATAATATATGCCTATGGTTACATTCACTTTATTTGTTTTTGTTTAATCCAAATACAAAAGCGTATAAATACCGAGATATATATACCGTAATCAGCCAAATCAGCCAAAAAATACAGAGATATTAATTTTGCTCATATTGCCCAGCCCTAGTGACTTCTTAGCTATTATTGTATGTACTGTAAATGCATACAATTGAACCATATATTCACACATTTAGCAAACTTTGAAAAAATTGATTGATTGAAAATTATGTATAATACAAATATTTAACTCACCAGGTCATATGATATTAACCTTCATTTTCACCTTCGGTTAATATCTCATATTTTATCTCAAGAATGTTTTACACTAACTCTCCTTTGTAATAAAAGGGATACTACACTCAAAAAACAAAACATATTCCCATCATTTCTCATAATCAGGGCTCATCGCATGATTTTTTTTTTAGAATCATACATTTTTTTTAAGTCTGGTATAAGCTTAAAACAATGACATCCCTGTCAGAACAGACAAAGAAGACTGAGCCAATTTAAAATGTGCTAGTGGCTAAGATAACAGGTGAAGAGAAACTTACCAAAATACTGACGTCTACGTTTGATGCTGGTGGGGTTTACAATACTGTATGTATATGAATGCACTAAATTTAAACTGATATCAATGTGTGTTTCAACCCAACTGTTCCAGCTCAACTTAGCATTAGCATAAAAACAATAATAATAAAGACTAAGTTGCTTTGATAAATGTTATGGTACATATGAATATAAAGCTCCATACGGTATTCAGATGAAGTTCAGCTCAAGGTGTTGATTTCTTTTATACACAGGACAGTTATAAACCGTGGTGCTGGGAGCTGGAAAGATCTGACGTGTGTCCACTGGTTTGAAGCACCTGCATCTTATTAGAACACTCTGGAACATTCCACAGGGTTCCATGACTGCAGCCAGAGGGCATCATGAAGGACTTCAATGAGAGAGTTCACTAATCAGCATCCTGTTCACCAGCAGAGCCAAAGCAATACGAAAAACAAGCCAAGAAACACCGAACACAGAGACCTCTAAAAATCTACTGAATACATATCAAGTCATGTGTTTCTTACATTCCTGCCACTAATAATCTACTCCTAAATATAATGTAGAAACTAAATATTTTCAGTAAACTGCTTTGCAACGATTGGTATCGTGAAAAGTGCTTTACAGATAAACTTGACTTGAATTGTAACAGTTGCTGTGTGCCCTTGTGAAGAAGTACACATCAGCACACATTTAAAGAAAGTACTTAGTATGGAGATAATATCTTTAAAAGAATATGAATGAATAAAACGTTTTCAGACAATGAATGTAAATGAATGTTTACTACAATAAAAATGTATTGAGTGTAGTTGAGTGCTTTTTCCCTCTTAATTAGGACTTGAGTGCATCTCTATATGTAAATTCACAATAAATGTTATTTTTTTTTAAATGAGGTTAAAGTGTACTGCTGAATTTACTGAGAAACATTTATGGTAAACGTACATATATTTTAATGTCATTTCTATTGAAACGTATGTGTCATTACACATTTTTTACATTTAAGTACATTTAAAATATATTGCATTTAAATGTAGTATTTAATAACAAACTGCAGTTAAAATTACAATCATGTACTTTACATGTGCTTTTACTGTGTTAGTAAACACATCATAATTATTGTACTTCTTTAAAGCACAACAAAAAATATTAAAATATAATGATTATTCTATACATGTACTTTTAAGTAAAACTTGTAACTTGACATTAACAAATTGACAAGTGTGTAGAGAACTTTCTTTAAGTATTGGTAGGTACTGAAGTATACTAGAACAGCCACAGGCTCAGCACCTGCCTACTTCCACTCACTGTTACGAATCTACATCCCCTCCAGAAGCCCCGCCTACTTCCACTCACTGTTACGAATCTACATCCCCTCCAGAAGCCCGCCTACTTCCACTCACTATTACGAATCTACATCCTCCAGAAGCCCGCCTACTTTCACTCACTGTTACGAATCTACATCCCTCCAGAAGCCCCGCCTACTTCCACTCACTATTACGAATCTACATCCCCTCCAGAAGCCCCGCCTACTTCCACTCACTGTTACGAATCTACATCCCCTCCAGAAGCCCCGCCTACTTCCACTCACTATTACGAATCTACATCCCCTCCAGAAGCCCCGCCTACTTTCACTCACTGTTACGAATCTACATCCTCCAGAAGCCCCGCCTACTTTCACTCACTGTTACGAATCTACATCCTCCAGAAGCCCCGCCTACTTTCACTCACTGTTACGAATCTACATCCCTCCAGAAGCCCCTCCTACTTCCACTAACTATTACGAATCTACATCCCCTCCAGAAGCCCGCCTACTTCCACTCACTGTTATGAACCCACATCCTCCAGAAGCCCCCTCCTACTTTCACTCACTATTACGAATCTACATCCCTCCAGAAGCCCCGCCTACTTCCACTCACTATTACGAATCTACATCCTCCAGAAGCCCTCCTACTTTCACTCACTATTACGAATCTACATCCTCCAGAAGCCCCTCCTACTTCCACTCACTATTACGAATCTACATCCCCTCCAGAAGCCCCGCCTACTTCCACTCACTATTACGAATCTACATCCCCTCCAGAAGCCCCTCCTACTTCCACTCACTATTACGAATCTACATCCCCTCCAGAAGCCCCGCCTACTTTCCACTCACTATTACGAATCTACATCCCCTCCAGACGTCTGAGATCTGTGAGTGAGCGACGCCTCGTGGTGCCATCACAGAGAGACACAAAATCATTTTCCAGAACGTTTTCATTCACCGTTCCTGGCTGGTGGAATGATCTTCACATCGCCATCCGCAATGCTGAATCCCTGACAATCTTCAAGCGACTGATCCAAACACATCTCTTTCATCACCATCTGACTTCATACAAAAAAACAACAACTTTGCTTCTCTTTAGTTAATCCCCAGTCTATCTTGAACTTATTTGAACAATGCCTGAAACTTGGTATAACGAGCACATCCTGTTTCTATTTGCCTCTTTAAGATGAATCACTTGATATATTCTCTAATTGTAAGTCGCTTTGGATATCAAATCTCAGTTTGACAGTTAAACAGCTGAGTCCAAGCCTCCGTTACTAATTCCAAAACATCACTTTAGAACTAGTAACGCTCAGTTGCTTCATTAAAAGCGTATTGTATTTCTGTATTAAAATCAGTGTATTATAGTAGAGTATTACGAGAGAGAGATTGACTGAGTGTGATTACCTGCATCTGATACAGCTTTCTTTCTTCAGCTCAATCTCATATTCACAATAAAACATTAATTTGAATGTCCGCTGAGGAATATCTTTGTCTATCCTTTCATCTGTTAAGAGTGATATCTGATGACAGCGCTGCTCAGTGCAGTTGTTGGCTGGTCTTTTTCGAACGGCCGCTGATGTCTTGGAGCTCACATCTCCGAAACCTCGAAGCAAATTTTCAAATACTGTAGATGTTATCTTTATTAACAAACCGCATATTTGAACTCACAAGTCATATGACACAAAACAGTATTATTTTTAAATTATAGTGGATTGGGCTACTGCCATGACACTCGCTGTGAGAAATAAAATTAAATAAAAAATAATAAAATTAAATAAAATAAATTAAATTAAATAAATAAAATATAATAAAATAAAAAGCGTATGCTAAATGACTCAAAAGTAAAGTAAAGTAAAAGTAAATACAGCATCTTCAACAAGGGAGAGATTCAAAAGGTGAAAAGGCTGTTGGAGTTCTGTTGGACTCTATACATCTCTCTCTCTCTATATATATATATATATATTTTTACTCTAATTTATTACATGATGTTCCGTTTAATTAATCTAATTAATCACAAAATAAATTTGACTGTGAAAATACCAACAAAAGATTATTTAAAGATATTTTGTGTTAAATGAGAAAGTATCAAGTACACATTTAAATATTAGACAATTGGAGCTTTAGAAGGAAATATTGTATTTGATTATACATAAACATTTAAAATACAAAGGCCTAACATAAACTATGGAACATAAAATATAATTTGAGAAACATCTAAGTATTTTTTGTTCATAAAATGAAAGTCATTGGAACCAACGCAGCTTTGTTACCTGCAGTCTTCAAAATGCCTTATTTTATGTTCCACAAAAGAAAGGTTTGTAACGACTTAGGGGTGAGTAAATTATGCCATTTTTTTTGGGGGGGGTGAACTATCCCTTTTGTTTTTTTTATCATTTTTTAATGAAATGATATTCTAAATAAGAAACTAAATCTGCCAGCAGGAGCCAGTAAATATATTTATGAGTCATTCATAAATTCAGTTCGTTCAAACAGCTGATTCATTCAGGAATGAAGATTGACAGCTGAGCGAATGAAAAATATATATATTTGTAATTTTTTTCACCATTAATTTCTTACTGGGTGAAAGGATGTGCTCCTGTTTGGAAAGGCCAACCAAACGAGATAGAATATTGTAAAGAAATGCTATTTTTTATCTGACTGGCATTATTGAAGCAAGCATCAATCTAATGATCCATTTAAATAAAACTCACTAACAGGACACGTTACACACCTCAATAAAGGTCATCTACAGTAATGTCTCTCTACAGCTCGGTTTATCCACTTCATTCCTCTTCTCTATTCAGAAGATTTTCTCCTCTCTCTTTTCAGCATGACATCAACCCACAGCGCTGCTTCACACAGAGTGGCCTGCTGGACAACAAATGTGCATCCTGCACTGCTCCAAGCCTGCACCAACTGCTCTCTGCCATCCACCTCCCCCACCTTCCTCTGGCTGGGCCGCCCAGGCCATATACTCCCCGCGGTGTGCCGGAGCGACACAAGGCTGGATGTGTTTACTGCTTGAGCATGAGCCACTGTAATCAGCCACCCCCACCTCACGACACATGCAGGACGCCCATGTGTGACCGTCCTTGAGAAGGTGGCCCACCAATTTGGCAAATGCTTTAGAGGAGGATGGAAATTTGCCTTTTTCCTTTTGCCTGATCTCAGAAAATCTGAAATATGTTGAGGTTATGCTGACATATCAAGTGTCATTGGCTGGATCATGTGCATGAGTCAAACCAAAGGAAGCCTTTCTACATCTTCAACAAAAGACTAGCCAACTAAACAGTAAATCTGGATTTGGGCCGATCACACTATGAGTTTCTATCCGCAGGCACTTCAGTGCTCCCGTGGCCAGGAGCAATCCCTACTGTCCAGTTCACACCTACCTCCACCTCCTTACCTTATCCGATTGCCTTCTGGAAGATGTCTCTGTGGAAGTCAGCAATATTAATGACTGTGAATCAAATCTGCCAGGAAAAATGGCACAAAGCACACCTTTTTATATTTACGAACCATAAGGCCAGGTTACAAGGACCTACTGGATTTTGTGCTCATGTTTAATGGCATCCCATTCTCTACATATTTAGAGTTATCGATGGCAATAAAGCACGGACATGTGCCTAGAAACAACACCCTGAAGAACATAGCACCCGCTCCATTACATAGGCTAATAACACTGACAGCTGAGCACAGATAACCCCGCGGCCCCCTGTTTCACTGCATCTTTACAGATGGCCATTAACAGGAGAAAGTGTGCCCTTTTTCCAATGGAAAAGGATATTTAAAGCTTCTCAAATATGGCCTTTGTTTTTTCTCTTTGCAGTTTTGGCACATGCTGGTTTATAGGGAATTACAGTCCAGATTTACTCATACTTTATGGGAGACTGCAACAGAACGCGATTCAACACAATGCGATTCAGCAGAGCCAATTGAAAACTGAAAGCTTCTATATCTATTGAGAAAGATGGAACATGCTTCTCTCAAGCAGAGAGGCAATTCTATTCTGACACATTCTCTTGCCATAAAACACAACAAATCATGAATAGGAATAAATATAGCAATGCATAAAGAACAGGATAGAAGATAACCACATAAGACACTTGACTTAATCTGTTATTTTCCTGAAATACAACATTTCCCCCTGAAATGTTGTTCCCTGTGACGTTTTTTTTTCTTCCCCAAACCCTCAAACTGAATTATTTAACCGTATTTAAGCTTTAAAACCCTGTTTTATCCTTGAGTATATTCAAGAGTCATATTCCAGTAATACCATTAAAGGTGTAATAAATACAAAGATCCAAATGGCAAACAAGTTACATGATCATACTTAAGAGCAATACCCAAAAGTGACATTGAAATTGAATTGACAAAATGTTTAGCCCCTTCTTATAGTCTTACCTAGCATATGGTTGGCCACATGGACCTGAATTTCCCATTTACTGTAGAAGACCATCTGACACTTGATGCACTGGTAAGTCTTCTTCTAAACAGTGGGGAAAAAGAAACACCAAATATTTATTAATAGTGTTGGACAATGATGCTGAAACAACAAAATACATGTCCCTTATACATGTGTTTTCGCATCTCCTTTTGGAAACACTTTTTTATGGTCCCCCATCAATGAGAGTTAGTTGACATGTAGTTGCAAAGTTACTTATAGTCAACAGAATGTCTAAATGGGACCATCAAAATAACTGTTATTATGTAAATGGTACAACCCAATAAAAAATCATTAGCAACAATAATTATCAATATTAATGTGGCAAATGTACTGAACATGCACTGTATAGGTTTACTATAAGGCACACCTTACCTCGTCACTTTGGGTTGGACTAACTCGTGACATGGGGGAGCCATCAGGGGTCCGTAACAAAACAGCTTCTGGTGTTTGTTCTCTGTGCACTGTCTGCAGGTGTGCTTGAAGCTCTGCCTCAGACTCAAATTTCACATTGCAACTGGAACAGCGGGTCTTGGAAATAGAGGGTGATTCTGATGAAGACGATGAAGAAGAACAGGCAGTCTTTCCCTTTAGAAGACCAGGGCTAAGGCTCTCCCCATGGGTCCATCCAGCAGCAGGACCCATCAAGGTTTGAGCCCCTTGATGCAGCTGCTTCCCTCCATTTACACTCGAGTTCTTGCTACCAGCAGCATTGACACAAAGCGTGCAAAGACCATATGTCCAACCATTAATGTCAAGTTTCACTAAGTCCTTCTTAGAGTGGAACTCTTTGAGACATGCGGCACACTTGACGACTCTCTGGCTTTGACTGTGTTGAAGTACTGTAGTAGCTGAACATGCAGTTGGTTGATTCGTAGATGCCACTCCCGTCTTTTGCATGTGAAAGGTGCCGTGGATCTTGAGTTCTAGAGTTGAGGTCACAGTCTGCATGCAGACCACACAGCGGAAGCCAGTCAAAGAATTGTGCAAATCGGGATGCATCTGACAATGCTCCATGAAGTCTTCCTCACTCTGCAGAGGTAATTTACAGATCCGGCAGCTTCCGGTGTCCAGGCTTTTGCTGTGAGTGACCTTGTGTTCTGTAAGAGTAAGTAGGGAAGGGAAGCGCTCTCCACAAATGGGACACATGTAGTGTTTGACAGGCCCTAGATGTGTTTGCATGTGCTCCCGAAGTCCTCCCTCTGAGAAAAAGGTTCTAGAGCAGACATTGCATTTGTGGTTTCCTTTGATCATGTCTGCCCTCCTCTTGTGTATAGCACTCACCAGGTCGAATGTTATGGTCACGAAGTTGGTGATTGGTTAGGAGAGACTCCATGGTATAAGATGCACCACAGATGTCACAGCTATACATGATCCCTGAGGTATCAAAATCTTCTTCGCTGCCATCCCGACTGTTATGAGACTCCACTGCAACATTTCTTCCACGACTGTTGTTCAGAAAGGTCTGTACTTCTCCATTATCTTTGGCAACTGAATCACCGCTACCGGACGTGGATCCATTTGTGCTGCAATTCTGGGTCTTTCCCTCAAACACACAGTGCTTTTCACGAAGGTGACGTTCTAGCAGATAAACAGCATGGAAGGCTTTGCAGCAAAAGTGACAATTGTACTTCTTGCTATGGGTGGTAATATGACACTGCAGCTCTACTTCGGTGCCAAAGGACTCACCGCAAAAGATGCAACGGTGTGAACAACCCTGATTTTCAAGGTGACTATGTTTGACATGCATTTGAAGGTCCGCTTCATGCCTGAAATCCAAGTTACAGGAAGTACATTGGTATACCTTTTTATCATTACTGTGCTTCACCGCAAGATGGAGTTGAGTTGACACTTTAGAGTCGAACACCTCCTGGCAAAGAGTACAGCGAAAAAACATAAAGGTGTGCATATCCAGAAGGTGCTTCTGCAAGTTATCCACAGATGTGAACTGCTTGTCACAGCTCTCACAGATGTAGTACGTGGACATAATGGTGAAATGAACAGTCACATGTTTCAGAAGAGACTCCTGGTTAGGAAAGTCCTTGTTGCACTGTGAACAGGTTAGCTGTGGCACGACACCATCAATGTGGGTCTTTAGGTGTGTCTGAAAAAGGTCTAAACTGGTGTACTTAGCACCACACTGGTTACAAATGAACTCACTTGAACATAAGGAAGTGCTGTTCTGTTTGAATAGCGTGGCTTGTTCTACACAGACTGGAGAAGAGGGGCTTAGGACTCGCAGAGATCTTCTCCCATTGTTGATATAATTCAGAGCAAGAGGGATGTTCTTGTGGTTCTCCTTTATGTGCTTGTTAAGCTTTATGACACTGTTAAAAATAGGGGAGTTGGTACAGTAAGAGCAGGAGTAGATCTCCACAATGGGATCTTTTGGAGTGACCGCTAGAGGAGAATCAAACTGTACGCTTCCAGAGTCACAATGCGTCTGTCTGACATGTTCTTCTAGAGAGGCCTCAGTTAAAAATCCCATAAAGCACTTGGGGCAAAAAAATGCATTGCTTTCTTTGCCAACTGGATTAGGAAAGCCATGGGAGCACCGTATGTGCTCTTGCAGAGCATTAAGATCTCCAAGCACCTCTGGGCAGAAATTGCACTGCAGCAGGTCATCGGACAGGTTAGCAAGTTCACTCGAAGGATCCTTGGTGTTGTGGATCTGTTTCAGGTGCTCGTTCAAATTGCAAAGGGATGGAAGGTTCTCCAAGCAAAATTGGCAGGTATGAGCCTGTTCAGCCTTGTCAACATGTTTGGTCTTAAGATGAATCTGCAGCAAAGCAAGGCTTGAGAAAACTTGTTTGTTGCAGTAAATGCAGCTGTATTCGATTTTTGGCTGTTTGGAAGATCGCCCATACATTTTATTATGGGTGGCTCTCTTTCTTCTCCCGCGTGTCTTGGGCACTGTAGAAGCAGCCTCAACCATGGTTGAACTGTCAACAGAAAGGTTGGAGTCTGGGGTAGTGCTTGAAACAGAAGTATAACCTACGGGTAACACAGAGGGGCTATTGCTGGACTCTGGGTGTTGGTGGATATCCATGTGAGTGTAGAGCTCCTCTACAGTAGGGAATTGCTCAGAGCAAACAGTACATGCGTTGATCTCTCCATCTCTCCCATGCACCTGATCGATGTGGCTCAGAAGCGTTCCTTCATCAGCGAAAGGCTCATGGCAGTAGATGCACTGCAGGCCAGGTTCGAGACTCCCTCCTACTGGAGAAGAGCACTCTGGATGGCTTTCTGCAATGTGCTTCTGCAATTCCTCAGGCATGTCAAAACCCTCCTCACAGCGGCTGCATTTGCGTGTCTCTTTTAACCTCCACTCTTGAAGGGACCTTGTATTTGCTCCATTCTTCCCCTGTTCATGCACCTGCATGTGTCCGTGAAGTGCGTTGGTGGACAAGAACCCCCGGTGGCACACTGGGCATTTATGGGGCTTGACGGCAGCGTGCGTTTTCATATGGATCTTTAGATGATCGCTGCGTGAGAAAGCAGAGTCACAGTCTCCACAGTGGTACTTTTTGTCACCGGTGTGAAGCTTGATGTGTCGGTCACGGCTGCGCTTGTGCTTGAACAAGCGACTGCAGTATGTGCAGCTGAAGGGAAGTTTATCTCTGTGACTCTGTTCGTGGCACTTAAGGAAGCTTAGGCGACTGAAGGATTTTGCACAAAATTGGCATGGGTAGGGTAGGCTTGCACCTGCTTCATCCTCACCGTATTCATATTCATCGACATGGCCTGGAGAAGTGTGGTCTTTACTAGATGGCGACGATGCAGGCCAAAAGCAGGATGGGTCATCTTCTATATCAGTTCCATCTGTCAAAAACAACCAGAAGATAAGACCTTTTTTACTGTTTGGTGGTACACAGATGCAACAATATGTGTGTCTTCTAACAAATTGTATTTGTGAAAAATCTCTCTATTCAAAACTATATTAGTTTTGGTATGTATTCACTTGTGTACTGGTAATTACTGCTACTCTCAGTGTGCTCACCTTTCAAACTATCATCAGTTCCTACAGAAAATATACTTGTTTTGCAAGTCATTATGCATTAGTCAAAGACTTGTTTTAGGGAAATTAGTTGTGGAAAATGTTGTGGAAAAAAGATTTCGAGCTTAACTGTTTTTATTTATATGCAATCATTTCCTTAAATCCGCTTCGAAACAATGTATATCATTAGCCCTGTTTCCACCGCAGGAACTTTGGGCCGGTACTCTGTGTGTTTCCACCGCAGGAACCAGGTTCTAAATAAAGTTCCAGGTAAAAATTTGCTCCACAGAAAGTCCCTGCTCGCGACGTAGTACTTTTCATAGGTCTGGTACTTTCGTGGGCGGGACTTGGGCGCTGTGCATGTTGATTGGTTTAGCTCACGCTGCATTGTATTTCAACCACCATATTCGCCTATTTGTTTTTAAATATTACTGTTATTGTGTCATAAAATGTAGTTTTAAAAGTATTTCAGTCGAGAATGTAGAGAATGTAGATTTCGGAGACGTGAGCTTGACGCGATCAGCAATCTTTGGTCTTTATTCTATTAATCTATTAATATGTTAAAATATTTTTTTTAAAGGCAATACTGTTTGATATAATATTTCATTTCAATGTAACGTATGTGCGTTCCCTGAACTACATTTCTACGGTTATCAATGTGTTTAAATGAAACTGAAAAGAGGCAGTGGTGTTTGATATTATATTTCATCTAGGGCTGTGCGATGTGGACAAAAAAAACCTATCACGATTTCTTGCATTTTTTTTCCGATTTCGATTTGAATCACGATTTTGACACAAACAGACATGCTTTACAGTTATAAATGCATTCTGTGTGAATTTGAAACATATTTCCAAAGGAAACCAATTAGACCTTTCCCAAAAAGTTGTAACGTCTCTAGAACAGATATATGGCAAAATACATATATATATTATTTGTATATGTGAATAATCAAATCCAACAAAACAACATGCAACATGCATTTTTTTTGGCCACCAAGTCCTTATCTTGTTCTGAACTCATCTTCCCTGTTTCTTCAGCATACTATCTGTCTGTATGCCCGGTCTGTTCTGTTCTTGCGCTCAATTTAGGCGCGCTGCATTCTGATTGGTTCAGATAGCATACTGCGGGAGGTTGGGGCCAGGGGCACGAAAAAAATCGTGCTATAAAGCGATTTAGAAATCGTGCAAGCTCAAATCACGATTTTATTTCGATTTCGATTAATCGCACAGCCCTAATTTCATCCTATTATAAATACAGTGAGGAAAATAGCAGTAGCTGAGGCAAGCTGACTGACATTATCAAGTACGCTGCTGTTTGCTGAATTACCGTCTGTTCACACTCCAGAGTCGAGACCAAACTACCGAGGATACAAGTCATACATTTGCGTACTTGGTATTGAGAAACACGCACAGACCTACGTCACCAGACTATTTGCCTAATCTTCTCGGTACTTTAGACCGTGATGGAAACGCAGACAGCAACAGGTCTGGGGAAAAAAGTTCCTGGGACAAATTGTTTGAGGTAATTTCCAGTGGAAAAGCGGCTATTATTTATCCTTTTCCAAATAAACCTGACTTTAACACTAAGTTCAGTCACATTTTTTGTCATTTTCTTTTGCATGAGTGGTGTTGTGGAGATTTACTTGAAGTATGTATCCAACAATGTGTGCAATCAAGTCAAAGGTTGCTAATAGTCAGCACTGGGAATGACAAACTAAAAGGTTTATTCTCTTAATTACTTGCATTTAAAGTATCCACCACAGTCATTAAAGTGCCATTTGTGTACAAATTCTCCACCTTGAACAATACATTCCAAAACAATCACTGTCAGACTTGAACATTCCTGGTGTGAAAAATTAAGTACATGTATATTATTATTTATTTATTTATATAAATACTTATTATTTTCTGGAGTCTGGTGCTGATTTGTTATAGTGTGATAGCCACTTCCAGGTGTCTGTCAGAACAGATATATGACCTTTTTAAAATATATGCAGCATAAAAAGCCTCAAACTGTTGAATGTTGTGCACCCACAATATTTCAGTTATGAAATGTTGCATGCGGTTCAAGGATCAACCCATGTGCATCCAGGACTGCATTTAGAAGATTATTGTTTAACTCAATAAAAGGTCATCGTTTTGGCATCTATTTAGTTTATAATCAGTTGATTTACTATATGAAGGTCTATGCTTAAGCCTGATTTATACTTCTGCATCGGACATATGCCGTAGGCTGTGTGTCGGTTTTCATTTATTCTTCTGCGTCGTTGTCCGTGTCTTTAGTGTCCATGTACCCATAAGAAACACATCTGATCAGGGGCGGATGGACATCTAATTATAAAGGCCTTATTTTAAACAAATTAGGTTTTCAAACAACCATCAACCCAACTTTTGTCCATATCCCTTTAAATAACGGAGAGAATTTCCAACCAATAAACTGCCAAGAGGCAGTGCTGAGAAAGAGAAAAACAAGGGGAAATGGCTAGGATTTATGGGACATCTTCAAGCAACCTACTCACATATTCATGTCTCTTCCGTTGTTTTTACCTCAGGATCGGCCATGGTAACATGCATTTATGAGCACTTAACCCTTGGCAGCATATCTTCAGGAAACAGATAACAATGCAAGCTGACCTGCGGTTCCTCTAAACACAGCTTTACGCAGCTCAGCCCAAGATACACATTCTGAATAATTCCGCCTGTCCTATTGACCGCAGTTTGGAACATTCTGCACTAAAAGTATGAACAATGTCCAGACTAAATGTTACCACAAATGTGATACAATGAAATACATAAGCAATGTCTGATCAGCAAACCTCACATGATTTAACACGTTTCAAGATCAGCGTCAGGATTGTCTAGAGTTCACAGACAAGAGTGTGAACACTGACTGATGGGATCAGAGTCAGGGCAAAAAACTGCATGTTTTTGTCTCTCTTACTAGTTTTGTTTTTTCCTTCCTTCACTCAGACGAGAAATGTGAAGGACGCTAGCCGCCTGAGTAAATAAAAGCCAGAGTCCCATGGGTCCTTATCCCCGGCTCATGGCAGCGGCCTCTGTGTGCCTGCCAAAGGGGATGCTGGTCCTGAAAACCTACACCCTACAGATGAGGGTCTGTCTTTGTTGGCCTGCCAAAGCCTTCCTGCGCATCACTGTCCAACATCCTGCCACTTCTACAGAGGAAGACCTCCATCTTATGGGCTGATGTTTTTCTACTGTGTACAGATGTAGCTCTCAAAGCAACCACTCTGCACAGCTGGAAACACTTTTGACATCAGCTTTATGAGTGCTTGGAAATGGAACAATGTACTTTAATAGATCTGAATAGCTGAAGTTGCTTCATCCAACAGTTAAATGAGTTGCTCCACCAAAACATCATGTTCATATTCAGAGGTGATTCACAGAAAGAGACACACACACACACACACACACACACACACACACACACACACACACACACACACACACACACACACACACACACACACACACACATGTTGGTTTTTATGGTTTACGGGGACTCTCCATAGGTGTAATGGTTTTTATACTGTACAAGCTGTATGTGCTATTGCCCTACACCTACCCTACACCTAAACTTAGCCCTCACAGGAGACGGTGCATTTCTACTTTCCCCCCAAAAAACTCACTCTGTATGATTTATAAGCGTTTTAAATTATGGGGACACTGAAAATGTCCTCATAAATCACCTTCTCCTTGTAATACCTATGTCATACCCATGTCATTATACAAATTTGTGTCCTCATAAACCACATAAACATGCACACACACACACACACACACACACACACACACTCTCACACTAATTAATAACTGTAATATAAATAATATTTTAAACATGGAAGTCTAGATGTAGGGGCCCTAACCTTAATGCACTAAAAATCATATGGTTTTGTTATTTATTAGTACATAAAAGAAAAGAATATGCATATTAAAAAAATGAAAAGTATTTCAAAGACAATATCCCTGTCTTTATTAGTAAGTAAACTAAAATATTAACTAACAAAACATTTCTAGTTTTATCTTTACCCTTTTAACTTTTTTGTCTTCATAAAAAAATCTACTTTCATATAATAACTAATTTAGTTTTTATTATGTTGACCTTAATTGAATACCACTTTGGTTTGTGTTTAAAGATAAAGATTGTGTTTTTATAATAAAGAAAATGTTTAGTCTTTATGAGTGTACATTTTTATCTTTGGGAAAATACATAATTTTGATTTATATTAAACCAGAATAGAACCAATAATTTTGGTTTAACTAATCCATAGATATAATTTGAAACAAAGTAATAAATTTGACTATAACTAATTCAGAGTTTCTCTTTCTTTCGTTTTCTCTCTCTCACTCTTTTCTGTGTATAATGTAAGTAATCATGATGGCTTCTTTATAGACTAACCATTATAACATCATTTTGGGAATTGTTTATTGCTGGTAAACAACTATATAAAAAGGTGTTGCATAATTACCAGATTGTCAGACATTTTCTTTCTGTTAATATTTAGAGGTATAGCTCAAATGTAAGAAGTGAACACTTTCTCAAGGCCCTGTACACTGCAGATAGCTTATATACCCACCGGTGTGGTCCCCAGACAGGAACACATGTTCAAAGGGAAACGGCATCGTACAGAGCAAGATGTTATGAGCTGCGAGGGTGATGATGAACAGTTTGTAAAAAACATTTGAACAAATGCATGTGTTGTTTGACACAATAAAAGTACAAAATGCAATGGAACTAGAAAGTTTAAACATTTTGGCCTGATTTATTGTATTGTTTTGCATTTTGCCTAAATTTTTGCTGAATGCCTTACAGTCACATTCCTTCTCTGTATCCTGTATCCCGCATAAGTGATATATGTGCAAATGAGCTGAAATCAGGCATTACTTATCTGAATAATGTAGAATTTGGAATCCATAGGTGTCCACGACATACTTTCCTAAGAGGAAGTGTCCAGATGTAGCCCTGACCTACCCTAAAATTTGATTTGGCACCTCAGATACCATCAATACAATTCTACACGTAGTTTAAATCTGAGCCGAAAGCTGTGTCACCAATGACAATTAATGAAGAAGGCTCATAATGTGCTCCACACCGGCTAAGGTTTTCAAATTCAAAAGTCTCCTTTAGTTGCATAATACATGAATATGTTGATGTATTTCACTTGAAAGCTCAGCTAAAGGCCTCCTCCTCACATCTCCATCCATCATCATTTCTAACAGCTATGGCTAAGACTGTTTAATCTTGTTTAGGAGGCCGGTTACTGATTCTTCAGCTGTGATTGCATCATGACCTATATTCCCGGACCGCTGAGAAAAACAGCATCTAGCCAAACATCACTAGAAAAGAGTTTGTTCCCATACCAGTAAACCAGTTAAAGAGTTTCAAAGCATTTCTACCTATTTTATGAGACCTGAATATGAAAGCAGTGATGGATAATATTTATATATATATTTCAATGCAATGAGTAGAACTCAGACGCGATTTCTTTAAGACTGCAAGGGAAGCTCAGCTTCCCTATAATTGTCAAAAATGAATGGTCAAATATATGTACTATTATGTTAACATTTTATTGACTAAAATGCGTTAAACACGTTCATCTCGAGCAAAACAATGTTCAGAATCAGCTACTTAGGTCGGCTGACTCGATTTCCTTCTCATTCATTCCGTACAGTGCATTACTCTGTTGAAGCCCAGCGTCCATTGACTTCAATGGGGCTGCTTTAAACAGTTTTTCAGTGCTCAGAAACAAGACGGTCATTGGATAATGCTGCGATTATGTCCGCCCACCTCTGGGATGAATGGAGGAGTGGGCTGGCACTGCGTGATGATTGAGGGTCTGTCATCTCTTTTAATCCACTTATGTCCTAAAACGCTTGTTTTTGGGGTCGACAGCTTATAAAAACGTATTGTTTTTTTTTTTTTAGCTTGTTTGCTATACACATTGTCACATATCAGCTTTTAGACATAATTTTTTTTTTTTGTTATAAATAAATGACAAGGAGGCGGCAGCTTCGCAATGCAAAGAGTTGGTGTGGGCGTGGGCGTGGTCTTCAGATTATGACGCTGTATCACTCTGTGTCTCCATTTCCAACTCAGTCCCACATCGGATTTTGCATGTGTAGTCGAAAGACAAACTGCTGCAACCTTCATCGTATATTTCACACAATTTCACACCACATTCATTGTTTCAGTTTAACATAATTCCCATTTCCTCCGTTAAGTTAAATATATATATATATATTAGATCGTTCTTGTTCATTAATTCATATAGTCTGAACTAGCCAGCTAGCAAACTGCACACGATGGCAGACAGTGCTAATATTGTCGACCTGATTTTGGCAAAGCCATTAGAAAGTCTTCCTTACGAGGAGAAACTTAGAATTAAACAGCAGGGCAGATCAACACCTAAGATTGATTTAGTGCAAAAGATAGGGAAAAGTAACAGGTCTTTTCAGCTCTCCTGGTATGACAAAGTTAGCTGGCTGACTCAAGGTTGCCCAGAAACGCCCTACTGATGGAATTTCACATCACGGATAGTGAGCACTGTGGCAAACAATTATGATGGCCTCCTGCAGACATTTGATAACATCATTGCAGATACGACAATGGATGATGATACACTGGATTGTGCCAAAGGCTTCGTGAGGAAACTGGAGGATTTTGAGTTTGTGTTCCACATATGAACAAATCTTCTCTGAGACTGATGTGGTCTTTGATATTGTCCAGCAGAGAGCGATGGATGTTCTTTACTGCAAGAAAATAATTGAGTCTCTTCTTGCATTTGTCAAAGAGAAGAGGTCAGAGGGGCTTTCCAAGCTGTTTATGCCAAAGCAGCAGATCTCACATCAGACCCAAGAGATGAGCCCATGAGAAGCTCCGTCTGACCCAATTGCAGGATCCCCAAAGGCGCTACAGAAATCTGTACATGGCCATCCTTGATAACATCTTGGAGCAGATTCCTCGGCGTTTTTCAAATTTGGAAAGTATGCTTTTCTTAGAATTAGTCAATCCAGGGAAATTTGATGACATGAGACAAGCATTTCAGAGGAGGCCTTCCAAAGTGTCCTGAAAAGTTATGGCCATCACTTTGATTCAGGAGACTGAGGTCTGAACTTCAAGTCCTGTATTCAGATCAGGACTTGCAGAGTAACAGGGAAAGCTGTGTGATTACTTGGTGTTCCTTAAAGACATGGAGTTGGACAGTGCAATGCCTCAGCTTTACAAACTGTTCTCATTAGTGGCAACAATTGAGCTACATCTGCAGGTGTAGAAAGGAGCTTCTCCTGTTTAAAGCGGCTCAAGTCCTACACCCTAAGCAGCCTAGCTCTGCTGGCCATTGAGAGGACACTGGTCAAGTCACTGAAAAGACGCTTGGTTATGACAGGGTTACAGAGCATTTTCTTGAAAAGGAACGTGGGGCAGAATTTACATATAAATAAATGGACAATTTTTATGATTTAGGCCGAATAAAATGAGCTTTCTTTAAAAGATCAGCCACTGGTAGAACTGAAGACTACATATCTGCTATTTGTAAGACTTAAGTAGGACTTAAGTGTGTTTTAATATGTTATGGCATAACCCTATTCTATTGAAATATGGTTAAAGTGTACTGATAAATGTACTGACAAGCATTTATAATAAACAAAAATATACTAAATAAAAAAGTTGTTTCTATTAATACTTGTATTTAAATATATTTCTTTACACATTTGAAATGACTGGCATTTAGTACGAATTTTGTACATTTTAAATATATTAACTTAATAATGCATTATTAAATAACACACTACATTATAAACAAGTACTTTACTGTGCTTTAGTCAACATATCAAAATAAGTGTAATTCTTTAAAGCATTACAAAATATGATTAAAGCATTAGTAAAACATTTTACTTGATGTAATTATAAAAGTGCACTTTTACTCTTTAAATAAATCTCTTTAAGTGCACATTGGTGGGCTGTTATTTTATTAAAATATCTGCACATAAAATGTACTTTTAAGATTTTAAGTACACAGTATTTTAATTAAAAAGAAAAGTTGTAACCCCAAAATGATAACATCTAAATGAACTGGTTTTATTCAAGTCAAAAATATGATTTAACATCACTGACCCAAACTATATTCACAGCGAGTCTAATCTTTATGGGTTAAATCAGATATAAATATCTCTTTAATGGACAATTGGAGGTTACCACTTATAAGGTCACATGCAATACAATAAAGCACACATCTTTTCCACGAGGGTATTGTGAGATCAGATCTCCACAGCATCATGTCCACCACAGGAGAGCAGCAGCACCTCAGCGAGTCCGTACACATTTACCCATGTGCCCCAGCACACGCACTAACACTTGGTCAGTGTCCCAGAAATCACACCGCACAGGTGGACACCCAGAAAGACCAGACAAATGACAGATAGGGACGTGAAAACTAGGACAGTCACTCCTTCTGTTCTCCAGAAATACAGTGTGATGACAAACGATCAAGAACCTAAGACTAAGAAGACTGCCATAGCCTTATATTGATCAAAGTGCATTTGCTTTGCCTCAATAAATGAACAATTGACAAATATCATTTTGAAAGCTGATTGCAGAGATTTTTGTTGACTGTTGTTTACAGGACAATCATGACATATGATGCATATATATATATATATATAAACATACACAGTATCAGTGTCGGGGAAAGTTACTTTTAAAAGTAATACATTACAATATTGCGTTACTCCCTAAAAAAGTAACTAATTACGTTACTTAGTTACTTTTTATGGAAAGTAATGCGTTATATTACTTTGCGTTACTTTTTAAATATGAGCAGGGCTTGATTGTTTGTTTTTAATACAAGAAGTTATATTTATAGCAAATATAAAAGCCTTTCACAGCAGAAAGTGTAATGAATAAAGCTTGAAGGACGAGTAAATCACGTCTGTACAGAAGAACACAGGAGAAGATTCAACACTCTTCAACAATTAAACAACAATGAAACACAATTGTTAGTTTATATAAAGTATTTTGTATTATTAGTATGATTGAACTGATCATCAAAGGTCAGCAAACACATCGGTTAATAAAATGAGATTAGATATATTTGTGTTGTTTAACATATTTAATTATTGCAGGTTTGCGTCATATTCTGAGTAGGGGGGGGTGGGCGATATGACCAAAATCTTATATCACGATAACAATATATATCCCGATACAGTGATTTTTTTTCGTTAAAAAGTTTTTTATTATATTAAAATCTTTGATACCATAGTATTTTCTTAATCCTTGTCACCAATGTCAATATCAAACTAATACAATCTTAAAGAGAGAAAAAATAACTCAACCTCACTGAAGATAAATAAACAGTCCGTGACGAAATAAGGATAAGAAACTAATTTCAAGCAATAGGACAAAAAACTACAATAAATAAGAAACGCTACAAACATTGTGTAAATTAATCAGTCTTCACTGTGTTAATTGTATATATCTATCTATTATAGATATAATTAACAAGTGTATTATGTATAGATTCTATACATATTATAAACATATCATTATTATTGTTATTTATTCTCTTAAAGTTACAAAAGTGATTTAGTCGAGAGCAGTGAGAGATGTTCTGTGTTATGATTAACATGAATGAATATTGGAACGCTTCCCCTTTAAGAGCGAAGTCCGGATCTAATACACTGTTACATTGCGTTTTTTCTTTCTGCCATTTACTCTCTCTTAAGACATAAATTTATTAATTTTTTGACAATAAAAAACTGTTTATGAGGATACTTGCAAAGACGGGGATTCTGACGCATATAAGTGTGTTCATGTAATAGTTCAAAGTCGGCGAAAAAGAAAAAGCGCTCCTCTCACACAGAAAGAGACGGCGCACACATGTAAAGTTAGCTCTGTTGTTTAAGTTTCAATGGCCTGAAATCGGTTGTTTTACAACTGCAGTGATTAAAAACGCGTGACCATGCTACAGATGTAACGTAGTCTCTCGTTTAGGAACGAGCTCCTGGTTTAGTCCTGGCTGGTTCTGTCTCCGCTTCACGCCCCGTGGTGGGCGTTGAATAAAGATCGCAGTCACTCAAATGATGAAAGGGTATTACCGTAAACAATGTATTTTGCGACACCACGAAATAAACAATAGAACATAATATGAAGCGATAGACTTTTTATTTTGTCCATCCGATACATATTGTCATATCGCACAGCCCTAATTCTGAGTTTGCATTTCAGTGTTTTAATTCCAGGGTCACTTTTAGTTGTTTCTCATGAAGATCTTGTGTTTCAGATGCTAGTTTTTTCTTAAAAGACCCTGAGAGCGGCTCTAGAGCACTTATTGGCTGCTGTCTCGTTTATTTCTGCTATTAGATTAATCCAGATCAAGCTACAATATACAGAGCTTATCATCATTTTCAACCTAAATTTGATCCCAATCTCAATATTACTGGTTTCCACCCAGCCCTACTTAATCCTGTCTTCTTCTCTTGGCTTTATCACGGTTCACCAGGGTCTTTGTATCAGCTCCTTCCTGCGATATGCAGCTCGTCCTCGGGCTCCTCTCGGCGTGAAGCGCTCAGGGAGTGGAAGTGCTGTTGAGCAGGTCAGGTATGAGTGAGCAAACAGGAAGGCGGCTCTGCCCGGGGCCTTGGCTGGGTCTCTGTCCCCCGCGGCCCACCGGGGGGGGAGGCCAATCTGTCCCCCAGCAGAGCCCGGCCCGGCCCGCTTCACTGATTCACCCTGAGCTGAGCAGCCGTGTACAACAGTCTGCGCTTGACTACAACCAAAACAGGCAGCCAAATAAAAAAAAAGCAGATGGATGAGCCAAACAAACTCCAACTGCTCATAGCAGTTCATATGTCTGTTTCACACCAAACACATTTCCCAGCATGCCTTGTTTCCACAACTTCAAAATGGCAAACAGTGTGTGACAGCATTTATTGCTACCAGGAGCTCTAAAGGGGGCCCGAGGGGCGCCAGTGACCCCGTGTCTGTAAGTTTGCTCTGTTTTTGTTTTTGCAATGACAAATACTTATGTTCTGCTTAATGTTCAACCATTCGAATGCTTATTTTGAAAAAAGGAGATGAATGAACCACCACTAACACAGAAATCCCTTTCAAACCAAGCAATTTCTAGCTTTCTACATTTCCAGTGAAAAATTCACCTAGCATTGGTAAATGTGACAGTCACAGTTTGTATTATATGTTCTTAACTACTATGTACTTAACCATTTTATCTAACATACCTATTATTTACATACGTGTTGGTGCATTTTAATTACATATTAAATACCTCTAGTCAATTGACATGAAACCTATAAGCAGTAAATGTGGGAATTTCCCATAACAACATGTAGTTACACAGAAAATCCTCTGCAGTGAATGGGTGCCGTCAGAATGAGAGTCCAAACTGCTGATAAAACATCACAATAATCCACACCACTCCAGTCCATCAGTTAAAAATCCAGCCACATATTTGTTTAGAGCTGTTTTTGGCTTGTAGACGGTGCTTGATCTGTGCAGATTTCTCTCCTGATTCAGACCAGACCCGCATTTTTCACTGGATGAATTGTTAGTATGGGTTATGGACTCATAATTTAGTTAAAAACGTCTTGATGGATTTGTTTCAGCTTTTGTCTTCTCCAGATGTTAACCGCTGGACTGGACGGGTCTGGATTATTGTGATGTTTTTATCAGCTGTTTGGACTCTCATTCTGACGGCACCCATTCACTGCACTGCAACATTTCCCCCTCCAGTTAAAATAATTTTGAGCTGCACTTTGAAATGTAATGTCTGATTTGTTTTGAAATAATATTAAATAATGTACCCATATCTGTCAACCCCAATGACAAAACGAGCCAATCACCCATGAGACGAGAAAGAAGGTAGATGTCAAATAATAATGCATAGAACTGCATAAATGGGAAGATTCATAGTATCAGAAGGCACACAACATCACTAGTAGTTTATAAGTCTTTTAAAAAAGAACAATTAACATTCAGCACAGTTTAGCTGACCCTTCACCCTGGATCTGATTAATCTGATTAATAATTAATAGGCATTGCAGTTGCACACAATACATGTGAAACAATAGCAGAGCACGTCTAAATACAGGAGAGAGAAAACATGCAGAAAAAGAGGAGAGAAGGGAGAGAAAGAAAACAAGTGTCAGGCGAACAGCGTGTTTTTCATGCACTCCTGTCTGAAATGTCAAGATGTATTCCCCATCAGTGTGAAGATACACTGACATACCGCCAAGCCTGAACACACACACACACACACACACACACACACACACACACACACACACACACACACACACACACACACACACACACACACAGACACACACACACACACACACACACACACACACACACACACACACACACACACACACACACACACACACACACACACACACAGACACAGACACAGACACAGACACACACACACACACACACACACACACACACACACACACACACACACACACACACACACACTGCATTCATTAATGATTAGATTTGGACAACCCCTCGTCCAAGATCACAAAGATGGCAGTGATGTGTTTTCTGAGGACATATGAGAGGCAGTGCCTGAGTTCAGTTAAATTAAAGCTGACCTTAAGTTCACAGAGCATTTGATGACTAATGGTCTGAAAGGAAAGTGACTAATACAAATAATACAGTAATTAAATGCACCCGAGAAGAGGTTTGGAGAATGGATGGATGATGGGTATTATTTTGACATTTCAAATAAAATATATTTCAGAACTTAGTTCTATTAAAGTGCATTTAAGCAGAAATAACAATAAAAATTGAAGAGCATTAATGCAAGAATGAAATGCAATTTGTTTATGCATCTAGCAGTCATACACTTTAAATATTTATCAGGTGCATTATAAATGATGCCAATGTTAGATGCACAGCTGTGCTTAAGTGCTATTAAAAGGATCGAGAAAGCACTCAAATGTTTAACATTTTACTTTCAAGATGTCCAATCTAATTCAGTATCACTTTAATATAAATAAGTTAAGATAAGTAGTTCTGAAATAATATATTATGTGTGTACTTACAAAGTATATCATTGCTATAATATGTTCTTTTTTAAAAGTATACTTAAGTGTTAAAGGTGCAATAAGATATTTCTGAGAAATGCTGGATCAGGCCGAGCACCAAAACACACTTAGCCAGTCAAATGTAAGGGGTGTGTCAACACAGGTGCCTGGGATGCATTTTTTATGATCACCTGTGTTGCACTTTTTTCTGTTCATGAATTTGGAGGCGGAGCTATCAAGGTAGGGGTTTGACACTTATGGATAGGGGCGTGTTTGTTTTGGTGATTCCAAATATCAACAGCGTTTATAAAAAATCACTTACTGCACTTTTTAAGGTTTTATTTGTATGGTATTTTTTGCAGTAGACACAATTTTTATATCACGGTGGGGAAATTCCATTGATTTCTATTGTTTTGATAGTATGTTTTCTGTCCTCTACATCTACCTCTACATCCAAAAGCCTAACAAAAACCTTGCTTCACTCTTGCATTTTCATTAAGACGTTATTTAGTATGTTTATTAAGCCGTTTTCCTCAAGGAGACCATTGGCTGCTCCCCATAACCAAGCTGATTTCAGGTTTTATTATGCTTGAGGGGACATTCAGTCCCTACGATGTGGGGAAAACCTGACCCACACACTGACGCTCTGCTTTGGTCTTCTTAACTGCAGATTTTCTCTCCGTCTCTTTCACTGCACACACTCTAATCCACTCCAGATGAACAAACAGCTCTGTTTCTCCACCGTCATATTCATCTCTCCCTCCCTTATTCCTCAGTACAGCAGTACAGACAAACAACAGACAGGACAATGAAAGCAAAGAATAAATCTTTGCATCATTAAGATGGGGTTTTCATTGCATACAATGCATATGTCTATATATTTGTGTAACATCCAGCAGCTGTGAGATATTTAGCTGATGGCACAGTACAGATAATCACATCTGCATTTGCAAAACAATTATTTTGGACTACCACCATAATGTATACAGTTGTTTGATGTTTTGGTTTAAATAAGGTTCAATGCCTAGTTTAGAGTTGCAGTATTAAACAATATGTTAGTTAAGTCAAGCCTCTGACAATAGTATCTATTGTTTTACACAACTGTAAACAAACCAGACACATCATTTACATCCCTGACCACTTTTCAAAGTCACATGATGTATAAATACTTCATGCATAAACACATAGACATGCTATAACTGACTGTAATTACATATATTCTTCAGGGTTTGATTACTGTCCCCCATTCTGGTTCCCAGATCTTTCCCTATTCCAGAGACACAACACACTTTTACTGATTTTAACATCTAAGTAATGAAGGACATATCTTTGATGGTTGAGGCAATAATGGTTGTACATGACGTACATGTAAAGCAATCCACAAATAAAAGCAGATGTTGAAATTGTGTTATGCATTTTAAATACAATATATTAGTGTGTTTCATAAAGTCTGTTCAATTTAAATAAAAATGTACATCAAAGTTGGCCATTTGGATATTTCTTAGAACCTTAAACCTGCAAAACAATGGCACAGTGCATTTTTATTATGGAAATTGAGAGGCCGTTTTAATCATGACTTTGTTCAAATTAGCAGCGTGACAGTAGAAGGCTGGAACTAAGTTTGTATGCACTTCTAAAAATGTAAACTCTAGCCTGTAGAAGTTTTTTGAGCATCATAAAAGTTGTCGATACTCTTTGTTTGTGATTTGTGGCCAAATAATGTATTTTTTCTATGAATTAGTTGATCCATTTCAGAAATCAATTATGTGTACATGAATTGGACTGGTCCAGTTCAATAATCCATGGTAGTTATTCATTATTTGTTCCCTTTAGAAAGACTTCACACTCTTAAAAATGTTTACAGTGATGCCACAGAAGAACAATTGTTGGTTCTCCAAAGAATCTTTGAGTCAATTGTTTTTAAAAGAACCATTTTTTTTCTTAGTGTGAATATAAATATTTTAATCTAAAGCACCTTTTGCCTCTTTAAAGAACCGTTTGTGCAAAGGAAAGGTCACTTTGATGTTTAAAGGTTCTTCATGGAACCAATGATGGCAATAAAGAACCTTCAGTTTTAAGAGAAGACTTAAAACGAAGCTTGACTGGTTCTTGAAGTTCCCATTCTTTACACAGCACAGAGAACAAAGACTAGTATCCTCATTCTTCAAAATGCCTTTTACCTGAACTCAAGTAGAAGTGATGTCACTGTAAGACCGTTGGCTGTGATAGACAAACAGATTTATTATGTGTTAGGCCTGTGGTGAGGTTTATAGCACGCTCTGAAAGCTCACAGTGAGCACGCTGAGACAACTGAACAGAAACCCCAGATGTCAGTTTGATGAAGCTAAGGATTCGACCCTAAAGAAATACTGCTGTGTGAGAAGACTCCACTACTCAATAATTGAGGATCAGAATTGATTTAGATCTACTTGCCATCTACTTATTTACAAACCCTAAATTCAGAAGTATGCTGTTAGACGTCAAGTAGAATTAGTTTAGAATGACAGAAGATTAGAGTTGGTTTAAAATAGTCTCTAGTGTATGTATGTGAAAGTTCACAGCCTAGACTCTTGATGACCGAAGATGACATTCTTGAATGATTTATTGAATGCCTGCCGATCTTTTATTGCAGGGACACAACTTTATATTTCCACACTCCTAAACATGACACTGAACAAACCAAACTGTTATGGGCTGCTTTACTTTGTTTTTGTCGGTCATACGACCTCTTGGGCGCTCCTTGCCAATGAAAGCTGCTGTGGAGCCCAGACCTTCTGCTGTCCGTCTCAAGGTCTGGCTACATAAGACTAGTCCCAAATGGACCAAATTTTCCAATAGAGGTCTTGTGGTCACGATTTTAAAACCTGTTGATCTGGGTCTCAAACTGTAAAAGGCATTGTTCTGGATCTGGGTCTTTGAAGAACTATACATGACCTCAACAACAAGAGGACAAAGTATCTTCAACATTACAAAGAATTTGCAAGAATTCGAGTGGCTGCTCAGCATCTGTCTCAGTGTTTCAAAGTAAAGCCACGATAAATGAAGCATGTTCTCTCCTCAACCAACCACCCTCGGTCACAATCTTGGTCCTAGGGGTGTGAAAATGGACTAGATCAGGGATGGGTAACTCCGGTCATGCAGGGTCACTGTGCTGCAATGTTTAGCTCCATCCCTAATCAAACACACCTGAAAAATATCACCTATAACTGTCCCAATTCAGGGCCTGGATCCAAAACAGGGTTCACAATCTGTCTCAATGTGAAGAGTTCTGTCTAATTATGAAGAGTTCTGTCCAAAAGTCCTGTATGTTTATATTCAGTTGTTTAACTTTAATGGCAAAGAAAACAACCTATTCATTGCTATTAAAGTGAAATTACTGAACCTACACATAGGAGTCTGATAAAAATGCTAATTTTAGAAGAAATGGCACGGAGAGGCTTTTGCATCTGAACTCTTCATATGTTCACCTTGGTCCATTTATGCACATACTAAAAAGTATGATCTATAAGATATAAGGCTTTTAAACTGTTTTAGTAACATTAGATATTTGACATTTTAAAGTGTAAATCTACCATTTTCTCAAAAGAAATCCTGTCATCACCAGCTCACAATGAATCTTGGAATAGTCCACAAAGGATGCATGTCTTGTATCCTTCATGGCTCTGGAAACAAACAACGCATATCGAGGCTGCATTTAAAGGAGTTTTTATTTTTTGGACAGCATTTGTCATGCCACTGGGATGCATTCATTTTTCAAATACAGCCTTTGAAGGATGCAGCCTCTGGATTGGGACACAGCTTATGTTTTCACGAGTTCTTAAAAGTTACAGGTCGGTGTGTCTGATTATGGATGGCATTAAACTTTGTAGGACAGACGTCCTCTAAGATCCAGGCTGTGAAGGATCCATCCCTTGTTTCTTTCATGGCTTGGGAAACAAAGGACGCATTTTGAGGTTGCATTTGAAGGAGTCTTCGAATTGGGACAAACTTAATTGTGCTGCTGTGAAGCATTCAGTCTTCGAATGCAACCTTTGAAGGATGCAGATTCTGAGTTAAGTCAAAGCTTATGTCCTCAGGTTTGCTTGAAATTTACAGGCAGATGCATCTGATTAGGGAAGGAACTAAACTCTGCAGGACAGTGGTCCACCAAAATCTGAAGTTCCAGGTCTGTTTTCCACGATTTGATATGTGTATCTCCCAGCTTGCAGCAATGATACAAAACACAATCTTAGTGTACTCACTGCATGAAGCCTCTACAAGGATAATATCAGCCTATTTATACGGCTGTTGTTAAATACAGCAGCATTCACTGACGCCTCAGGAACTGTCAAGATGCAGCAGCGGTCCAGACATGCAACGCACCTAAACAAACTACTGCTGTTGTACAGCGAGACAAACCTACAAAACAATACAAAAACATAGCTGAGGTGCAGGAGGAAAAGAGGAAGAGAGAAGTAAACAGATTGAGAAAAACGACAGCATACTAAGAATGCAGAAGACATGGGAGAGAGGGGTGGAGAAGGCAGTCGCAGTGGTAAAAGACAGTTTGAAAAATCAGATTTGCAGAAACACACATAAAGCTACTGCTCAGACAAAAGGCAACACACACGGGTATTTGTGGAGCTGTCTACCCATGATGCCGTGCTGAAAGTTTATTAAACAAGAGCCCTTCACGTGAAGACTCCCCACCCACAGACGAGCCAAAGCCCTGCGGCCCCCATCACTCAGACGTTCCTTCATTTCAGCCGCGTGTTCACCTCCCCGCCGCTCTGGCCTCCCTCATCCTGCTGTGGATAAAACAGTCCCCGAAGGATCCTGCCGGTAATTTCCAGTTTCTATAGAAACTCAGGTATTAGAGAAGACCGCTTGGGGACCGGCTACAATATATCTCCACCATTTCATCCGAGCGAGAGAGGAAGAAGTAGCAGAAAAAGAAGAAAAAAGGAAAGAGCTGGAAGTCCCCCAAGGGTCTCGCAGTTCAAATTTCTGAAGTTCAGGGGAGGAGGAGAGAGAGACGGCTCTGGGCTGAACATACGAGCATTAGAAAACCCACCACAATGAGAGAGAGCGAGAGGGGGGAGCATTTCCTCTATGGTCTAGCAGGAGCGATCTTTTCCCCTGGCTCCCACTGGAAGCTTTTTACAAAACATGTGTTGCTGACATGCTGACAGATTGCTCAGTGAAGTGTTCGGAGCGAGCACACACTGGCCATTTACAGGACGACATCCTCTACCTGAGGCGCCATGTTTTATACATACGCCGAAAAAAAGACAATGGAAAGCAGATTGTAAAC
>CM050422.1:31414444-31429444 GCA_027564155.1 Gymnocypris eckloni scoliostomus
CAACAATTTATTTTCTCAATATGGAAATAGTTTTTAACAAAACTGATCAATCTTAAAGGCAGGCCAGTTTTTAATTGATTGTATATGCTTTTATTGAACCCATCTGTTCGCATTGTTTAGCATATGCATTTATAGCGGAATTCATGGTGAAAAACTACATTACCCATGATGCTGTGCAGAACATTCCACCAATCAGAGTCGCCGTGAGCAAAGTGCGCTAAAAGAGATCTTTAGCTCCGCCCATTCCAATGAAGCATCAAAAAAGGCATAATAGAGTCTTTCAAAACACAAGACCAATAATTTTAAAATAATATGTTTATATTTCTCCATCATGTTTTATTAAATTCACGTTTTATGGAATTGTCACAGTCTTGTACTGTACCTTTGTCTTTGTCTGATTTTCATTTAAATTTGTTTTGCTTCAAAATCAAAGTTTTTAAGATCCATTTGGGAAAAACTAATGGGAAAAATACTTCCAGAACAAGCGCCACTGAAGAAGTGGGCGGCACTAATGCACTCTATTGGAAGAAAAGTGGAAACTCGTTGGCCACTGGCTCAAGTCCAGAAAGACAGATAGAAAAAGATCTCACCTGTTTTTCTATTTATGCGTTTCTACAGAGATGAGCTATGGCTGGTAGACAAAGCTCAATGAATAGTTTATATGGAGGAGGATAGGATGCTCAGGAGACGGAAAGAGAGAGAGTGAGGAAGAGGATTAGATATGTCTCCTGAGACTGGAGCTGCTTTGAATATCTAATGACACTTTGGCTTTAACATGGGCGGCACTGAACACACTCAGACTGCGGCACACATTCAGATACACATTCATAACAACACTGCCAAGCGCAAGATAACTCCAATATTAATTTGTGACACTGATAAGCACTAGCAGAGGCCGGATATCCATCAACCTCTCATGGCAGAAATTATGTGTTGTGTTATGAACTGTGGTTGGCAGGCCCGGATTAACAGTGTAGTACTCAGGGTGACCACATTTGAAGTGCCCCCTCAAAATTCAGGAGCACCTTCTGATCAATAACAAAAACTAGCCTTCCCATTACAAGGTAATATTTGACTCCTTAAAGTGATTTACAGGGGAATGCGTTTTGTTGTATTTTTTGTAATGCCATTTTTTTCTAATTGATTAAAAGTATGTCATTATGTCAAATTCAAAAAAATCTATATTTATAAAATGAGTTTCCTCTACAAAGGTGGCACAGAAGAACACAAAAGTGGCATGTAGGTAAATGTACAGATATTTACAGAGGCTCAGAGGTGGCAAGTATGTTTTAAATTCATAACAATGTTATAAAATGTTGAATATAGAACTACGGTTTGATTTAAATGATTTAAATAACTGAAATGACACTTTTAAACATAAAAATATAGGGGGTGGTAAGACACTGATTTTATCACTGAATCGTTCATTTAATTTGATTTGAACGACTGATTCATTCAGGAACGAAGTAAGTGACTGTCTTTATGAATGGGTTATTGAGTCATTGACTCACTAGATTCATTTAAAAACGCAGTTCATTCATAAACGAAACAACGCTGTGTTTGAATGGAGATGTGCAGCAGCTCAGCTGTGACTGAAACTATTTTCCTTGACGAAATCAGGCAATATTGTTGAATTCATACAATGTACATCACTTTATATTAACTTATTGCTTATTAAACTGTTGAATTAATTTAATATCACATTTGCAAACTCCCTTATAATCTTTACAAGCTGTCACTCACTTACATTTATATTTATTCATTTAGCAGATGTTTTTATCCAAAATTGAGGAATACAATAAGCGATACATTATAAAGAGGTGAGCAGACACAGGAAGTGCTTGTCATACACATTTCTAGACATTGTTCAGAGCAAATACTAGCCAGACAGGGAGAGGTTAAGGGAAAGAGAGCAAAGTTAAGGAAAGAGAGCAAGATTTATTATTAAGATGAAGTCAAGTGATGATGGAAGAGATGAGTTTTCAGTTGTTGCTTGAAGATTGTCAGGGATTCAGCGTTCCGGATGGGGGTGGAAGATCATTCCACCAGCCAGGAACGGTGAATGAAAACGTTCTGGAAAGTGATTTTGAGCCTCTCTGTGATGATGCCACGAGGCGCCGCCGCCGCAGATCTCAGACTTCTGAGGATGTAGATTCGTAATAGTGAGTGGAAGTAGGCGGGCTTGCTGAGCCTGTGGTTTCTATAGTGGAAGCAAGCATCAGTGTCTTGAACTAGATGCGAGCTGCAGCCGGAGCCAGTGCTGGGAGATAAAGAGAGTGGTGTAACATGGGCTCTTTTGGGATGTGAAGACCAGTGAGTAGGCGCTGCTTCTGAATCATCTGTAAAGTTTGATTGTGCATGATGGAAGTCCAGCTAGAAGAGATTGCAGTAGTCCAGTCTAGAAATGACAAGGGCCTGGACAAGAAGTGGTGCTGCATGCTGTGTAAAGGAAGGGCCTGATCTTTCTGATGTTGTGCAATGCAAACCGGCAAGGTCGAGCAGTTTTTGCAATGTGGTCTTTAAAAGTCAGCTGGTCATCGAAAATAATACCAAGATTCCTGACTGAACTTGATGAGGTAATTGTAGAAGAACCTAGCTGAATCGTGAAATCATGTTGTAGAGTTGGAGTGGCAGGGAAGACAAGATGCTCAGTCTTTGCCATGTTGAGCTGCAGGTGCACTTCAGTTCATCGTGATCTCACACAGCTCCATTATAATAAACAAAGCTCTCTACACTGCACAACAAATATCTTATTTACACCCTGTCTACACTTTGTTTGTTATAATGAGAGGATTTGTGAGCTAAACTTGCATGTTTCAGCAATGAACAAAAGTAGTTTGAGCAGTGAGTGGATTCTGATTAACATTGTATTCAAGGAATCATCATATGTCTGCCATACATTACTCAACGCTGCACAAACACGCAAGTAGAAATCTTTGAAGCTCCCTTCAGCGCAAACACAAATATGCTGATCGGGTATGTTTTGATAGTCGCACTCAGTACTGGCTATGTGCTGTGATATTTCTATATGTCTGCCATACATTACTCAACGCTGCACAAACACGCAAGTAGAAATCTTTGAAGCTCCCTTCAGCGCAAACACAAATATGCTGATCGGGTATGTTTTGATAGTCGCACTCAGTACTGGCTATGTGCTGTGATATTTCTATTTTTTTATTTATGTTTCGCACAACCGCTAAACTGATGGGCTCGACTATGACTGGGGGGAGGGTACAATTACACTGTGACCTGACCCAATCGCAGTTCTTTATGCATGCACATATTTTATATTCTTTCTGTATACATTGTATCATTAATTGTTCATTTTCTATGCATCTGCATCTCTTCCAGCAAAATAGTATATATATATACAAAACATGAAAAATATTTTAAATGGTATAGTTATTATCTTAATCACTTGGTGGCCCCCTATTGGCTGGTGAGCCAGGGCACTCGCCCAATCCCGTCTATGGATAATCCGGCCCTGGTGGTTGGACAATTTTTTCTAGACTTTCTCGTTAAGCAATTTGTATCATTGCAGAATACTTCACACACATTGATGGCCTAAAGCTGGGGTGACTCCACAATAGATTGTCATCACATGCTAAACCCAGTGCCAAGAGTGGAAAGCTGAAGCAGTTGAACCTGCTCGCAAATCACACTGAATGATTAATTATGAACTGAACTTATTCGATACCTGAAATGCGGTGTGCAGCAAAGACAGTATCTGTATCTGTTGTAATGATACAAATATTGATATTTTTATTCAAACAAATCTGGATCTACCAAGCAGTCTAGAAGCTCAAACTACACTGAAAAGCAGTGTGCAAAACAATATTCTGAATAAGTTATTAAATATGGATAATTTCACAGATAAATGCTGACATATTATTTGCACCTTCTAAAAGTAGCTAAAATACTTTGAATGTACTATGATTGTGTCCACATCTGTACAATGCACTTTTATGTGCACACCTGTAAATACATGTTCAATAAAAATATTGCTCACCAATAAGCAAGCAAAATAGTGCAGAGTGCATCTTCTCTGCTGCTGTAGCAGTTTTAAAGTACATAAATCAAGTAGCCTGTTTTCATTTATTTGGACAATTTACAAATGTTAACACTTTTTATACAGTATGTCATCATCACATATGCATGCACACTTTAATTGATTTGATACTGAAATCTTTTGATAGAATGTGAAATATGTTGCTAATAAATTGAATGATTTGCTAATTTTCAATTGCAATCATGCATATTTAATGTGTGCATGTCTCATAATGTCCGACTGAGCTCTGGTCTATTTAAGTCACATTAGACTCGTCTCTTCTTAAACACGCACTCAAGCACTAGAACGGAGAATATGAAACTGAAACAAACTCAACTATAGCACTTTACGATTGGTACCTTCAGTACATTTAAAAGTAGACAGGAGTACTTACACTTTTACTGGAGTACTATTTCATAAGTGTGTCTGCACTATGATTTTGTATTTCATACACTGCATTAACTTTTATCAATTAACCTCTTGCAAGTGGATCCTCAGCCTGTGGGTTCATCAGATCCATTACACATTTAAACAGTTACCCAAACTTTACTCAGGTGTTCTGTATTAGATTCATTTTTCACTCTCAAAAGATACTGGGAGTAGTTCAGTGAATTTTTCCTGCTGATAAGGCTGTTTATTTGAATTATTATTTGAATTACTTGAACAATATTTCATTTAAAGTTTCAGATTTTTGTAGATAAACTATAATTTTTAGTTAACCTTGGAAACAGTTCACCCAAAATCAACCCTCTACTCAAAATGTACCTCGGCTATCCAAGAGGAGTATTTTTGTACAGTTTTGGAGAAATGTGTCACAGCATCACTGTCTCAGCAATGGATGCTCTGCAGTGAATGGGTGCCGTCAGAATGAGAGTCTGATAAAAACATCACAATAATCCACACCTCTCCAGTCCATCACTTAACATCTGGAGAAGACAATAGCTGCGTGTTTGTTGCCCCGCTATTTCACCTCAGCGCCGCACTTCACACACACACATGCGCAAATGAGTATTAGGCTTCTCCTCCTCACTGGAAATATAAAAAAAACGGACTCTAAAACTAAGCCCACGTCAAAATTGAACTGCAGGGTGATACACTTTATTTACAAATTAGGACAAGAGTGCAAAAAGAGCCGTCTTCTTGAACAGCTTCGAGCTATGAATGAACATGACGAAACTTCACCGGCAGCATTTAGTTTTCTTTACAGCACATCAACAAAAAACATTGATGCTTATTCTTCATCATTGTTATTATATAAAATATGCAGTTAATAAGTTATTGGTCTAAAACAGGGCTCGTCATGGGGCGCGCGGTCAGGAGCGCTGTATAACTCATGTATCCGTTTAATTTAACTTTACTGCAAAATATGAACTTACCTGAAAATACTTGTATCTCTAACGTGTTTGTTTATGTCAATATTTAGTGTTAAACTGTTGCTCTTTAAAATAAATCTACTTTTGATTTTCACCTTGACTGATTTTTAGACCTTTAACTTGGTAAACTTGTCCCTGTAGGACGCGCGGTCCTAATAGCGATGTATGACTGATGTATCCGAATATGAACTAGCTGTTTTAAATATTTTTATATTTAACATGTTAGTTTTTCAGTATGTTTGAAAGTATTATTTTGGTTATTGGTACTTCCAGGCTCTCTCTCTCTCTCATGCATGCACGGTTTAAATCACCAAATAGTTATGAAATAGCCTATGACCAGTACAGAGAGTCTCTCTCTGCCCCCATCCACCCGTGCACTATAATATCGTGTATCGGCGAACTCACAGGCTGGCGATATGAGGATATGAAAAATGACCATATTGCCCAACACTACTGCAGAGCATCCATTGGTGAGCAAGTGATGGAATGCTACATTTATCCAAATCTGATGAAGAAACAAACTCATCTACATCTTGGACGGCTTGAGGGCGAGGACATGTTCAGTATATTTTCACTTTTGGGTGAACTTTTCCTATAAATGTAATCCTTACTGGTGCATCCTACACTTAATAATGAGCAACAAACCAAAAAAGGAGATTATGTTTGAAATACACGAGCAGGGAAACGTGCCTCACAACAGTCTACAATTCCACAGAAAGTATCTGTTAAACGCCTGTGCTGTGACCTTGAGGAGCTGTATCGCTGAGCGTTTATGTGGATGGACAGCTGTTGCATTTCCAGCCTCCCTGAGGACAGCCGCGGCTGAAGCGACAGGATGCTTGAGAAACTCAATCCTCAGCCGGGCCGGAGCCAGAACCCCACCGACGCTGAGAGCTTTCAGGGGTAATCATTCCTATCCCAGCCCCTCCGGGGAGCGTTCCTACCATCCTCCCGGGGACGCAGCGCTTTAGCACCGCACCATTGGGTTGGGGTCAATATGAGGAATGCTGGAGGGTGCATGCATTCTTCCTTTCCCATTCCTGTGGAAGACAGCAAGTCCTGCGGGACACATTCCTATAGCCATCTCTCTCTCTCTCAGCAGTGCTGCATTAGCACGATCAATAGTCCAATCACATCAGGGACACGGGTGGATCCATCGTCCCATTCCCATAACGCAATGCAGTGGAACTATATCAAATATATTCTGCCTGATATAAGGAGCACAACAAAATATTACAAAGACATCATGTCTTTATTGCATTGTCTGGTTTGGCAACACACACACACACACACACACACACACACACAGACACAGAGACACAGACACAGACACACACACACACACACAGACACAGACACACACACACAGACACAGACACAGACACACACAGACACACACACAACACAGACACACAGAAACACACACACACAGACACAGACACACACACATACACACACACACACACACACACACACACACACACAGACACACACACAGACAGACAGACACACAGACAGACACAGACACACACAGACACACACACACACACACACACATACACACACAGACACACAGAAACAGAAACACACACACACACACACACACAGACACACAGACAGACAGACACACACAGACACACACACACACAGACACAGACACAGACACAGACAGACACACACAGAAACACAGAAACACACACACACACACACAGACAGACACACACACACACACACACACACACACACACACACACACACACACACACACACACACAGACAGACAGACACACACACACACACACACACACACACACAGACAGACACAGACACAAGTTTAATTTATATTAGATGCCATTGAACAAACATTTTAAATATTAAATATTCTAAACTTTGTTTATGTTGTTTCCACATTAATTTCAAGATTTAATATAAGATTTAATCCAATTGCAAATTTTAAAGGTCATTGTTTTAAAGGTACTATTATAGTTTGTATTATTCTTTTACATTTTAATTTCAAGTTTGTGTCATTTTGTTATGTTTTTGTCATTTTAAGTAGTTTTTTCTGTTTATAGTATGACTACTTGCACCTACATGTTTTTATTCATTTTGATTTTAGTTTTAGTACATCAAGTTAAACTAAGTTAAAATGAGAAATGCTGTCTTGGCAGCTAGCTGAAATAAAAAGGTCTCTCTCTCTCTCTGTTTTTCTTTCAGATTTAGTTTTAGTTTTAGTTAACTATAATAACCCTGTTGGTTTAATCTAACAAATGAATCTGTGGTTCCTGAACTGTCTCTAAATTACAACTTTCAGTGATTTGTGACTCAAAATGAACCACGAGCAGCTACTGTGTTCTCTTAAGACATGCGAGACTGGATCGGTCTAATTACTGAGCATGTGAAGAAAATGAAGCTGGATGAGCGTGTTCAAGCCCTTTCTGCTGAATTGAATCTGTGAAAATGTTGGAACGAGTGAACGCAAGCTCCTCATCGCAGCACAGCTTTAATATCAGAAGAAGAAGCAACTCATTTAATCATTCACGCCGAGCTACTTCTAAACCTGCTTTCCCATGCACTCTTCTTCAGATACGCACCGCTCCCGAATGACTACTGCATTCTTCTGTTTGGCCTCCACAGGGAGCTCATTTAAACACCGTCTCAAGTACTGAACAATTAAGATGTATTTGTCAGAGAAATGGGGGTTTTTAATGAGGAACTGCTCTGATGGCAGAAGTCACTGATCAAATCCAGCCAAATCAATTACACACAAGTACTGACTTACAAAAGCCCAATCTCCAACCTAGGGACCAAACCAAACATGTTTTGTAGAAGTTTACGCCAAAGCAACAAACTGCAGTAAAAGAGAGGATGCAAATAATAATGAAGCAACAATGTGCTGCATATAAACAGAGTCAGATCTGAGAGTGTGTCACAAAAGAAGATGTATTATAGTGTGTGTGGGGAACCAAACAATTGACAATAGCGATTGAATCTATACAATACAACAATACTATACTATACAAGTCAATGGCTTATTGTTTGGTTACCCACATTCTTCAAAATATCTTCTTTTATTTCCAGTGGAAGAAAGAAACTCAATTTAATAATATTATTTCAACATAACAATATAAAGAAACTCAATATAACACGTTTCTGTTTTGAAATCGTCTATCGGCACAGACTTGATCTAAATGCTTCATTTTCCTTCTTTTTAGGATTTAACAATTTTATACTTCATGCAATGGTCATTCATAACTGATCAAGTCGAAACTGCATATTTGTACACTACTAGTATTAGTAGTATGCTAGTACGTGGTTCAGAAATCAACACGTCACGTGCTTCGTTCCTGAATGAATCAGCTGTTTTGAACGAATTGGTTGAGATAAGATACTGACCGGTCAGCAGCTACTGCTGGATTTACATTCATATTTAAATATCATTTTATAGTTCTATATTTAGCACATCTTGTATTTAAAACAGTAATCTCGTACGCAGGTGTAACTGCATGCATGGCATCTCTGAGCTGTGTAAATACATCTAGATCCACGCCACTTCTGCAGTGTAAAGATGGATTGTGTTGACACTGATTTCATTTCATTGGAATCAGCCCTATAGTATTGTATTATTCTAATTGCATACATTTAATAAGGTCAGAAAATTTGCCTTCATAAAATAAAAAAATGTGAATGGAAATCAATTTAAGAGGGAAAATATTGTCACTTTATGTAAAAGTAGATGTTTTTCCTCCACTGGTTTAGGATTCGTTTCGTTATCCTGGCTTCACGAATCCTGCAAAGTGTCATCCTTTTGGGAAGCAGCTTGTGTAATGAATCTTTACATCTGCACAGTTTACAAACGCTGTTGTCTGTTGGACATATGCACCATGCAATGTTGTGTGTGTGATTTAAAGAAGCACCGGAACACTTGTTCATTATTAACTACGACTTTTCCCTCAATAAAGTCCTAATTTGCTGCTTATTAATAGTTAATAAGGTAGCTGTTAAGTTTAGGATTATGGATGTAGAATAAGGTCATGTAGATTAAGGCATTAATATGTGCTTTATTACTACTAATAAATGGCTAATATTCTAGTAATATGCATGCTACTAATAATAAAGTAGTTAAGAGACGTATGGCATGGTCATTATGTACCTGTGAGGTGACACTGATGACTCTTGTGTGGAGTGAGAGTGTTCAGGCGCTCTTCCTCCTCTTCCTCCTCCTCGGGACAGATGTGGCTCCTCAGATGGTCTTTCCCTTCATCCTTTGACTCAGCAGCGTCTGGATCTGAGGGACCAAGCACAGCAGGACGAGAGATGATCATCAACAGTTTAAGATCTATTCTCACATTATCCAGATCATTTTTGCTCAAGCAATAATTGAATTGACTAATGTATTGATTATTTGTATTAGCAAAATAACATAGATTTTGTTCAGTATGACCAGGCAACTGAAGGTAATTGTATCTACCAGCCACTGTTGCAGATACATTGTCATGGATTGGCTTTTGGAAACAACAATGCATCATTGTTGTAATGCATTTGATAATGTTTTAAGGAAGAGGAGAAAGAAAAGCTCCATGTGTTTGAGTGGCTCTTAGTCTCAAACATAAATGTTTCTCAGAACAAAATGTTTGTCGTATATGAGCAGCGCTCCACATGGAGAAGAAATCCACTGTGTACACCTAAAACACCAGAGGTCTGGTTTAAGAGTGTTTTTCAGTATCTTCTATGAAATAAACTCTTGAATGTGGTCCTCCAGGAATGGTAGATCACATATGGGATAATGTACTATAGGGCTGCATGATGAATCGTATTTTAACCATAGTCACAATATCTGCTTCTCTCCGTTTATCAAGCATAATCATCTGCAATATTTGCCCACTGGTTATTTATCCTGAAATGCATTTGGTCATCTTGCATTGGTAGCAAGCCTCCACAAGCTTTCATGACTGCGGTTGCCAGATGTCAAGAGATTAAATCCCCCAATCAGAGCTTTTAAAATTCATATATGTTCTGGCCAGGTAATCCCAACCTGGCACCCATGTGCAAAAGCACTGACGAGCTGAAAACACTGGCAAACACGTATGTTGGAGTTCAGCGATATTCTGCACAAATAAAAGTGTAATGCACCCAGTCTGTTTTCTTTCACGTTCGTTTGCACTGTTTGCTGTAACTCAATCTGTGCGCAAACCATGCACGTCGATGTTCTCTGGATTTGTGCTTGCATGAAAATACAAACAAAATAATGACAATAATCCTGAAAAAGAATCTTTATATTTAATATTATATTTATATTCTATATTTTTTTATATATATTTTTTAGCAAAATAATCACAATCAAATCTTTTTACCCAAATTGTTTTGACCCGATCCTACCAGCACAGTTAAATTAAGAGCCCGAACTCTTAAAACACTAAATCTTTTTTTCCCCCCACAACGAATATCCAAAAAAAGGATGCTGTATTTCACGATTGCATGTAACGGTCAGTAAACAAATACATGAAGAAACAGATTCATCAAGAATCGGCTATTTTACTAATAAAAGTTTCCGTGCTGTTATCTCCGATATCTGTGCAATAATGTGTGTGCGTCTATGATAGCAGCGTAGCCTCTACATATAGTTTTGGTTTAGCTACAAACCCGAACCCGACCCAAGCCCAAAGCTATCCATTAAACATTAACCCGAACCCGACCTGAAACCCGAAAGTATTATGGGGACCCGTCGGGCACGGGTCGGTTAGCAGACCTCTATCACATAGTCCTAATGTACAGCTGGTCATTATCACAAAATAAACCAGAGGAAGTGCTCACTGTTATTATATGTGCTCAAGGAACCACTGACCATTCTAGTCTCTATTGATGGATTTTATTTAGCAAGAGAACTGTCCATTTTAGAAAACTTGACCAGCATGTGGGAATCGGATGCACACAAACAGTACAGTCTACAATCAGCCTGTAAAAGCTGCCAGCCAGATTTGGCGGGGCACTAACAGCATGTCGAATTACTATTCTTGTACTCATTATCTTATATCAAGGTCTCTATGAACAAGATACAGACAAGTGCTAATACTGTGCCCTCATCTTATTCTTCCATATTGGTGGAAAACCACCTTTCATTGAGGAGAGTGTCCCGCAAGACAAGCACCCTTAAAGAACACTCTTCTCATGCCAGAAATAATTACAAGAACATTATTTTAACTTGACACGGTGTTTCAAAAACGTGGCGCAAAAGACACAAGATGATGCACGATGGTCATACATGTCCGTCTAGCACACTTACATAGAAAAACAATAGAAAAGTAGCGCATTAGAATGGAAAAACATGTTCTGTGTGAACAGCCCTTAGAGTAATAGTACCAGGGGTAACCAAACTCGGTCCTGGAGGGCCGGTGTCCTCAACACACCTGCTGGGAAGTTTCTAGTATGCCAAGTAAGAGCTTGATTAGCTGGTTCAGGTGTGTTTAATTGAGGTTGGAGCTAAACTCTCCAGGACCGAGTTTGGGCACCCCTGGTATATACTCTTAAGAAACTAATATAGACCCTTTTGATACTAAAATAAATGAGAAGTTAAAGCAATTGAATCTTCATCAGACTCAATGGCCTCTTCAACTATTGATGCACTCTTTCCATCTGTTCCTCGTGGATCTGTCGAATGGCTCACTGTCTCAAAGCACAACAATAGCAGCTTCTTGGTAAGAATGTTCAACTTTTCAGTAACGGTGTGATTTCAGCTTCTTGATGGATGATGTTTAGTTTAGTGTTTATTCTCTCGCATGGCAACTAACACAAGTCAAATACTCTCCAGCAAGAGAATTTCTGCACACATCTCATCACGTCTTCTTGGCAAACGGGTTCACTTGCACTCAGAAAAACGAGTCTAGGTTTCCTGCTTCCTTCTACTATTTCACCATAGTCTGATGAAATGATATTTGATATAACCTTGAATAAAATTGCATAATCCTTTAAAACGAGTAGACAGCAGAAGTCACGCTGAGCAGAATGAAATCTTATATCGAATTAAATAAATGAGCCGAGTGTGTTTGATCATAAATACAATATAATCAACTGATTGATTCCATGGATTAAGATTTGTAAACATTTATATGTCTGTAAAGTTGTTAATTTATTAGGTTTTAGAAGTCAATACTGTAAGTTGTAGTGTCTGTGGTGCGAATCTAAGTAAATGCACATGCGGCAAAACAGCTTTTTACATAAAATACTCATGAATACTCATGCAGTCATGTTGCATTACTGTATGTCGCCAGATAAAGTTTATACTACATGCATAAGGTTTATTTAGGCGAATAACAAGTCAAGCGTAAGCAAACTGTGTGAAAGATGACCTGCACACGCTGTTATTTTAAGATTATTTTCAACCTACCAGCTAAGGTTTGAGCTTCAACAATCCTTGTGCAAGAATCCTCTAGAGACGCTGTCATTGATGTGCACTGCAGTGAGACAGATCAATAACGGGACGTTTGAGGATTTGACCGCTCTCCTGGAATACACACGAGCCGCCGCACAAAGCAGTGCGGTGAGCGTTACTGAACTCAGGAAAACACAAGCATTTAGACAATCTCATGGTTCTCCTTTTATAGCATAAAGTCACACTGAAACCTGCATCGCTTTTCATATAACAAACTCTCTCCAACAAAACTAACGTACACAAATCTCACACTGTCCTGTGTTGCAGACGAGGAGCTCTTTAAAGACACACTTCTGTCGAGTGTCACTGGTAATGTCATTTATTATACTGTCACAGAGTCTAATAAACAAGAGGTCATGTGTGGTCAGTCATTATCACATAATAAACCATAACAGGGTGACCATGACCCCAGACCGGAAGCAAACTCTCATTTCTTAAGAAGATATAAAATGCAAATATATATCCCAAGGAAACAGGCTGTGTAGTGTGCAGAGGTAGAAAAGTGTGTGCTGCTTTATCAATACAGCAAATGCCATGAATATGTGATTTCTCTTTCTCCCCCTTTCTCCAATTCCTCCAGCAGCAAGTTCATTCTGTATATTGATCTTCTTTCTCTAATCGGCCCTGTCTCTCTCTCTAACACACACACACACACACACACTCACTCAGTCTAATGCACTCCTGGACTCATATTCTCTTCCAAAGTGCAACACAAACCAGAGCAGTAGAAAATAAAGGCAAGCTTTATAAGAGGCGGTGAGAGATTGTTTGGTTGTAATGAGGCTGAAGCTGAAGACCCTGATCCCAGAACCGCAAGCATTACTTTAGAGACAATTCACTCATATACTGTTGCTTACTGTACATTATGAGCAAACTCTCAGTACACTTCTGCGTCGGTCAGCTCAGAGACATCTGCTGCAGCAGCGGAGGACTTTTCTCCCAATGCTGCTCGTGCTGTTAGGATGAGCAGGAGGAAATTACTTCTCACACTTTTTAAATAAGTAACAAAAATGATGTGAATGACAACCATCTCTCTGTGAGACTGTCAAAAATACAATAAAGTATGTGAACAGATCACATGTATTGCCATTTAAAGGTGCTGTATGTAAGTTTTTGACTCCACTAAAGCATACAAATACCATAATTTGTTTGCAGATATTTAAGAAACATGCTAAGTTAACATTCTTGTTTATCTGAAAAACAATGCTACAGTCAGTTATTCTCCTTTGGAAATGTGCATTCAGTGTCAGAATGTATGTCTCGGTTTTGGTTTGTGAAACCCGCTCACTGTCAGTTTACCCAATTGTATTTCGGCACGCCGGGTTGCCAGTTGGTGGAAAACAAAGCGTATTTAATTTGAGTCATGGTCATGTGCTCTCGTTCTGGTTGGTACGTCAATCTGGCAACCTGCTACATACAGCACCTTTAAGGGTAAACATGGATGACATGAAGTATAAAGCACTGAAAGTAATGAAAACTTTTGTATGTGAAGAATAGCATAATTGAATTGCCTGTATAGACTACATATAATGTATAGACTATAGAACAATTCCATATAAAACAATAGTGGACTTACTGTAACATCAAAATTTGACATCTAATGTTAAAATATATGTTTTAATTAGTGCTAAAATTAACTAATTAAATCGCAATTTTTTCTAAAATTGATCACGATTAATCGCGTTTAATCCCATCTAATATTAAAATTTTTCAATATAATTTTATATTGCAATAATTTCACATTTAATCTTCAAATGTACAATGTACAAACAACATAAAGACAGTATATATTTAACATTCCTTTAATGGCATCTTTTTTATGATTGAAGGCCAGCATCACTGATATCAATATGTTTATAAAATAGTCGTTCTCTTAATATTTAACCATTGACTGTAGCCATTCAGCATTACAGTATAATTGAGAGCTATCCATTTGAACATTTATTAGACTTAACTTCTAATTTAAGTAATCTTAATACAATCTTGACATTAACCCATTATAATAAATGACATATTTAGCTACCTGTGCCCTTCAGCAGAAATTTACCAAACACTAAAAATAAAATGTATAGCCTGAATGCACTGTAAGTCGCTCTGGATAAAAGCGTCTGTTAAATGCATAAATGTAAAACTATACAAGTTATTGATTTCCT
>CM050422.1:31431944-31434444 GCA_027564155.1 Gymnocypris eckloni scoliostomus
TGAAGGTTACATGCCATTGTTTTGCCAAATATAAAATTGAAAATAGTTAAACAGTTCTTGCCGATGACAGCGCTGCTCAGTGCAGTTGTTGGCAGTTTGAAACCCTGTTTCAGTCTCTTTCAATATAAAAGTATTTACTGCTGACTCACTCTTAAAAACAGTCTCCTGTCGCCACCTAATGGAAAAACAAAAATCACCATCACTAACACAGACCATTTCTACACCAAATACTATTAATAAATACTACTAGTATTTATATAAAATGTTATTTATTAAACAATAATACCCATTATAAGAGCTTTGTGCAATTACAAATAAACACCAGCAAACAATACAAAGGCAGCGCTCTCACACAGCATCAGTTATATATAAACGTGGTGCGCTGTCACGCTCTCTACGTATAAATCAGCCAAAGCATGTAACGTGAATGACGTACAGTCTCTTGCTCTTACTAAAATAAACAAGTTAAAAGCTGTGTTTCTCGAGTGCTTTCCGTGCACGATTCCAGACGGAGAGAAACGGACAAATGCACTTCATCCACTCTTTCATAAAAGATTATTAATAGCCTTTCTTGTTCATCTCATCTGTTATATGGTTCTACCTCATTACTGTACAGTATGTTTAAAACAAATGTATTTACATTTTACAGTATATATATATATATATATAAATATATTACTTGTTTTCCATGAATGTATTTACAACAATACAAAGAGCAACATATATTTTTTATACCAGATTTAGTCGTACACTTATTCACTTATTCAGTTTTCTCTGTTCCCAATTTTTTTTTCTTTAAACTATTTTAACTAATTTTAGATTGTATAAGATTATTGTGCACTCATGATTTTTCTAGTCATTTTTGCTACTGAATTATCCTCTAAACTAGTTTATTAAAGTATTTTTTTTCATTGATTATAATTACATAATCATTCATTTGCTGTTTTCTTTACTGTAAAGTTGTCTATATTCAGTAGATTGTGTGTAAAACACAAAAGAGTGACGAGCAGGTCAACACACACTGAGATATAGAAATTATACACTGATTTTAAACAACTGTATCCTAAACTGTATCCGAAAAGCTGGTATCGGATCGATATCGGTATCGGCAGATACTATCGGGACGGGTATCGGTTCTGAAAAAGTGGTATCGAGCCAGTCCTAGTAGCACAATAACAGCAGCAGTGTAGCAGATCTAATCCACTGTGACCAAATACACTGTCTTAACATGACACTGAACACTGAATTAACATGATAAAACATTCAGAGAGTCGTCATTAAAATATACTTATTCTTTAAATTGTATAAATTCCTCTGTGGCTGAAATGATGTTGTGATTTAAGCTTAACACCTTAGTATTTTGCAAGGGGGTTACACAAATTAATCATGGGAACAATCGTTTGAAAATCAATTTGTGTTGACCACAAATTTGAGGATACAATCTCCTAATAGTGCTTGCTCAGTGTAAATGGGTTGCTTTGGTTAACATGATTTCTAATTATTTTTTTTTATGCACTGTACAAATGGCAACTTTCCAGCCAACATGTAGCCTACAAATAACCCACATTTAGCCTACAAACATAAAACGATGTTATATGCCAATAAAGCGATTTTTACAGGGACCAGTGCTCCACAAACAGCCTTTGCGCTGCAAAATGTGCACTTCATGTCACTTCGTTAGACTCATTCTCCACCCATTAAACAGGAAATGTTCCTCCTGTATGCCAGGTGTGGAGAACTAAATGGATTTGTGAAGCACAAGGAGAACAAAGACTCCCACCTGCTTTCTGCGAGGAGACTTCAGCTCTACCCCTGCGGTCTCCATTATACCTCCACTATCTGCACTTTCATTTCCTGACACAGAGGAAAGGGACGCCTGACGAGACCTCCCCGCTGGTCTCTGGCACTGACAGACAGCTTTGAAAAGAAGTCCTCCATCTGACACAATTAAGCTGAAAGGCCAATAGTCATACAAAGGCAGGCTTTATGCTCAAGCACAAAGATACAGTAAACTTCATCCAGAACTGCTAAATCATCATTTGACTGAGTTACTTGCCATTAAGCAGATGTGATTCAAAAGCAACAGTCTTCCTAGAGAATATACTGAAGAGTCTGGCAGTATATTTCATACTCTAGGGCTCATAACTGACAAGACTGGAGAGCTGGAGAAATTATAATTGTGCTCTTTGGCTCTTGCCAACTAAAATAACTACCTTTGCATCCCAGATCTTTAAATATTAAAGGGATAGTTCACCTAAAAATGAAAATTCAGTCATTTACTCGCCCTCAAGCTGTTCCAAACCTGCATGAGTTTGTTCTTCTGCTGAACACAGAAGAAGATACTTTAACTAATGTTGTTAACCTAAAGGTTTCTGGTCCCTGTTGACTTCCACAGGTCAAAGGAACCGATGATCACATTTTTCTAAATATCTTCAATATTACATGTTTGGAATGGCTTGAGTAAATGATGACAGGTTTTTGATGTTTGGGTTAACTATAC
>CM050422.1:31436944-31446944 GCA_027564155.1 Gymnocypris eckloni scoliostomus
CATAGTGTCTTCGAGTTGCATTAATATAAAGTGTTTGAGACAGCTTACTCGTTGTGTTTGTGTTGTTTCGCAACACTTCAGCTGCTATAGTGTGAACACGGGTCAGTTTAGGGACAGGTTTAGTGGTTTGGGTAGGTGTAAAAGAGCTAGAAGTGTAATTATAGATGTAGTTAGTTAGATAAGTTAGTGCATTTGCAGGCAAGTAATAGCAGCACAGATGCATGTATGTACACATTAAGTATATACAGTGAATTAAATGATTTAACTGATATTACAGTAAGTTAATAACTATGTCCATTTACTTTTCAATTATAACATTTAGATTGAGTTCAACGCGTGTATCGTGATGATGCATCAACCAACATGCTATTTAAGGGAAATAGACAGAAACATGTGCTAATTTAGTTGTTATGGCACAACGTAAGCTATTCAATTTAAAATTGTGTTTTGACCATTTAGTTGAATAACTGATGACAGACAAAGCAGGATCCCAAGAGAAGGAGATTCCTCTGAACGGTACAATCATACAAGCATATGAATATATACTTATTTAACTGTATGCATTATTTAATTAAAGATGTGTCTTGATTGCAATCACTCCATTAGCTTAGGTTTTAATGAATAGCTTATTATTATACATCTAACTCGTGGAATTATTGAATAATAACCTCATGAATTATAATAAATATTACATTTAAATATAATAACACTAGTACCAACATGCTCCTCGAGGCCTTCTGTGCTGATCTCATCCTAAGTGTCTCGTTCTATCTTTTTACTTCAAAAATAAATCATAAATCAAATAAATCTATTAATCTTGCATGGATGCGTCCACAAATCCCTCATTAACAAATATGCAAAATATGGACTAAATCGTACACATGTTTAAATTCAGATAAAATAACGGTTGCACTTTATTTTAAGGTGTCCTTGTTACAGTGTAATTATGCATTTACATATTGAGTAATATTAATGTACTTACTATATAGTTAGGGTTTGGCTTATAGTGTTACTTGCATATAATTATGCATATTTAATTGTTATTATAATACATGTAGCATGTAACAAGGACACTTTAAAATAAAGTGTTACCAAAATTAAGACGAACATGTGTTTAGTTTAGATTGTGTGCCATAATCAAGAGAAAAGGTATTACATAAAGACACTTAATATAAAGTGGGTCCATCCATAATGTACCAGTAAATACTTTTTTTATTATTTTGTGAAATTATAACATAGTTGATAGGGACATTGTTGATATCATAATGCTTATTCACAATGTCAGAATTATTTAATAAAACTGAATGTCTGTCTGATTGCAACAGAAATAAATGACTCATGTTTTCCTCTAAATAAATTCCTCTGTCGGATTCACTTGTGTGTATCTTTACAAACATCATTTATTAAAAACAATGCAACAAATAACATCATCATTGCCGACGACTCTTGCATGCAAAGAACGCATCAGAACAACACGAGGACAGTAGTCTAAAGCTGAACATGCTGTGATGGTCAAACGAGTCATGTCCTTATGTTTATCCCACTTTCACCATAGAGCTCGGGCTCCGGTCACGTGAGGTGTCACTCCAAACTCGCGTGCCAATTTAACATCCAGATCTTATATCATCACTTACAGCATGCACACATCGTGCTGAACTCTCCAACGAGACGAGACCACATAAAACACAGCGAAGAGTGTCGTGCATTTCTACTTTACGTCTCTAGTTCATAAAGCAAAGCTTTGGGTTTTACAGTTCATAATTGCGCACCGTGGAAATAACGGTGCTGTATAACGCATGCATTTACCGTGAGAAGGTTTGACATCCTACAAAATTCAGTTTTGGTTTGTCGAAAAGCCGTTATACAGGTTCAGAGGATCACTTACCTTTCAGAGCTCTTGGTTTGGCTTGTTTGCGGCGCGACATCCTACAGAAACCGCTGAAGAATATACATATATATATTTCTATATCTGCTCTAATGTGACCATAAAGCTCATTCAGCCTGACACATTCGAGGTAAAAAAAAACACAGTGGTGCTTGTCAGTTCCTGTTGGTCTAGATGTGTCTGTTTAAAGCAGCAGAAGAGTTAAAATGTCATATCCATCTGCTGATAATTCATATACATGTTTGAAATGATCTGTTACATTGCGCGATAGATCTCGAACGGCGCTGTAAATGTGCGCAAAAAAAATCTAATAAAGCGAAAAACGAGTAAAAGCGAATTATTTCCTTACATTGGCACGAGCTAAAGACTAATTGAGACTGTCAATTCTCTCGTTTAATCTGAGAATCAGGACCGAGTCTGTTTTAAAAAGGAAAAAAGAGTCGGAGAGGAACATGCGAGCTCCCTCCTCATCACCAACCTGCGAGGTCTCGCTCTGCGCTGTCGCTCCGGTAGTCCACATAATAATGGAAAATGGAAGCGAGGCCCCCAAAGCCATGAGGACGGCTCCAGAGGGGGCCCCATCCCCGCGGGGACGCGCCCTGTGCGTAATCACGGAGGAAATCATTGTCAGCCTGCTGCTCTCAAACACTGACAGAGAGGCATGATTAAAATCCGCGGGACGCCGGCAAGATCTGGCGTCTGGATCGAGGAGTCGCCGGATCCGGAGCCCTGGACTTCTTGTCGCGTCTTATGAAGGCGGATTGGTCCCTCTTCTGGCAGACGAGATATAGAAGCGTCTCTGTGAGAAATGCACTTTCACATTTTCAATCGCATGTTTCAGATTGGAATATAAAGGGTTGTGCCTCAGTATTTAGACGGTTACTCACCACAGTTTTATTGGACCTTTATGGAAGTGTGTTGTTTTTGACACTGTGCACAATTTATTTTAACCCGATCTTATGAATGTTTGTTTCAATAGCATTTTCTGTTTGTATTTGGGGTACTATTTATATACAAAAATGGACTTGATGTACAATTGGTAGGTTTAGAGGTGTGGGGTAGATGCGTAGGCTATTATTATATGCACGCCAACAAAGTGCGTGTAATATGCACGCAAAAATGACGCATTATGTGCACCTCGAAAACATGCGTATATATGCACGCCAATGTCAGTTTCTGCGTACAAATAGTAACGTAAAATACAAAAAACAAAAAGCGTGCACTGATACACATTTTCATGAGGCTATACTCTTTTTTGGGCGGGGGGGGGTCAAGACTTTAAATTGAAATAATGCATTAGGCTATGCTATGGCCACTGACTGCCCACACTCCATTCACACATCTCCATCTAGTAAGTAGGTCTGATATGATTGGCTGGTTTTACAAAAATGGCAACCATAAAAACATAACAAACTCTTTCAAATGTCAAATATAAAAGTCAATTAAACACTATCAGTTTTTTCCCTTCACTATAAAAACCCATAAAATAACACCTCACTTCAACATGTATTCTCCTTATACAGTCCTATGCTGGGAACTAGAAATCTTGTGCCCAATTTACAAAGTAAACAATAACATTTTATTTTTTTACTTATTAAGTTACTAATTTAAATAATAATACTAAATGCAGAAATTTGAGTTTACATAACCCAATATATTACTTTAATATAATGATCAACATTGTCAACAGATCTCATAAAATATAATTTAGCAATTTTAAAGGTTTAATTCAATCAATCATGTAGAATTTATAACTTGCAACCATGCATTAAATTGTGGTAACGGGTCCCAATTCATTTTTTAAAGCATTACATGTCACAAATAACAGTAAAAGCATAATTCCAAGCAACTCTAAACCAAACCCTAACTTTAACCAATACTCAGTACTTATTTGAGTAATTGCATTGTGACAACATCACCTTAAAATGAAGTGAAACCAATGCATTTGCTGTTTTAGAATAATATGTTTTCCCTTTTTTTAAATACAATGTTTAAAATGACATTTTGGGAATAGGTGAATAGACATACAAAGAGTTCATGAACTGAATGATGCTTGAATCATGGTCCAGCACAGAACATGGAAAGCAGGTATAACTATACACATATATAATACTCAAAACTGGGATAACATATTTAGGATATATTTAAGAACCAGACTCAAATGTTCTCTGTTGCAATGGGACTGAACATGGCTGCATTTAGTTGCGGTTGTTCATTACTGTCATGGTGTGACCTCCATAGTTGTGTTATTTGTATAACATCCTCACTATATTTATAAAGCCTTCACATGTTGAGAATCCCCGAGTAAATTCCCCACTTACCATCTGACAAAAGCACAAACAAAGTGTGATCAAAAGACGCAAGATTGATATGATTTGCTTTTTTGTTGCAATCGTAGTGTTTGCAGGATGTAAACATTTTTGTGTATGTGGTTTGGTTCTGTCAAGAGGTCTCTGTTGTCTTTCAGATGAATATGAGCGGTGCGCAGGGTCCCAACACGCTGTCAGTCTCTCTCCCCAAATCTGAAGCTCTTTCATACCTGCAGCCCCCAGCCGTTCCTCACAAACACAAACAAACAGCACTCCAAACCCGCACAGACCGCTCCCACTTTCATCAGGAACAACACTCGTATTCTTCCACAGCATACTAACTTTTCATTGTCATAGTTATTGTGTGAATTAGAAAAACTTACTTACTAAGGGCCTGAAACTGGCTTTGTCTCGTAAAAGCTGCTGGGCAATGCTTCTAAAGTCACATATGATTATATTTTATATTCACAAGTTGTAAAGTGTGTTCAGATGATATAGTTTTGTATTTCTTTTCTTTATTTTAATTTTTTTAGGGGCCTATGCATGAGCAGTGTGGCTGACAGACAATATAATGTCATACAGTATATAGAGACAGGACATATATATGGTATAAACTAAAATAAGTCAAACTAAAACCAAAATACAAATTCATTTTAAACTATGAATGAGTAAATGAAGCTAGAAAAAACACCAACAATGGTCTGAAATATTACAATAATGGATATTTAGTTGCTAGGCAAGTTTGATGGGGCCAGCAGGATTTAGAATGTTTAGTTTTTTGGTTTATTCTGAATGTTTACTTGATGTACCTGCTACATATTTTTGGATTTTATAAGTCTTACTTCAAAATTGTACTCTCCGTTTCCTTGTAATTGTGAGTGAACCCATGTACCTACAATTTATGTACATTCATTATATGGACACAGCTATTGGGACACCCCCTTCTTTAGAACAAAAAAAGTCGATTCCAAAACTGTGACACCAAAAATGAAAACATAACTCATGTATTTAAAACGTGTATTTCCACCTCTGTTGCAACAGTTTTGGAAGTGTCTGAAATTATGTTGGCTCAAGGTCTGCATTTAAAGTCACACCAGAGGTGTTCAGCTGCTTTCTGCAGACCAGTCAAGTTCTTCCATATAAATATATATATATTAGGGCTGTAAGTTTAATGCATAAACTTAATAAGTTAATGCGGTTAAGGCACTGGCCTTAATTGAACTGAACACGCTGGAAGGTCTCCCTCCTCTTTAGCCCGGAGGACACGGCGTCCGTGATTTCCAACAAGAATGTCAAATTTGGACTCGTCTGACCATTGATCACTTCTCCACTTTGAAACAGTCCATTTTAAATGAGATTGAGCTTTAGTTGGCATCTGGTGGATTGTGTTTCCGCATGTGGTTTCTGGAAGTATTCCTGGGCCCATTTAGTAATGTAAATGACAGAATCATGTTGATGAATGATGCAGTGTCGTCTCAGGGCCCGAAGACCACAGGGATCCAACAAAGGTCTTCGGTCTTGTCCCTTACGCACAGATATTTCTCCAGTTTCTCTGAATCTTTTGATGATGTTATGCACTGTAGATGATGAGATTAGCAAAGCCTTTGCAATTTGATGTTGAGGATCGTTGTTTTTTAAATATTCCACAATCTTTTTACACAGTCTTTCACATATCGGAGAGCCTCTGCCCAACTTTAAGAAATCCATTTTATAGCTAATCATTTTACAGACCTGATGTTAATTAACTTAGTTAGTTGCTAGATGTTCTCCCAGTGGAATCTTTTCCAAATATCCTGCTTCTTCAGCATTTTGTTGCTCCCGTGCCAACTTTTTTGAGACCTATAGCAGGCATCAAATTTGAAATGAGCTCATTTAGTGGATAAAATTACAAAATTTCTCTGTTTAAACATTTGTTATGTTCTCTATGCTCTATTGTGAATAAAATATTGGCTCATGTGATTTGAAAGTCTTTTAGTTTTCATGTTATTCAAATTTTAAAAAACATTGGCATCTTTAGATGGCATGTGGATTGTGTTTAACGACATTGGTTTCTGGAAGTATTCCTGGGCCCATTTAGTAATGTCAATAACAGAATCATGGTAACGAGTGATGCAGTGTCATCTCAGGACCCGAAGACCACGGGCATCCAACAAAGGTCTTCGGCCTTGTCCCTTACGCACAGATATTTCTCCAATTTCTCTGAATCTTTTGATGATGTTATGCACTGTAGATGATGAGATTTGCAAAGCCTTTGCAATTTGATGTTGAGGATCGTTGTTTTTTAAAGTATTAAAAATGTTATTCAAAAGTATTAAAGTATGTTATTCAAATTTAAAAAAACGTCCCAAACTTCCAGAATTCAGGTGGTCTCTTATGCTCAACAAGGCTGCATTTATTAAATCAAAAATACAGAAAAACAGTAACATTGGAAATATTATTACACTGTAAAATAATATTTTTCTATCTTTTAATATAATTTAAAATATAATTTATTCCTGTGATGCAAAGCTGAATTGTCAGCATCATTACTTCTATAAGTTATATATTAGATTTTTATATACACAAATAATTGTAAGGTCTGTGTACCGAGGAGACGCTGATGTTTTCTGGAGCGACGGGGTGTCTTTCAGCTCTGATGCCTCCGCCCACAGCAGCTCCTCGCCGGGTTTGTGCCATGAACTGCCGAGTCGTGCCAAACTCCTCATGCTACAGAGAAAAGACAAACTGCATACTACAGCATTGCTTTCCAGCGCTCATTATTGTTTAGCCTGCTTAGGTGGGCTTTGTCACAAAAAAACAGACCCCTGATTTATTCTCTGGCATGCATTCTTTTGAAAACCACATCGTTTTTCACCTTCACCATGTTGCCAGTGTGTTGGTTAAGATTGACCGCTAATATTTGTAACCTTCCAGTTTGGACGAGCGCATGCGGAGGCGTCCCGTGGCAAGAGACCGGCTCATCAGCACAGATCAGACCGGGCTGTGGATGGAGGGTGGCGGGACATCGGGCCCTTAGTCAGGGTTTTTGGCAGAGCATGACAGCAGCGTCTGGCAGCAGCTCATTCGTGTCTTGTTTCATCGCAGCACATGTTCAGTCATCTACCTCGGCAGTATTTCTGTGGCAGAGGTTTTGTTTCGCACGTGTCCAGTGAGTAAATGGACATAGCTCTGTTTCTGTGATTCCTTTTAGTTTTTTTAGTTGAACAGTTCTCTAATCATTTAAGACAATTTTAATAGCATCACTATACGCTACTGGAGGGTTGAAATAACGTACAACAATAACCGCAGAGAATATGAGATTGCCTAAGGTAATGGAAAAGCAGCACATTAAATAAATTAGTAGTACCAAAGCCACTAAAAGGCTACTTTTAGCCAAAAATCATAATGGCTAAAGCTTGTGCTTTGGCAGTAAATTGAGAAAGGAGACCAGAGGCCAATCATTTTTTTTTTATGGATGTCAATGGAGGAAAGGCTTTTTAGAGAAAACAGCTCACCATTTAATGAATCAACAACCTATCAGACAATCTTCTACATGTTTTTCACTAAACAGTGTTCCTGTGGCTCAGTGGTAGAGCATTGTGTTAAATGTCAATGGTTCAATTCCCAGGGAACACACATACTGACAATACGTGTATAACCTGAATGCACTGTAAGTCGCTTTGGATAAAAGCGTCTGATAAATGTAAACAATACTTTTGGATTTAATATGTCTGTGTAGATCCATAACTAAATCATCCAGGTGTGAAACCGTTCAAAACATACATTTTTTATTAAAATCACTTAACTCTTTGATGAAGGGGTTTGGATGCACACCAAATAGTCTTGTTGATTATTTTTATAGACCAGTGATTTTGACAAAAATTAAATGTTCAAACTATTTTTAGAGTTAACACTGGAAAAAAAGCAGTTTTATAAGAGAAGTCACTACTTTTTGCGACAGGTAGGATTCAGTTTACGGCACTTCTCATTCATTCTTATGTGATTCGTAAACGGCGCCTGAGTATCGCACAACTCAAAGCATTCCAGTGACGTCAAGGCTGTAATGTGATTGGTTATAAAGGCACACGTGATGCAAGTTAGCCGTTATGCTTTCTCCAATAGCAAGTAATACAGACCCTCTCATCTCCCTATAGTAAGACAATCTCTGGAAATACTGAATAAGAAGTGATACATAGGAAATGACACGACTACGATTACGACTCCACTGTATCTTGTTCTCTCATTGGCTGTAGACTCTCGCCGATGTCATTCCCAGTCAAAACACATTTCACACTGTAGAGGCACAGACACATCCAGATATTTAGCTGAATATTTCTCAGGCACTGGCGACACATCAGCTTTTCTCCCAGGTCACATCTTTGATCATTTACACTATCCGAGCATCACTTGCATGAACAAGTGGCAATTTGCCTCAGATTTCAGGCATTTGTTGGACATTTCCAATAAAATTATTGGCGAGTCAAAATTGGGCCTAGAAATCAACTACAAATGTGAAAACTTTTATGCGTTTTGGCCATTCATTTACATCATAACGGCATTTTGGGAGCCTGAAAATGCAAACTTTTAAATCAGGTTTCCCAGTGCAAGTTTTTGAAAAAGATACTGTTATTGCCTCCATGCAAACGATGAAGTCATGTGCATGCATATTCTGTATTCAGTCTATAATGTGCAGGCACATTGCATATCTTTACAAAGCGACATCATCATCATCTACTGGCCTGGAATGAAAAATACAGGGTTTTAGTCATTTTCACAGATCCGTGAATGAGGTTAGTGTTGAAAATGCTGGCGTCTGTAGACAAAACCTTTCATTTTTAGTGCATTGTTGTCATGCAAACATGCCCACAATCTGCAGTGCTGTAGGTCATCAGAACCAGGATCTAAATTCATATTTTCCATGTTATTCATATTTTGCATGTTATTATTTTTTTTTTCGTGAGCAGAACCTCTTTCATGTAATATATTTACTTGAAGTTCCCGTAAGATTTTAAGATAATACTGTAAGTTAATAATCAAGTAACACGTTTGCATATTCACAGTTCTCCGATTAATGGTCATATAATATGTAATTTATTTTAATTTGACATTTTTATGATTTGATAAGTAGCTCACAACCCCCCCGCAGTTCCTTCATGAACCTTAGTTTGGGAAATGTAATGTAAGGGTTAATACACTTTATGTTAATAACAACGAATTAAATATATTTTCTTTCTCTTTGCATTTCTATATGCTAAAAGATTATACTATTTAAATCAATGTGTTAAATGAGTTAGATCAAAAGAAATCAAAAGTAGTCTGATTATATTACCTAATGGATTATGTTACGAACTTCAGTTTTTGTCATGGAATATGACGTATTAATAATGAATCGCCGCAGCTCTGAGTACCGTGTGCAGTGTATTGCAGCGGTGAAGAAAAGACGCTAGTCTCGTCTGTCATAGACGTAGCACGTAGGACCTGGTCACTGCTAGGTTGGGCTTTCCTCAGTACAAGCGTGCTGTTATCTTGAGGACTCGTGTTTAAAGCAGCTGGAGATGGAGACGGCCCCAGATCCCTTGACCTGCTTTGAGAAACTAGAAACTAGCTCAGCAGGGCTGTCAAACGATCACAGCGGAGTATTCTTCACTGGTGAGGGATGATCTCTGCGCTGGTCCCATCTCAGCTGTGAGGAGGTCTGACACGAGAGACCTCGCATCCCATACTTCCCATCTCCAAACTGGATCTCCTCTCTCTGGACGACATACATGCAGCCGGTATTCCTCTTTCTTTTCTCTCCATCTCTGACTCGCAGGTTTCCAGAGAGACA
>CM050422.1:31451944-31516944 GCA_027564155.1 Gymnocypris eckloni scoliostomus
ATAAAACAAGGAGTTAAAATAATAAAACAAGGAATTTTAAAATGATATAGAAATTGATTTAAAATGAAATTTAAAACAGTTAAATAGAAAAGGATTATACATAAAATAATGCAGTCAGTTCGGACGTAGCACAGCGTTCATTCAACAAATGCACAGCTAAATAGATGAGTTTTGAGACCGGATTTAAATGTGGCTAATGTTTTAGCACATCTGATCTCTTCTGGAAGCTGGTTCCAGCTGCGGGCGGCATAATAGCTAAAAGCGTACTCCCCTTGTTTTGTGTGAACCCTTGGTATTTCTAACTGACTCGATCCTAATGATCTGAGTGGTCTGTTAGGTTTATATTCAGTGAGCATATCTGCCATATATTTTATCCTAAATATCCTAAAGTATAGTGCATTCTAGTTGCACACTATATACAATATAACGCATATTCACTGACCAAACTCTAAATACATGTTGCATTAACACCCAGTAAATGTTCAGACATGGTCTGCTTTGCTGCTGTCGAGCCAGAGGAAGATTTCGTTTGTCCAGACATTTAGAGAATAATTATATAATTGAGCATAATTCTGTCAATGTTGTACAGCCAACTACATAATGAAACAGCTCTTGCTGTCCCACACACACCATGATGGCGTATAAAGTTGAGGTCAAAATCCTCATCAATGGGTGTTTGGAATAATGAGCCATGAAAATCATCACTATCATAAATATTTTTTTCCAGTGTTTGTGAAACTTGTAATATGTCCAAATAAGGATCATTTGAAGTTCTCTCGCTCCCCCTACAGGACACACTGACTACATTCAGTGAAGAGAGCGGTTTCTTATGTTGCAGAAGTTACGAGGTGATACAGAGCTACTAGACCCATACTATATATATATATAACACAAAATGTTTATTAAAAACATTACATACCTGAGCTTTAATGACAAATTTATCAATGAGAATACAGTTTAATTCAAAAGGTTTTCTAGGGAGGCTGTGATTGCTGTATGAATTCAAACAGTGTGCTATTTCTAAAAAACATGGCATTTAATACGTTTCTATATCTAAATGTATGGATAGAATAATCAGTCAAACAAACATGCTTGAGGTACTGGTTATAGTGACTATCGCTGTGTAAGGCACTGGTTAGCGTAGCCGCACATCTATGGCCCTGTGGCACGATGGCTGCTGCCCAATAACGCTGCCGGCTTCCCCTGGGCTCCTGGTTCAAGTCTCCAGTTGCAGGTTGCGTTCACACTATTTATTTAGTGTGACACATCTCCAATTAAAGTGTGCAGAGCTGCATTCCCCCTCTCTCCTCCCCACAAACCCTCTATCATAAAGAGAGAAAGACAAAGAGAGAGAATATTCTGCCTTCAAGAGATGATTGCAGTCATTTCCCTCTGTAGCAGCTGCCAGTCTTTCCCTGAGAGGTGCTCTGAATTATAATTGTGAGACGAACGGAAGCTGTGTATTTAGTTTGACAACACAGTTAGTGAACACGGATACCATGACCTTATAAAATGGACTCTTTAATCGATCAAGTTTATTTTGGTTCCTGTCTTATTTCTGCCTAATCACACTGCAGACTGCATTAAATATACTATATATAGTACTATAACTCTTTGCAATGTCTCCATTATTCGCACACCTGATTTAAATAATAAGCCCTTTTGCACAGAACTTCATGAACTGAATTGTGTCATATAAGGGAGATATACAAAATGTGCAGTGTTTTCCCCAAGAATCTCTGCTCTAACATTTGTCATTTTGATCCTGTTTTCTCCCAAACCACGCTAATGTCCCAGGATCCCGACAGCCATAGGCATGCTCCTGGTTACAAGAAAATATTAAAATAGTATTTAAATTGCCTGATTAAAGCCACAATATGTAAGATATTTGTATTAAAATATCCAAAAAACACTAAAACGTTATAAAAAAGTGTTCTATATTTTGCTGACTTGTGTAGTGTTTTGTAAATGTGTAAATCCAGAGAAATAAGCTATTGTAACTACTGAAACAGACCGTGTCCTTGCGTCGCCTGCCAATGACGTTGAACATCCTCAAATTTACGGTTTTATTTTGTAATAAACCCCAAAGACACTTTAAAGGTCCCATGAAATCAAAATTGATGTTTTTGGTTGTTAGTATCAATATGTTAGTCTTACGGTTATCTGTATGCCAGTGTGCTCCAAAACAGTGGCAACATTCGCATTTAGAAGATATAAGCATTCAAAGCTTGAAGTTCGTCACCTCCGCCAAACAGCTCAACCATTTTTTTGACGTCACAACGTACCTCATCTTCTCATTTCTGTCCAATCAAATGCTCTCTAGAATTTGAAGCGCCCGCCCCCTACACTATAAATAGCCTAACTATGAAGCCACTCACTTGTTCACAGAATTAGTATTTTCTGTACGGTGAATGGCACGGTGTGCACTATATAGGGGACATAGGATGATTGAGACAGTGTAAATATTCTTTCCATTCAGGAAAACAAGAAGTCTGGGCACGCGCACACACACACACACACACTCTGCTCCGGTCCAGAGACAAGATAGCACAGAGCGGATCACATGTGTGAGTCGGCGCAGGTCATAAAATGTATCGGACCTATTTGAATTCTACACAGAATGCAATATTTTAGCAATATGGATGAGATTGTGGCTGTCATACCCTGTCAAAAGCGGCTTTATGGAGCTCAACGGCTCTGAACGGCTCTAGCCCAAGCTGTGATATAAACAAACGCTATTGGCCATTTTAAAAAGGGGCGGGGCTGCTTAATATGTCCCGCTCTGTCTTCCTGTTTCAGTTCAAATGACGTCAACACATAGAAACCCACTCCATGTTTCAAAGCATTTCAGGGAACCTTTAAAATGCATTTTATTAGACAGGTGACGAACACACAGAGAGGCATTATAACAGAACTTTCAACACGCTCAAATGTATCTAGTATAAGAAAGCAGCGCTGTTTTACCTCACATACACTCGACCAGAAGAAGCGGACGACTGTGGCATAATAAAAGCTCCACTGCTTTCGAGCCGTGTATCGCGCTCGTCCTTCATTAGCAATCGCTCCAGGGTCCACGTTTCGCTTCTATGACTTTCAGTCCCACCCTACTTCATACTACAGTGACCTTGATAAGTCTTTAATACATTAGCTCATCCATGGACATGATTGCATCGGCTGTGGGGATGAAGACAACAACCCCCATGATTCCACACTCAATCCCGGTGTCATTAATCTACGCCTTCATTTCCCTGTTTGTTTTGAATATGCGCCCTCTAGCGGAGAAAACTTACATTTAAGGGACCTGTACCTTTAAGGGACACCAATTAGCTCAACGATGGTATCCAGTTGAATAGCTGAAGGTTTTCTGTGCCAGTGGTTCCCAATGGCAAAGCTTTTCCCATAATACTTGATTGGACGAGAGACATGAGGTGAGTTCCAACAGAATTGTGCCCTACTCCCTTCGAATGGCAGAGCCCTTGAAGTTAGTTCTCTGAAGGGTACAGGGCATTACTGTAAGCGTTTGGAGTGCCCTTGGCAAAGGCACTTATTGACCAAATGTTACTTTGACATCTCTGCGTGCATGCAGCATCCAGTACATCAGCCTGACTTCTATTTAAACAGGGATGCCTTAAAGACATCATGGTTTGAAAAAAACGCCAAATGACTGAATGGCTTGACTGTGGAATATTCAACAGAGTTGTAGCTAAAGCTTTCGCTGTGCCGATGACAACCGCACACAGGACATGCTACTCAATCTGTAATGTACTAATAAAACATCTTCCAGTCATCATCTGAAGGCCCATTCAGAAGCTGAAGTGGAGGAGATTGGTGAAGGTTTTGAGAGGTTGAGCAAGCATGCTGCTTTTAGGAGACCAGTTGGAGCTATCAATGGCTGCCACATTGGAGATCCAGCTTTAGGACAGTGCTACTACAACAGGAAACCTCCCCCATCAATCATTCTCCAGGTAGTACGTGACCACATTTTTTTTTTGGTTTCCCGAGGTCCGTGCATGACTCCAGGATCTTAAAAAACATCCTCAAGGTCATACCCCAAACCTGGCCTTTTCCTTCTTTTTAAAAGAGCCAATCTGCCTCATCACACTTTGTAAAGAACCACTATGAGGGATTGTTGAAGCATGCTTTATCCAGCACTATGCTAAGGCCAGATCTATAACAGAAAGAGCCTCTGAAGAACCATTGGTGAGTAATATGTCTGCATGCTTTGATGGTTTACCAGATATTTGCCATTGACGAGCAGCACTAACGATCACACTAGACTTTAAAAAAAATATATTAAAATACCTAAAAACAAAACAGGGTTCAAAGCCTGTCTAAATGTGTTAATCATGATGCATTTATGTACAAAATAAAGGGCATAAAATATATAAAAGCGCATCTTGCTAAGATATCAGTCAAAACTTCAATGGCTTTATATATTTTTAGATTAGTATCATTTGATAAACTAGATTATTCAAGTAAACCCTGAAATACATGACACAATTTTTGCCTTGATTTAGTCTGGAGATGTTGACGCTAGTTGCCGAAAGTCAGAGCCAGTCTGCAGATTTGAGTTGACATATTTCATAGAAAATGGCATAGTGTGTGATGGTGACAGACTTTTTTTAGCTTCAGAATTTGGGTGCATCTCAATCAGTTCCCTAGCTCATGAATCAGTATATTGTGTATGTCACTGGTAAGTACCCTGACTCGCTGCACAATGTGACAGTGATCGCTCAATTTCCGACGACTTGACTATGTACAACATCAACAGACAACTTAGTAGAACATCACCACTTGAATTAATACGCATGCAGGACCAATCTCTTTTTGATATATGTTTTTAATAAACACATGGTTCGGTTACATATTCTTAAATTTCAGCCAAATATTAATTATAAATGTTAACTAGATGTGTTCATTACCTGTCTAGCGATCTGTGTTGATGCTGAAATATACTAAAAACAGTTTGTCTTTTTTAAATCTTCTATCGCGTGTCATATTAATGAGTTGGCTGGCGTGGTTTATGTTTCAAGCTTCAGAATGTGACGCCATTTCCGGTAAGGGATGTTCCCAACAATTTGCGATGCATTGTGGGATTTGTGCCAGTGTTCCAGTGCACTAGAAGGATTTTGTGATTGAGACAGCTCTTAAAATGTCTGATATCATGAATGCCCAGACTACTGAACAAGGGAGCTGATTGAGACGCACCCTTTAATTCCACCCTTTAAACATTTTTGGCATTTCCAGCCGATTTTAGAACACTCATTGTTTTCATTTGTCACGTGTCTCCTAGCAACAAGGCACTCATTTCTGGGTTTGTTGTGATCGGAACAACTTTAAAGTCTGATAATGTATTATCCCCAGTAGTTTAGTGTATGATGGCCAGTTTTCCTGTCACTATTTACAAAGTCGATAAGTGCATGATGCCCAGTGTTTTCAAATATTGTCCGATTTTAAAAGTAGTATAGTGTATTCCAGCCTAAATTAGAACTCAGTAATTACATTTAAAAGTGTAATCTGGAAATTTCTCTCAAAACATCCTGTCGTCACTGGCACACAATAAATTCTGTGGTAGGTCTACCACGAAGCGTCCATCTGTTGTAGCCTTCATTGCCTGAGAAACAAAAGAGGACACACTTGAAGGAGCCTTCAAATTAGGACAGCCTTCGGTCGCACAGCGGTGATGCAATCGCCCTTTGAATGCTGTCTTCGAAGGGTGCAGCCTTTGAATTGGGACGCAGCTTTTGAGACAAATAAGAGATTTTGACAAAAGCCTCTTAAATAACTACACATCTGCAAGTTTAAGGCTAAAGTCCTCTACCTTGGGCATAGTGGAAAATGGACAGGTTTGTCCAATTAAAGCAAAAATGTAGTCCATTTGTGTATTTCCAGTTCCTACCAAATGCAGGGAGTTATGCAGATTCCTGGGAATGGCTGGACACTATTGTGGGTTTTGTCCAAATGTTGCACCTTTGACTGAGCTTTAGTATTTTGACTGAACCATTATTTCTCAGCAGGCATGTGATGGAGCCATGGTCCTGTTGGGATACAGGATAGGATAGAGCGGGGGTGCCCAAATCTTGTTCCTGGAGATCTACCTACCTACCTGATTAGTTGGTTCAGTTGTGTTTGATCAGGTTTGAAGCTGAACTTTGCAGGAAGGTAGATCTCCCAATATTGGGCACTCCTGGGCTACGGCATCCCCAGAACCCCTACAAGACACTTTGATACCAAGTTTGAAGACAGTCCATGATTGAAATACAACCCACTACAGTACCAGATCAGTTTAATCAAATTTCAGCAATACATAAATGTCATTTTAAAATGGAACGTCCCACCTTCAAAAACGAAAGAAAATTCAATACAGTCAATAAGCACACGGGACGACACTTTGAGCTACTGTTCAACACCTGGACTCAATCTGAGCTCTATTAGATAAAGCATAAAATACATTTATACATCATAGCATAGTTTTGAACCTGAAAACTATTTTACCCCTCTCCCGTAGCCTTCATTTGCACCTCAGCATTATTGCTTCTCTGACATTTGCGGGAGAGGAGAAAATGTAAAACAACAACAACAACGCACAAATAATTGTTTTTAGAAAAACAAAACACGTTCCACTGCTGTGTGTGTTTCTGTGTTTTCACTGATTTCGTAAGTTGCTGGAAATAAGGCAGCTGTTTCACTTAAGGCATTGCTGCTGTGAAATTGCTTCTCTGTTAAACTCAAAAATGCACGACAGGAAATTCTTAACGTGTACGCTTTCTCTTTTTTTTTGTCAAATGAGTTTTATAGGCGTTTCACAATTAGATCACCTGTGCTGAGAATCGAGCCAATCGTTGATCGGTTTGTTCAAATGCTTGTGGCCGAATGAAGAGTCCAGTCTACGTTAGCGGGGAAGATTCATCTCTTCATAGGTGATGTATAGAGGTTTTGAGAGCGCAGTAGCCCTTCATCAGATCACACACAGCTCCAAATTGGAAATGCTAGGGTGGGAAGTCAAATGCTCATCATCTACTGCTGGTAGTTGCCATACTGGCCCTGTTAAGAAGGATACAAAGTCACTGACAGAGTGTTACTGATGGATAAAAGTCATGTGTCACACTCAAAACATACATTAGTTTCCATTACTGTTTCTTTTACAGATGGACATTTTACAGATTAAAAGTGATATTTAATCATCTCATTTAATGAGTCCAAGACAGTGAGAAACAAATGTGTGAAAAGGAGCTGATGAGTACGGTCACAATGATTCAACCTGGGTTTCTACAGGTTTTATGAAGGTACATTTAAGACTTTTTAAAACAAAGTAAATACATTAATTAATAAACTGAATGGAATGTCAATATGGTCTCTAAATGTAAATGTCTTCAAAGTTTGACAGCAATGATTCAAAATGTAACTCATTATAACAAAAGTAAAAATCGAAAGATTCTTCAATTAATACATTTTATTGGGAAGCAAAATGGCAAGATAAAAAAAGTCTTGTTTTATGAGGAAATTATCAAAATAAAGTGAGTTTATGAATAAAGCAACAACAACACATATCTGCCAATGGCCTCAAACAATCATCTTAATTCAAAGGGAACACAAACTGTCATAATTCAGATGTTTGGTCTTATGCATGAACTCACTTCTACTCAGTTTCTCAGACAACAAGAACGCATATGCTCAATCCCAAGTAAATGTATATCTATTTAAGAATGTTTGTCTTCTAATGGTTGTGAATGATTATTTCACTTTCTTTTATGTAAAGCACTTTGAATTACCACTGTGTATGAAATGCTATACAAATAAACTTGCCTTGCCTTACTTTAGTAATTTCCATGAGTACAAATCTTAATATTGAAGCATATAATGATATTGTAGGGAATGTAATGTTATAGCAACAGTTTGGACTCTTTCTATTCTAACATGACAGTGTCTCTGTGTATAAGACAAGAATCAAAGAGAAATGATGATTCAGTCAGTGTGGAAGAACTTGACTGGTCTGCAGAAAGCAGCTGAACACCTCTGGTGTGACTTTATAACTCATCACCAAACACTAATGACTTGTACATATGGGTTCAGTCATTTCATGCACTTCAAAACTGGTGCAAGAGGTGGAAATACAATTTTTAAGTACATGAATTATGTTTCCATCTTTGTTGCCACAGTTTGGAAGTGTTTTTTCTCTTCTAAAGAAGGGGTGCCAGTACTTTTGTCCATATAATGAATGCACAAGTCATTAGTGTTTGGTGATGAGTTTGTGTCTCATTTAAAGTCACACCAGAGGTGTTCAGCTGCTTTCTGCAGACCAGTCAAGTTCTTCCACACTGACTGAATCATCATTTCTCTTTGATTCTTGTCTTATACACAGAGACACTGTCATGTTAGAATAGAAAAGAGTTCTGTCCAAACTGTTGATATACAATTAGATTCCCTAGAATATCATTATATGCTTAAACATTAAGATTTGTATTGGAAAACAAAAAATATTGTTTCTACATTTAGAGGCCATATTGACGTTTCATTCTGTTTATTCCTTGAATTTTCTTTACTTGGTCTTATAAAAATACTAAGGATGCAGGACATGCAACATTTAATGCTATGACTTTTTATATTAAATACTTTCTGCTCTGATTTAAGACCTTTTTAGGCCATTATTTATGGTTCTGCTCAAAACTGCTCAACAGAGACACATGAAGAAAAAGTTCAAAAATTGGTGATCTTTACATCAGCAGTTAACAAAAATGTAATTCTCATTTAAACCAAGTATCTATTAACACAGATCGACAGGTATCTTATGGCGCTTTTCCACTGCGTGGTACGACTCGGTTCGGCACGGCTCGTTACGGCACGGTTCGGGTCGGTTTGCGTTTCCACGGCAGTTTAGTGCCGCTTTAGAGTGGGAATTATTCACGTGTCGTTATAGTTGCGCCTCCTCTAACTGCCGTGACATCATCGTAAACGCGCCACAAACAAACACAACAAAGGAGCATATTGACGGAATGGTGTTTTTCATTCTCGGCATGTGGATGTTTTTAACAGCAATGGAGAGGTCTATGAGAATGCTTGAATCCGCTCCTCAGCTATCAACGAGAGGAACGTCTGAACTTCCTCAACAGACAACGAAACAGACATTTTTGGGTTGATACAAAAAGGTGCGTTTGTTCAAATAAAAGTTGCGTCCGATCCTTCGCTGCCTGTGCTGATTTAAATCTAGCGGGTTAATGTTGGGTCTCGTGTCGCAAGTTCAGTGACGCAGTAATGACGATTTTCTCCGGCCAATCAGTGATCAGCAGAGTTTACACGTCACGTTCAGGTAACGGTACGCATCACTTGGAACGCCATCCGAGGTGGTACTAAAAAAGTACCAGGTACTGTACCCATTGGAAAACCCCTGCAAAAGTGAACCGTACCGAACCGTACCGTGCAGTGGAAAAGCGCCATTAGCAGTGCTCTGTAGAGACGGGAGGGTTTCTCACCTGGTCAAAAGCATAGGGACGCTGCGGCTGTCCTTGTGGTTGTCCGGGCTGTGGGGGTCTGTAGGCTGCATACTGCTGTCCTTGACTCTGGGGGTAGTTCGGATACTGACTAGGAGCAGCCTGAGTTGGACCTGATGGTATAAAAGGAAGAGTGAATACTAATGAGAATAAATCACATTGTATCTCTGTATTCTTAGACAGTTAACTGATTAAGAAACCTTATGATCACAAATTGTGCCATGGTCAGAAATGCTTACATCATAGTCTTAAAATTAAACATCTTGGACCATTATGAACCTTTCTAACTAGTGAGGACAGCAGATGTCTTCACAAATAAGCTGTCATGATATTTCACTATATTGGCCATCACATATATAGCCAAACCTGTACACACACAGACAGAGAGACAGAATCTCTGACTTGATAGTAGATGCAGCTGTCAATGATTGATTTCCGATGTCTCAGACGTGAATCTGTCAGTATGAGTCATACCATAGGCCTGCTGCTGTCCGGGGTATCCCTGCTGTCCCGTGTACTGCTGCTGCGGAGGGTAACCCTGCTGCTGCGGTGGACCCTGCTGATACGCCTCTTGCTGCTGACCATACTGTGCGTTTCCTACAGGAAGAGGAAAGAGCAATTCATGAAGCATCAGCAAAGCTACCTGCTAAGTACAATGAACCGTGTGTTTGCAGGAACTCCAGCTAAGAGTGTCTGCATCGTGCACAACTAGGTCTGGGCAATAAATGATATCTTATCAAGAAAAAATCATTAATGTTGCCATGAAATTAACATTGATAACGATGCTAAGCTCTGGACATTTGGATTAATCTGACAGCAGAGAAATAAAGGCTGCATAATATCAAAATTCAGTTAACTTAAAAAAATGATGGCAGAAATATATTACTATAGTATGCATTTCTTAAAAGAATAATAATAGCTTTAAGGAATATCACATAACTAATATATTTATTCAGCCATGTTTTCATTTACAGTTATGCTGCTCAGTGTTTCAAAGAATAAATGTTTTGTTACAAAGTATTTGTTGTATTTTAATTTGCTTACTAGGGATGTAACGATGAGAAAATCGATTCAAATATGTGACAATTCAAATCGGTTGAGATGCTAAACAAATTGTGATACAATTAGTGGTAGGAGTTTATATGAATGCATGACTGTCTTTAGGATAGTTTACGTGGTATTTTCTTCTCATCTAGCCTCTGAACGATGCATATTAAACTGACCCAGGAAACACGGTATCATTGCCGTTCATAAGCGCCCCCTGCTGGCAGAGAGTGGATCTGCGTCTCATTCAGCTCGTCTGCCGTTTCCTTCAGATGTGTTTTATGTACAGTTTCACAAAACTACAGTCAGACCATTCTGTTTTGGCTTCAGATTACAAAATTATACAATCTAATTTAGATTAAAAACTGCTCATGCTGCATGTACGCTGCATCTTTGTTTGGATCATGATTGAACTTAGGGTTGCGCCGATCCGATACTCAGAATCGGTATCGCTCCGATACTGGTATTTTCTGCCGGATCAGGGTATCGGTCAGACGAGACCGATCCAAATCCAAAATTCTGCGTATACTATTCTGTGTTATTGTTAAGCCCCACGAAAGCACAAAAACATTATAAAGCACCATAAAGTTAATGCAGAATATTCCAAGTGTTCTGAAGCCGTTGCACAGTTTAATGTGAGGCACAGATCATATTAAATGCAAGTTGACGTAAGCTTTTCTCTGCTGCGGCTGTCTGTCATCCTCCATTCAGCGTTCAAACTGAAGGATTTCTATAGTCTTTGGTGTCTCGTTCGGTTACGATGAAATTCTCTCCAAAATGATTCAATGTTCCTAATATCATACTTGAGCTGTAAATAAAGATAACTATTTTTTTTTGCATAAAAGGACTTTATCTTGCTGGAGTTTAATTTAGTTTCTAAATCGTGTTCATTTGTATCGTGTTAGATCACAACACTGGAGTAGAGAGCACTATGAATTGTTCTTCACGAGCACAGAAACTGAGATTTAAAACTGCTAGAAGAAAAGGCTCAATAAACTATCGCACAGATTGAATACACTATGCATCAATGTCTCTTCCCTTCATGCTTTGAACTTTTCTATGCTGCGCGCTGTGACTACATGTTGCTTCAAGCGCTTCATTCTGCGCACTTTGTGCCGCTCTGCATTGGAGCCTTTCGTATCATAATAATTTTGCACAATGACAGATCATTAATAGCCTTTCTTGTTCGTCTTATCGATCATATGTTGCTGCCTCATTACTGTGCTATACATTTAAAATAAATGTATTTAAATTTTACTGTAGGCCCTATATATTTATATAAAAATGTATAAATTTTTTCATGAATGTATTTTACAGCCATACAAAGAGCAGTGTGTAACATTTGACCAGATGTAGTCACCCACTTACTTTTATTTGTTCCCCACTACGTTTTTTTTCACAAAAAGTTTAGATTTTATAAAATTGTGCACTTTGTCTTTTTTCTAGAGTAAATTTTGCTACTGAATTATCCACTAACCTAGTTTATAATAGTATTTTTGTCTAATATTATGATATAAAAAAAATAACACATGGAAAAAATATATAAGAAAGTTGTCTATATTTAGAAGATTGTGTGTAACACACAAAAGAGTGATGATCAGTTCAACACACATTGAGGTATAGAAATTCTACACTGATTAAAAAACTACTGATTTCAGATCAATATCGGTATCGGCCGATACTCAGTTTTTGGTATCGGATCGGTTCTGATAAAGTGGTAACGAGGCACCCTAAATCTAGTGGTTGCCTCTAATTTTAAATGGAAAGAGCCCAGACAAAGCCTTAGTTTGTTAATATGAAGAGATTTATTTGATTTGGGTTTTGTTTTAAAATTTCAGAGATTTTTCAGGGAATTTTGAGACATAACATTGTTATTTCACAAAGAAACGTGCAGCAATAGCCTAATAAAGGGGCGTCTTTTCATTTACTAAATAATTTGTCTTCAATCTCATTTTGTTAAAAATAATCGTGAGAAAATTGAATCGTGAAATCAAAATCATGAATCGAATCTGTTACGGCTAGTGCAGTTTTGTGTTGTTGTTTTTCCCTCTCTCCTCTCCCTTGTTCCCTGCTCCATTGGCTCTGCTCCTGCCAGTCATCGTTGGAGGCGATGACGTCAACTAGTGGCTACCGGGATCCATAAAAGGAAGACGCTGAGACAATGCCGGAGATGCCTTGCTCGTTGTCTGTTGCTATTTTGATTTTCAGCCGACACTAACTTTGTGTATTGTGGGATAAGCTGTTGTTTTGTATATCCATGTGTTTTGTGCATTAGCTAAAAGCTCCATATCTTGAGTTGAGTGAATCGTTACATCCCTATTGATTACATTTAAAAATTACAATTGTTTATTTGATTTATTCATTTCGTTAGACACCATTTTTTATGATAAATCAGAAAACAGAATCCAGAAAAATAGAATTAAAGGTAAAAGGTAAAACAATATTAAATTTATGGGGCCCTAAATTAAAAGGCAGCTACTCTGTAGAGTTTAATTGTGAACAAACTTGAAGGTGAGACCGGGGTGGCCTAGTGGGTGTAGATCATATTGTCCCAAAATGGACATAACATTACCCACCAATCTAAGGAATGATTTGGTCAAGATTATCTGTGCTATACTGAATCATTAGCAAGAGAACGCCTCTTACCCTCTGGCGCCCCCTGTCCTCCGTGGCTGTATTGCTCCGTGTAGTATTCCTCTTGACCAGGATATTGCTGAGGAGGTCCTGAAAACACACCAAACAGACATTAAAACAACCAAAAACTGAGGGAATCAATATTGTATCAGGAGATTTCAGCATACCTTGATGTGGTGGCCTGTAGGGAGGCATGGGCCTCTGTCCCATCACGTGATTGCCTTGAGCAATCATGCCCATGGGGTTCTGCTGCCCCTGGAAATGCTGCCCGCTGCCACCAGAAGGGGGTATGTTGTACTGTTGGGAAGGAGCCTGCTGGTGCATCATAGGCCCTAGAAAACACAAGCACTCATAGCAAACTGTTTTTTTGATTATGTGGTTGATATTATTGCTAAAACATGGTTTTCAGATGAGTACCCTGACTGGGCTGCATGTTCAAGTTGGGCCGAGGGCCGTAGTTGGCCATGGGCTGCCCCTGGCTCATGTTTATCTGCCCCTGTGACGGTATTCCCTGCGAGGAGGGCACTGTGTGGTTATAAGCCCCCATGGTGCCATGGCTGCTGGGTGGCATGTTAATGGAGCCGCTGGGTATGCTGGGTGTCTGGTTGGGCCCCGGGCCCTGCATGGTCATGTGGGTTGGACCTGCAGAAGCAGACAGAGATTAAAGGGTCATGAAACCCTAAAACACATTTTTTTGGAGATGCAAACATATATGTACAGGTTGCACATCAGTGAAAACAACAATAGCACTCAATAGCCATTTTGTTCTTCTGATTAAGTTAAAGTCACGGAAAATGATGTATACGTGTTCATTTAGAGTGGTTGCCGTGGCTGGAGAGTACGTGTCTTATTCATAAGTATTATTAATAAGAACGAACTCTTATGATCCAATCACTGCGCTGTATTATGCATGAGGTCGTCTTACAGCGGAGAATTTAAAACCTCTGCAAAACATGACCGTAACGATATTTAATATGTGTCCCTGGACCACAAAACCATTCATAAGGGTCAGTTTTAAGCTTTCCATTGATGTATGGTTTGTTATGATCGGACAATATTTGGCTGAGATACAACTATTTGAAAATCTGTCGCTAGGTTTGTCAGTATGTATGTTTTATGGAAAAAAGCCACTAAAAGGGTCTGAAAGTTGCTAAATATAGTGCTGAAGCCGTGCTCGTGTGTGTGAGATGCGGGAGCAGATGGCAGCGGGCGATGGGTATTTGTGGCGGACCACAACAAATAAATCAATGTGTGGGAAACACTGAATTAATGAAGGGAGAGAGAAATGGGACAAAATAAGGGAAGGTAGCGCTAAATAGCTGGAGGGTTGCTCAAATCTTTCCCTGGAGGGCCAATCTGCTGCAGAGTTTAGCTCTGATCAAACTCATCTACCTGTGCTTTTCTAATGATCTTGAAGACTGTGATTAGCATGCTCGGGTGTGTTTGATTAGGGTTAGAGCTGAACTCTGCAGGAATGGGCCAGATTTGAGGATCCCTGGGATAGCGGATATCTTGTTTTTATTCACTGACTAAAATGAGAGTATATTTTCGTTTTTGTCATTAAAAACTGTCTTTTATTTAGTTATCGTCTGTGAGAAAATGTCAAAAGTATATGAAGAAAATAATTTGTCAATGAACACAGGTTTGGAGGTGGCCAGAGTGGACTGAGTTTTCCTCAGCTGCTGGAGTTTGCCGGTGAGTGCGCTGAATGTACCTGGCATCTGTCCGTTCATCTGGCTCTGCATGTGTGGAGCGGGCGGCCCGTCTGACGGCATACTGTGACCGTGGGCCAGCTGTGGAGTCGCTCCACTCGGAGTCATGGGCATGTTCTGAGTGGGAGGCTACAGAGAAGCACAGAGACACTTACTCAACCACTGATTTCACTCAGTTATACATTCATTTATCAGTTTTATTTAAATGGCAATTTAATAATGATTCCTGTTAGCCAAAATAACAATCTGGTATTTTTTTTATGTTAATTCAATTTCATACTTACATATGGACAATAAATGTATAACCTGAATGCTTTGGATAAAAGCGTCTGCTAAATGCATAAATGTAAATGTACTTATACTTTATAATTTCCTTTGTGTCAACCTACGACAACATACCTGCTACCTTTTTTCAAGGGCAATCTAATCTTAAATTCAATTTAAACACATGCTGTGTGACATCATACAGATTAGTGATGCGCGGATGAGCTAAAACGTCACCCGAATTATCCACCCGCACCTATATTTCTGTCTGAGTTAGATAACCGCACCCGTCACATTCAGGGTTCATACGGTGATGAAAAACCCAGAAAAGTCACAGAATGTTAAAACAGCTATTTCCAGGCCTGGAAAGTTTTGGGAAAAATAAATAAACCCAATAAATTTTTGGGAAAAGTCATGTTTCACGATTCTCTGTACAATCGAATTACGTTTCATCAGGTCCTGAATTTCAGCGCAGTATTGTGCATATTATTGTGCATATATAGCATTGCTCATTCCCGCAGCTTTCGATTTTAAAATGAGGGAAATTCCTGTAAAACATTTATTCAATTTAGCTTTAGGTTAGATGAGTAAATAAATCCACACAAACCATCAGATCAAATCAGTCGTTTGAAAACAGCCCCGAGTCTCTCTCTTTGACCTTCTCTTCACATCGGCGCATCTAGAGCTGCACGCTGAGATACAAGACTTTAAGCTCGTTTCGGTACAGTTGACAGAATTGTCAATTGCCTAATCGGTCATTGTTGCTCACAAAAATGTATTAATTGCATGTATTTTTAAGCCTTTCGGTACTGGCACTCTCCTTTTCTGTGTGCTCAGTCACATCCAAAGCAGGCCAAATACACACAAAATGACATCAAAATGGTACAAATGCATGCGTATCAGTACTGGATCTGTGAAATAGGTCTTGTGTCAGCAGCCGTCTGTCATTAATCAAACAACGAATAGAGAAAATCCCTCACTGCTCTTGACTAACTGTTTTGTTGAATAACTTTGTTAATTTACAGTTTGTAAAATGTATGTAGCCTATTTAACACACGTTCATATTTTAGAAAATGTTGTTGATATTTGCATCATGATTTATCTTATGCACCTGCGAATAATCAGAATGCATTTTTTTTATTACCCGACCCGCGGATTATCCATAGCGCGCTAACCATCATCCGCACATCACTAATACAGATCATTTGAATTATGCACATTAAATATAAATATTCTTAGCATTGTATTATACCATAGCTAAAGCCAATACATGCCAATGTATGAGATGGTAGACTGGGAACAGATACTCACGGCGGGAAGCAGAGACTGCATGTTCTGATTGGAGTCTGCTATTGTGGCCAGATACACTAGATTTCTGTGGAGCATCTGTTGGTAGCTGCCAGAGAGCAATGAGAAAAGAGCTTTGATCACTGAGTAAACTGGGAAAAGAATCATTTGAGAATGTGAAATGTGTGATATGAACACTACGGTATGTCTTAAAGGTATAGTTCATGCCATCATTTACTCTCCATCATGTCATGTTGTTGCAAACCTGTATGAGTTTCTTTCGTCTGCTGAACACAGAAGATATGTTGAACAGTTGCTGGAAGCCACAGACTATCATAGTATTTTTTGTTTCAATAATATGGAAATAAATGGGGACCAACAACTGTTTGCTTACCCACATTCTTCAAAGTATCTTTGTTTGTGTTTAGCAGATGAAAGAAGCTCATATATGTTTAGGACAACTTAAGGGTAAATAAATTATGACAGAATTTTTGGGTGAAATAATAATTTTTGGCAGTTAATGCAAACAGCATAAATGTGTTTTTTGCACTGAAATTGCAATATTTCACCCTCATTTCCTATTTTTAATATAGGTACAAAAAACAGTTCCACTCAGCACCTTAAGGACAAAAATGGCTCCATTGAAACTCATTAAAATCATAATATTTAATCACAGTGCCATAAATCATGCATTATCTGTTAATTAGTTACGGGGGAAGTCCTGGCCTAATGGTTAAAGAGTCGGACTGGTTGCGAGTTCAAGTCTCGGTCCGGCAGGGATTGTAGGTGGGGGGGGGAATGTATAGCACTCTCTCCACCTTCAATACCACGACGAGGTGTCCTTGAGCAAGGCACCGAACCCCCAACTGCTCCCCGGGCGCCGCAGCAGAAATGACATCTCACTGCTCCGGGAGTGTGTTCACTGTGTGTGCGTGCGTTCAGTGTGTGTGTGTGTGTGTGTGTGTGCGTGCGTTCACTGTGTGTATGTGTGTGTGTTCACTGTGTGTGTTGACTTTGGATGGGTTAAATGCAGAGCACAAATTACGAGTATGGGTCACCATACTTGACCATATATCACGTTACTTTTTGAACATGCTTTCACTCCATTAGCAAGTTTTCAAAATGTTTATTTTATTTAAAACTGTATTAGTTAAACCAATAGAGCAAATATTCACCTATGAATATTTCAAGGAAAAAAAAACAAAATTATACAAATATAAGATTATGGATATTGGTGTGTTTTAGAATGGTAAGGTTTTATTAATTTTTATACATGACACAGCACAAAAATGATTGTTGTGTTCTCTGGGATTATGTAAACAAACTGGGAATTTAAAGGGTTAAAATCCTATTTCTGGTAATTATGATCAGGACTGATGCTGGTTAAGAAATCTGATATCTGAAAAAACTATATTGATATATAATGTCTTTCATATTTTTGACATGCATTTTTGTCCTCTAGTACCTCTGTGTAACTGTTTTAAAGTGATGAACGAAGGTTTGAAAACAATCTATAAACAAATGAAAAGCATGAAAGACCGAGAACTCACTGTGAACATTCAGCGGTTTTCCCTTTACTCTGGAAATCCATGATGCACTGAATCAACTGATTGTTTTCATCCAGCAACTGCAAATGAAACGTCACACAGTTAATTACACATTAAGATAGAAAAACAACTAAATAATGCAGGAAAAATGAGTAAAAGCCTAATAGTATGCATGTTTAAATGAATCAATCTAAAGCGTAGCTAATCAAATCCGACCTAAATAATGAAAACCCGGTAAAAGAAGAACCGGGCATCAAGAGGTCCATGTCACACTATAAGCCATAGAAATGCTGATTCTCCTATTAATTGTGATTGTGAAAACAATGCTGATATCAAACCCCAACATCAAGCTTTTATGCCATGCCTGTTTTCAGTGGCTGGGAGGAAATGAATATGATTTTGTTGTTATGTTGGATGTTATTTTGTAATGTACCTGTTATGGATCTCTATATTTCAATGTGTCCTGCACTGATACTCTCTGCAGCTGATGCAGAATCTTCAGTGCCACGTTTGTATTGAATGCAATGCAATAAAAGGACTGTGTATCATGCAATGGCGAGAAACGTCTTTCTGTTGAGTTGTTTCTGCATTTATAAACTCAGTGCAGCTGATTCTTTAAATTAATAGTTCAACATGATGAATAAGAATGAGTCTGAACACTGATCTGAAATAATCAAAGTGCTGGTTTACACATCAGTCATGAGTCAGGACAGGTCATTACATCAATCATCGCAATTTTGGGAATGATTCGTGAAACAAGCATTCACACAAAATGTGCAAATTCACGAAAACAACAAAGCAAACACCAGCTTTTGGTCATCGAGAGCCAGCAAATCAGTGCTTTATGCCGCTGGATAACACAAATAAACCTGTTACCTTCAAATACTGCCGTGGCTTGGCATAATCAGCCGCTCATTATTAAAGTAAAAGCTAAAGATTATTAATTACAGCAGCAGGGAACACTGATCAACAGACATGAGTAATAGAAATACGAAGAATAAAGCTAACTGACCAAATCAGACCTGGATCACAAAACTGAATCATAAAGCTCGACTGATCAAATCCTACATGAGGAATTGAAAACAGATAAACTAACGTTACAAAAAAAATGTTTGACTAACGGTAATCTAATCTGACAGGAATAATGTAAAGCCAAAGAATAAGTGAGCTGATCAAATCAGACCCGCGTAATCAATATAACGTTAAGGAGAAGTCGCCAATTAGCAAACGCGCTTGTAACAAAACATACGATTGATAATAAAAGCAGGTGTAACGTTACAGTAACTATACCAGTAATTAGAAATCGCTGGCACAATTATTTCTGTTTGACCGTGTACACTGCGACGCTTTTACACAATCCTCTATTGTGATTCATCAGAGAGCCGAGCATGTAACGTTAACGTTAGCGGCTAACAAAGACACAGCAAAGCCGAGGCAAATAAAAACCTTTAAACGCTAAACAACGACTCAAGATCAGAAGGGCGATCTGTTCATGTTTTATTCGGTAGTTGCTGTTGAACACGATGACAAACATCTCTCTAAAATGTTTTCTTTATGGTGTTATATGGTGTTGGCGGGAGAGACGTTGCAGCTAACTAGCCGAGCCCACTAACGTTAATGCACGCGCAGTTACCCTCGGTTTCATTCGGCTTGAAAAATGATTAAATTAAATTACCTTTTGTATCCCGGCAGGAGTTATATCGCCTTTAGCGCGCTGCCGGTGCGGTGCGAACGCCACAGACATGTTCGTTAATCGTCAATTGAGATAACCGCAACGGTCAACACTCAAACACACACTGAGCGAGAACAAACACGCTGAGCTGCGAAATCAGAACGATCCATTGCGCACAGAGCAGACAGGGGCGTCGCGTCTTCTCATCGCACTCAAAACAGAAAAACTGACAAGACTCAATCAAGAATCAAGACGCTTAAAATATAACTAAGCATTTATATTATCCAGAGCTTGTTATTTAAATCATAATGTTCCGATTAACACTAAATATACACACTAGAAAAGCACCGCACACCTCTGTTTACTAATAATGGTTTGTTCCTGCGGGTCACACGGGGAATTCCAAATGCCATTTGTGCAGCCTTGACTATCGTTGGTTAAATTCAAGATAAAATTGTGTATATATATCATGTGTAAAGTGCAATATAATGCTTGAATTTACATTTCCCATATCCATGTGTGCAACATGGTGCAAAATGAATATTCTAATGCAGTTACCTTATGTTACTTGCCATTTTACCGCGCCAGTGACATTTAATTTCAGTTTAAACTGATTATATTATAAATAGCAACATTTAAAGCATCTCTATGTACAGTCTGCAATTACACCCCCACCCTCCTGTGCAGAAAGATTAGCATAATTGTTAATTAAATGCAATTATTTTTACATTGTCTTAAAAAAGATCTTGTTTTCATTTAACTAAAAGTTATTTCATTTTCAATAATTAATTGTTACCCATCTTTCTTGGTCCTCTCTGACAGAAACAGGTAACAAGTGGGAAAATGTGTGTGGGGGATGTTACTCAACTCATTAATAAAGGTCACCAGCAGAGGGAGCAAAGAGGAGGGAAAAAACATTAGGCCATGACTTCTCCTTGTATGTATCACCGTCATGTGGGATAAGCAGATGTGGCCATTCAGATGTCAAAGATGCATTGTTAGAAAACATATGTTGATACATGCACTGGGACGCATCGCCGTTGATGTAACTTGGTGTCCTCTGGTGTTTAGGTCATCTAACCCTCCCAGAGTTGATCAGGCACTTTTCAACACTTAAAACTCCGGCCCTCTTGATCAAAGTGGACTTGGTGGCTTTCTCCTCAGCTTTGCTCATAACGGGTTTGCTATATCTGTTCTTGCAAACTATTTTGCTAAACACTGCTCATAGAGCTTGGAGGTTTGCTATATTTGCCTTCTGAGTAGCCGTACATTTTTTTTAAGTGTTTAGAGCAAGTAATGGATGCCTTATCTTGACTTCCTTTTGTTTACGGCGAGGATGGGATCGATGAGTGGAAAACTTAAGTTGTTATGAAACACCTTAGTGTATAGTAGAGGTCTGCTACCCGACCCGAACCCGCGGGTCCCGAAATACCGTCGGGTTTCGGGTCGGGTTTCGGGTTAATGTTTAATGGATAGCTTCGGGCTCGGGTCGGGTTCGGGTTTGTAGCTAAACCAAAACTATATGAAGAGGCTTCGCTGCTTTCATAGACGCACGCACATATCAGAGATCGCGCACAAACAGCACGGAAACTTTTATTAGTAAAATAGCTTCGACAGGCTACTGACTCGCAAGTCACAACATTATATTTATCTGCATAGAGGCGGCAAAATCGCTGTTTTTGAAGTAACTAAGCCTCATTGCTTGTAGAGAGAGACGCGCAGACGCAGGTTCACATGCACGCGCAACTTTCCTCGGTCTCTCGCTCGGTCTCTCTCTCTCTCTCTCTCTCGCTCGCTCTCTCTCTCTCTCTCTCTCTCAAATAAATGATTAATTCATTCAAATAAATACAATCTTATTTAAGAGCTTATGTCTGATTTAAAGTAGACAGAATGCTAACGAGCCTTAACTGACAAAAAATGACCATAATTTGCACGGTCATCATCTTCTTGTCCAAACAAAATTCATAATTCGTCAGAATGTATGCGACCGCTGCACCTGATGTTCACAAACTTTCATAACTGGTAAATGTTTGTGAAATGGCAGAGCCTTGATTAATCCGTTTCTTTGCATGCAATCGTGAAATGCAATCTTTTTCCTTTTTTTTATTCGTTATGGGCGGTGGGGGTGATTTCGGGTCGGGTTCGGGCTCTAAATTTAACTGTGCCGCTCGGGTCGGGTCGGGTTGGGTCAGACGATCTCGGGTACGGGCCGGGTTCGGGCTTCAGTTTTGAGCCCGTGCAGACCTCTAGTGTATAGTAAACATTATCTGAGTGTAAATGTAAAATTGAACATACGTTATTTTTTAAACTTGATTTAGTGTTATATTTGTAGCTTTCTTCTCAACAATTCAGTTGCTGTTACACAATAGGAGTTTGTCATTTATTTAACAATTTCACAATGTTTATAAAGATAATACCTGAGACATTATTCTGACTTGATTCAGCACGTTAATGATGATTCCCCTCCGGGAACATCGAGCTGCGTCGAGACGCTAGGGGAACGCCATCAGCGTTGTCCAGCTCTGAATCATATGTGTAATCAGTCAAAATTGACGGCCAGACGTCAGGTGCGGTGACGTCACGACCAGGATGCTTAAAAGCACGTGATGTGCAGCCGGCGCCAGCTTTTTTGTCATTCAGCAAAGCTCTCTGTGTGTGTCAGTCGAATGTGTTCTGTGAGTCTGTTACTATCAGATAGGAAATAAGAAAGTTTATTCTTAAAAAGATAGGCAAAGAAAGACTAGAAGCAGACATATCAAAGGCCAATGAGGGCGAAAGTAGATCACGTTACAGACTGTGTGTTCCTCTCTGACTGGAGGCGAAAACTCTCTTTGAGGAGGGAGTTTTTCACCTGCGCCCTCGCAGCACCTGCCACGCTGCCGCTGAGGCGGAGCAGTGGCTGTGCTCGCAGATGATTAGATGGGAAGATTAAGACGGGTGATCCCTATCTTCTTTTCCCATCAGATCCAGCGTCCGCTGTAATGCATTGTGCTCCCGCCGGCACGCTCGAGGAGTGTGTCCGCGCCTATGATCTCCCAGTCCCGCTGCTGCTGAGGCACCGCGGTGAGTGAGATCACGGGAATCGCACATAGATCTGGCGGACGGGTTGGAGACGGGTTCGCCCTATTTCCACCTGTATTCCCCAGGTCTAGCGCTCTCTCGGGATACACACAGTTTTTGCGATGATCTGGCTGGAGGCGAAAACTCTCTTTGAGGAGGGAGTTTTCACCTGCGCTCCTCGCAGCACCTGCCACGCTGCCGCTGAGGCGGAGCAGTGGCTGTGCTCGCAGATGGATTAGATGGGAGATTAAGACGGGTGATCCCCTATCTTCTTTTCCCATCAGATCCAGCGTCCGCTGCAATGCATTGTGCTCCCGCCGGGCACGCTCCGAGGAGTGTGTCCGCGCCTATGAATCTCGCGCTCCCGCTGCTGCTGAGGCACCGCGGCGAGTGAGATCACGGGGATCGCACATAGATCTGGCGGACGGGTTGGAGACGGGTTCGCCTTTATTTCCACCTGTATTCCCCAGGTCTAGCGCTCTCCGGGCGGAAGCCTAAGCTGTAGTTCTTCCCCTTGAGTGAGAGTGCGCTAATCTGCAGCAGTTTCTCCAAGAAGATTTATTTGTTTTGTTCCGAGCCAACGCGTGCATTATGGTGATTCTCGGTTCATTTATGCACTTCAGACCGTGTTTACTTGTCTGGGTGTTTGACTGCATTTAATTTTGAATAATTAACTATGCATTTTATCCGACTATGAAAGTTAGATATATATTTATATATATATATATATATATATATATATATTGTAGAGAAATATATACAATTATATATCGTATATGACATACAAGAGCCTCTTGGGATGCTTCTCAAGTGAGAGCACAATGTTTACCTCTCTTCCTCCAAGGAGGTTGAGGTGGTCAGCTTGGCTGCTGGGCGGAGCAGCCCCAATTGTGTTCCAGCTCCTTATTCGGGAATGTCACTGTACTCGCCAGAATCGGAGTCAGAGTGAGCGCCCGGGCCGAAGACGGATCTGCGGATCGATAGTCTTCGGCCAGAACGCCTGATGCAGGGCCTTGAGGGCCGGCCCCTCTAGGGAAGAGCGGTGTACACCGCATTACGGTGCCCGCCTCTCCTCAGTGCCCTCAGGAGATCAGTCTGCTAACCCTGCCAGTGTTCTAGGGCACAGCGGTCTCCAGCGAGCGCTTCTCTCAGTCTCTTCCGCCCAGAAATGTAGCGGAGAGGGAGGCTCGCCACTTCTTCGGGGTCTCTAGAGCAGCTAGATCGGCCGTCCCCTGCCGGGTCCTCCGTCCAGGGCACCGAGCTAGCTCTAAGTACACCAGAGGCCAGTCTCAAGAGACTGGTTCCCTTAGTAAGTCACCTGGCGGTGTGGGAGCCCTTGCCAAGCGTGTCTTATTGGGGTCTGCCTGAGCAGACTCTGGTTCCTAGTCTTCCTTAGAGATGACGAGGTCTGAGGACCGTCATTTCCAATAGGAGGCTTCTGAGGCAGTCCTGATGCCAAAGCCCAGGACTGGTGAGGGCAGGCCCCTGGGGAAGAGCGGTGTACACCGCATTACACGGTGCCTGCTCTCCTCAGTGCCCTCAGGAGATCAGTCTGCTAACCCTGCCAGTGTTCCAGGGCGCAGCGGTCTCCAGCGAGCGTTTCTCTCAGTCTCTTCCGCCCAGAAATGTAGCGGAGCTGGGAGGCCCGCCACCCCTTCGGGGGTCTCTAGAGCAGCTAGATCGGCCGTCCCCTGCCGGCCTCCGTTCCAGGGCACCGTGCTAGCCGCTCTAAGTACACCAGAGGCCAGTCTCGAGAGACTGGTTCCCTTAGTAGGCCACCCGGCGGTTTGGGAGCCCCTGCCAAGCGTGTCTCATTGGGATCTGCCTGAGCAGACTCTGGTTCCTAGTCTGAGGCCTTAGAGATGACGTGGGTCTGAGGACCGTCATTTCCATTAGGCTTCTGAGGCAGTCCTGATGCCAAGGCCCAGGACTGGTGAGGGCAAGCCCTCTGGGGAAGAGCGGTGTACACCGCATTACACGGTGCCCGTCTCTCCTCAGTGCCCTCAGGAGATCAGTCTGCTAACCCTGCCAGTGTCCAGGGCGCAGCGGTCTCCAGCGAGCGTTTCTCTCAGTCTCTTCCGCCCAGAAATGTAGCGGAGCTGGGAAGCTCGCCACCTTCGGGGGTCTCTAGAGCAGCTAGATCGGCCGCCCCTGCCGGGTCCTCCGTTCCAGGGCACCGAGCTAGCCGCTCTAAGTACAGGGTCTGAGGACCGCGTTCCCTTAGGAGACTTCTAAGGCAGTCCTGATGCTACATTCCAGGACTTATGAGGGCAGGCCCCTGGGAAGAGCGGTTTACACCGCATTACACGGTGCCTGCCTCTCCTCAGTGCCCTCAGGAGATCAGTCTGCTAACCCTGCCGTGTTCCAGGGCGCAGCGGTCTCCAGCGAGCGTTTCTCTCAGTCTCTTCCGCCCAGAAATGTAGCGGAGCTGGGAGGCTCGCCACCCTTCGGGGTCTCTAGAGCAGCTAGATCGGCCGCCCCCTGCCGGTCCTCCGCTCCAGGGCACCGAGCTAGCCGCTCTACACCAGAGGCCAGTCTCAAGAGACTGGTTTCCTTAGTAAGTCATCTGGCGGTGTGGGAGCCCTTGCCAAGCGTGTCTTATTGGGTCCTGCCTGAGCAGACTCTGGTTCCTTAGTCTTCCTAGAGATGACGCGGGTCTGAGGACCGTCGTTTCCAATAGGAGACTTCTAAGGCAGTCCTGATGCTACATCCCAGGACTTATGAGGGCAGGCCCTCTGGGGAAGAGCGGTTTACACCGCATTACACGGTGCCTGCCTCTCCTCAGTGCCCTCAGGAGATCAGTCTGCTAACCCTGCCGTGTTCCAGGGCGCAGCGGTCTCCAGCGAGCATTTCTCTCAGTCTCTTCCGCCCAGAAATGTAGCGGAGCTGGGAGGCTCGCCACCTTCGGGGTCTCTAGAACAGCTAGATCGGCCGCCCCTGCCGGTCCTCCGCTCCAGGGCACCGAGCTAGCCGCCTAAGTACACCAGAGACCAGTCTCGAGAGACTGGTTCCCTTAGTAGACTATTCGGCAGCGTGGAACTGCTGCCAAATGTGTCTCGATGGGTCACGCACACTGTAGAACAAGGCTATGTGGCGCTCTGCCGCAGCCTTTCTACGGGCGAGCAAGCTCTGGTAATGGAACAAGAAGTGGGCACTCTCCTGAGGGAGGAGACCATCGAGGTGGTCCCTGCTCTAGACAAAGAGTCCAGGTTCTACAGCCGTGCTTCATTGTTCCGGGAAAGGGGTTGCGTCCGTCTTAGATCTAAGCTAACTGAACCGCTCAGTCACACGACTGAAGTTCAGAAAGCTCTCTTCGAGCACGTTCTCTCACCAGATCCGAGGACTGGTGGTCACGAGCGATCTAAAGATGCATACTCCTTCCCCATCACAGGAAGTTCCTGAAATGTGCTTTGGGGGCAAAGCGATTAATATCGGGTTCTTCCCTTCGTAGGATAGGAGCAGCCATCCTGTCGAGGCAGGCATCCAGCTCCGCTAAGGGGCTGGATGCTATGGTACAATCGTGGCTGAGGCTTCGTCTGTACGCCTCCCCCGATCGCTCAGCTCCTGGGAGTTCTAGAGAGAGTGCGCATGGACGGGGTCCTTCTATTGAAAAACCCTGTTCTGGCCGGGCCGAGTATAGTCTCTGACCCGATTTCTCTCTCGGCTCTCCATGGGGATTCCGTCAGGAGGATATCCTCTCACTGGCAGCGGGCATGATCTTTCACCCCGCTCGGAGTTGTGGAAACTATGGGTGTGGCTCCCGAGGGGCACAACTCATAGCCTCTGGTCTCTCAACTGAGGTTGCTGAGACCATCCTCCAATCTAGAGCTCCCTCAATAAGGAAACTGTACGCCCTGAAGTTGAGACTGGTGCGGAGACCGCCAGCTTGATCCAGTTAACTGCCTGTTGGGACAGTGCTGGAGCTCGCAGGCCCGTTTCTCCGCAGAGTTAGCCCACTCCACCCTGAAGGTCTACGTGGCGGCTATAGCACCTACCACGCCCCTCTTGGTGGCCTTTCAATAGGCAAACTCTCTTTACGTTTCCTCCGGTGGAGGCCAGGGTGCTTATGCTAAGTAGTGGATCTGGATGCTCCCTATGACCTCGAGTCCTCTGATCTCCCCGCCTTTGGGAATCAAGGCTCACTTACTTAAGGTATGGCGGCCTCCAAGGCCTTCTGGCAGGTGTACCTGTGCAGGACATCTGTGACGCTGGTGGGTGGGCTACGCCTAACTTTCCAGGTTCTACGACCTTTCTGCGAGCCACCCCTGGCTTGTCTTTCCCTTGCCATAGCTGTGCATTCCACACACTAAGCAGGATTTGCAAGCATGGCGGCGTGGATATCTCGTTCCCCTAGCGTCTCGACGCAGCTCGATGTTCCCGGAGGGGAACGTCCCAGGTTACGTATGTAACCCTGGTTCCCCCGAGGAACGAGACGCTGCGTCGCAGGGCCATACTTCCGGCATCCCTACTAGAGCTATGCTTCATTCCTGGAAGCTGGCGCCGGCTGCACATCACGTGCTTTTAAGCATCCTGGTCGTGACGTCACCGCACCTGACGTCTGGCCGTCAATTTTGACTGATTACACATATGATTCAGAGCTGGACAACGCTGATGGCGTTCCCCTAGCGTCTCGACGCAGCGTCTCGTTCCCTCGGGGAACCAGGGTTACATACGTAACCTGGGACGTTCTCCCCCAATCACCCAATTTCGTAAGGTGTTACATGCTTTTGATCATGCATTTCACAACACCGATAAGATAGTTTAAACAATGCAATTATATCTTGTAGCTATAGTGAAGCTGACATGACTCATCTGATGCCATCCATGAGGCCTGACAAATACACAGAAAAATAAAGTGTTTCTGGACCAACCAAGCAGCTAATGCACTTCGCAATCCACAGTTAACAACAACAAAAAGAAGACAAAACAATTTGAAGTTGTTTGTTTGTTTGTTTTTAACAATTACATCTATCAACTGTACATTTAGAAATTAGTTATCTACCATATACACTATATTTTATATGTATGTGTAACGGATGTGTATGCCCATGGTGTCAATGTAAACCTCACTCCCCTGACCTCAAATAGAGGCGCTCTAGCAACTGACGGTAAAGGCCTTTGGCGTTCCTTGTTAGAGCGCCCGCCTCCCGTGTGGGAATCCCGGGTTCGAGACCCGCTCGGCACTAGATACGAGTTGGGACGGTGCAGACCCGGGAGGGGGTGTTACATATGTATACAACAGGCTCATAGTGATAGCTTGCCATGTTGCAGTAAACAATATGGTTTTGACCACAATTTTCTTTTCTGAGGGTTTCATGGTTAGATCTTTGGCATAGTGCACCAAAGATGCAGCAAAAGTGTGTAAAAAATTGAAAAAAGAAGCTCCACATGACACACAGACATGTTTTCTGACTATTGTTTACTCAAGTACCACAAACACCAATGTCTTCTGACCTTCTTTCACATAAAGCTGCAATTATCAAAAATAGATGCAATACAATCAATGCGACTTAATATCTAGCAATTACATCTTTATATCTTGAAAATGTAACTTTACATCTCACAGTTAGCCAATTTCTTATTTTTTTAATTTCACAACTTTTTATTATTATTTGAGAGCAGCTTCCATAGTATGGGAAACATGGTATCTCACTATGGGAACGCCTCAGACTATGGCAGACCAATCGCTGCAGCGATCAGGGAGTCCCGCCTCCCTGTATATAAACCGCAGCTACCTGCCGCTTCGTCATTCTCGCTCTCTTCCCCGTGAAGACTTCGGAAGCTGGCTCAGCAGACTTCGGGAATCATTTGCTTAACAGTTTAAAGACGGAGCCACAAGGTATTATTATTATTAAGCTCAGATGAGCTTTATTTGTCACATACACAATTATACAGAGTATAACCAGCAGTGAAATGTATTCTCTGCATTTAACCCATCCAAGTGCACACATCTGGAGCAGTTGGCAGCCGACGCTGCGGCGTCCGGGGTGCAGTTAGGGGTTCGGTGCCTTGCTCAAGGGTCTCACCTCAGTCGTAGACAATTCCTGCCGGAGCCGAGATTCGAACCCACAACCTCGGGTTACAAGTCCGACGCTCTATCCATTAGAGCCACGACTGCAAACAGGTAACGTCCCAAACGCAAGATTCCTAACGTTTGTTGAGCGAATTCACTTAGAGTGAGATAACTAACGCGTCACCGCGAGTTTTCTACTCTAGGTTTTCTACTCATTTTCCAAAGTTTTGGAAGCGTTCACCACACACCAAAAATAAGGAAAAGGGACAGCTCTCTATCGCAGCACAGCTCCGTACTAGTTGTCACGTTGTGGTGGGCTTACCGTACAAAGAGAGTGCAGGCCCCAAGGCCACTGTGAACGAAACCGTGGATTTCTGCGAAGGATTCACACGGCCTCTGCATCTCCTCTTTGGGCACTAAACACGCTCAGGCATCTCTGTCCAACCCCAAGGGCTGTCCTCACTGCTCGAAGTTCTCACTTAAAACCCGAGAGCAGAGACTCCGCGTGGCAGTAAGTCAGACCCATGCCTCTCTGCTCAACCCAAAGAGGAACCGATGGATTGTCCGCAGGCCAGCAGCTCGTGAGCAGAGATGATGGAGAGGGTGTCGCCCGTCCTTCCCCTGCTGTTCGAGGATCCATTAACAGGAGAGGAAGATGACGGGATGAAGATGCTATTCTTCGTCCGCCGAGTGCTCAGGAGGTCTGTCGCAGGGCCGTCGATCGACTGGCCATCCCAACCGGCAGGTCAGGGGGATGAAAGAGATTTGTATGATGGAAAGAGGCTTCCGTCACGTCTCCCTCCAGCGAGGCAGTTTATTCCAGCCGTCCTGGCTTGCATGATTGAAATGAAGAGGTTTTGGAACAAGCCTTTTTCCCACCGTGTGCCCGTCAATGGATTTTCGAGGCTGGATGTTCAGGGTATGGAGGATTTGGGGATGGCGGACACCCCCCCCCCTGTCGAATAATCTGTGGCTAATCACTTGCACCCAGGTCGCAGGACAGCGCTCTCTTCAACCGGAGCCTAACTGCCAGGGAAAACAGAGCTTTTCGCCGCCTCTGTTTTTGAAAAGATCTGTAAATCATCTGCACTGGCCGTTCGTGGTTTGAACGCGCGTTCCTTCTTACTGCCCACTAAGCGGAGTTATAAGAGGAGATGGTGCATCAGCTGGACTCGGATCTCCCAACCCAGCGCTCTGGGAGGAGATATGTGTCATTGCAGATTTAAACCTGCGCATTTCCCGCGGAGCGGTTCAATGCGTCAACAATGTGACCTGCAGAAAAAGGAAGGAGAGTCATTCGAGGTCTGTCTCCCCAGAAAACCGGCAGCTCGGCCTTATAACCCGAACCGACCAAACTTCAGACCTTCAGGGAGAGGGGGACATTCTGATTTTCAACCTTCCCATCCGGCTCCAACGCAACAGCCGGGAAACGCGAGCCCTCAGTCAAAGCCCGGTTTCGTCACTGGCTTGCCTCCTTCCAATGGCAAGACGCTAGTCCTCACTGTGGTGGACAGGTTCTCGAAGGCAACCCACTTTATTCCCCTCCCCAAATTGCCTTCAGCGAGGGAGACAGCGACTATTGTCTTGGACCACGTTTCCCGCATCCATGGCCTCCCGGTCGACGTGGTCTCTGATAGGGGTCCCCAGTTTGTGTCTAAGTTTTGGACAGAGTTTTGTCGACAGCTGGGGGCGATCGCGAGCCTGTCCTCCAGATATCCCCCACAGACTAACAGTCAGGCTGAGCGGGCCAACCAGGATTTGGAGAGGGTTCTGCGCTGTGTGGTGTCTGCTGAACCGTCATCTTGGAGTTCCAGGTTAACCATGGTCGAGTATGCGCATAACTCCCTCCCGGTCTCGTCTACAGGTTTATCTCCCTTCCAGTGCTGTTTAGGCTACCAGACACCCTTATTCTCCTCTCAAGAGTCCGATGCCGTTGTTCCATCCGCGCATGCGTTTGTTCAGAGATTCCTCCGTACTTGGAGGATCGCCAGAGAAGCCCTCACTCGGACTGGCGAGAGGAACAAGGCATCGGCGGACCGTCACCGTACCAAGCCACCACTTTACGTGTGTGGTCAGAAGGTCTGGTTGTCTTCCAAAGACATTAACTTCAGACTTCCCGCACGTAAACTGGGACCCAGATTTATTGGACCGTTTGTTGTGGCTAAGGTGCTCTGTCCGGTGACGATCCGGCTCAAATTAACCCCACAAATCAAGCCTGTCTTCGCTCCCCTTCAGCCCCTGATCTCCGCCTCCTAGACTCATCAAAGGGTCGCCAGCCTATCCTGTGCGGCGGCTCATTGATGTGAGGCGTAGGGGCAGAGGTTATCAATACCTGTTAGACTGGGAGGGTTATGGTCCGGAGGAGAGATGCTGGATTCCGGCTCACGACATTCTGGACCACGCTCTCATTGATCAGTTCAGCGTCATGGTCATGAGTCCTCTGGGGACGCCAGGAGGCGTCCCTGAGGTGGGGAGTACTGTCACGGTTCAGGGTGCCTTCTCGGCTCCTCTTGTAGTCCTGTCATGTTCGGCAGCTCATGGTCTGGGCAATCAGTGCCCATCGTGCAGCAGGAGTGCACGGATCATGAGCTGATTCTCCCCCACCTGTCGCTCATCTCCCCTTTCCCTTATATGTCCCTGTGTTCTACTCCTCGTTGTGAGTAGATTGTTTTGTCCTTGCTCGTGTTATGTGTTTTGATTGCCCTCATCACTCTCTCACCCTCTGTTCCCTTGTGCTGCAGGATTCGTAGCACGGAGATCCGGCAGCTTGTGTCGTCTGCAGATTCTGCCGGCCGGCTCTGGAATCTCCGCTTCCTAGCAGCAGTTACATATTGTTTGTTATTTTGTGTTTTGTGGCGAGAATTAAAGTTTCTCCCTCTCTCGTAATCTGCATCTGAGTCATCTATCACCCAAACACTGACACCTTTAACCTCCTGAGACCCTTAATTTTGTAAAAATCTATATAAATAAAAAAAGTTACAATTACATTTAATTCATAAGTTATCATTGGTAGAGAACATTGGGACGTTTTTTTTTAAGTAAAAAGACATCAATGAACATGCATGGACAAAAACAATAGATTTTAAAAATTACCAATACATTTTTAGTTTTCAAGATGTTTAAATGTTTTTTTTACCAAATTTGCATCTTACATTTTTATGCAACATGTGTGTAAAATGGCCATAAACTGGTTGTCTCATTATATACAATATATCTATAAACTAAATCTAATTAGCATATTAATGTGTTTTTGCACTGCAAAAATCGGCTTATCTTACTTTTTGAATTTGTGTCTCGTTTCTAGTCAAATTATATCTTAAAAATTCTTACATCGAGATACTTTTACTAGATAAGCAAAAAGGACTTTTGAAATGGCTGGGGACTAAATTAAGAGCATTCTGCTTAAAACAAGTAAAATGCTCTGCCAGTGGGGTAAGTAAAATACTCTTGTTTTAAGAATGTGCTCTGTACAGGACATCCAGAATTAAAACTATGGCATGTATAGTCTCAGAGTAATTCACTAAAATATAATGTCCTCATATGAGGCCGCAGGGTCTCAGGGGTTAAATATTACAACTGTGTATGGTTACAAATAAACTGATGATCAATTTACATGGTCAATACAAGAAAACATTTTTCTACTTAAAATTTCACATTTAATTAAACACGTTAGTCTTTTAATTATTTGTGAAATTTACTAGCAAATGCTAAAAAAATGAAAGTATATCATAAAACATTTATTTTTGTGTGTAGGCTAGAAAGTTAGAAGGTAACTTTGATGCAACACTCACAATTGCTTGAAACACATGACAAATAAAATCCATAGAAATGGCGTCGCTCTTCTTCTTAAACCAATACAAAAGCACATGACCAGCCTCTATAAAGCTGCCAGAGTTGTATATCTTTGATATACATCGGTTGGAGTGAACTGGGTGTAGCTCCTCATGCATTGACTCATACTTCAAGCTCGAAGTCATGCATAGAAACTAAGAAGCTCAAAAGGTCAAAATACATAAGCAGAGTTCCCACCTTTCCACAGAACACGGGTGTTCATGACTAACCCAACCACTGTCTTATCATTCTCACACACCGTCTCATCCACCCTGCACTAAAACCTCTTGATTCAGGAATCACTGATAGGATGTATTTGCCTGTTGGTTCGCTCAGTGACGGTTTAGCATTGAATCTGATAATCTGCATGAACAAATGACACTATTGTCATCCGTAACAGTATAAAAATAAAGTCAATTTAAATGTCAAGATGAGCAGAAACAGAGCTGCTATTGAAAGTCTCTCTGGAGCTCTTATCTTCACTAGCTGATTGGAGTGAATTATTAACTTGTTGTTTTCAGAGAAGAAACACAGTGAATTTGTATGAGAATACGAGCTGGTATCGTCGTTCATTTCTCTCTTAAAGTCACCATGAAATCAAATAAGACCATTCTTATTTCCACTATTTCCATTTCATGCCAAGTTCAATTAAAAGCAGGGGGGTTTGAACATAATGTTTTATTAATATTCTACATTCGAGATGTTCAGTATTTTTAAATGTTGAGTTATAGTTTATTTTGAAGTTCACTTTAGACTTTCTATTAACTGTAAGCAATGTCAATAACTCTCATTAGACTGGACTGTTAGGTTAGTGTTAGTAGAACATGTTAACAAGTACTTGGAGTCAAACTGAGTGTTACTAAAATACATGACAGCAGATCATAAGCAGACAGTCTACTAATACTCTAATGGCTGCTAGCTGACCTGTAGTTGCAAAGTTACTTAGTAGGATGTCTAAAGTGGAACATTGTGTTGTGATGAATGCTTTACCACAGATCTACTCGGTATTTAAAGGGACAGTTCACCCAAAAATGACATTTCTGTCATCATTTCCTCACTCTATGTTGTTCCAAACCTGCATGAGTTTTTTTAAACACAAAAGACGATATTGGAAAAGTGTTGGTATCCAAACAGTTGACGGTAGCTATTGACCTCTATTGTATTTTTCCATTCAGGATTTGGTCAACACTCCTAGACACCGTCCCGTTCAGGAAACAAAACATTGTTTGTGATGCAGAGGGTCTCTACATTCATTTGCAGAACTCGCATAGCTTTCATGGACTATTTAGCCTAGTGAGTAAAACATGGAAATGCTCTTCATTCACTTAACAAATACGACCCGTTTTAACTTGAACTCGGTCCCTCATAGACTCTGTCACATTGACTCCTTTCCTCCCTCATTCTTGCACAATCCTTGGCTTCATTTCCAGTCATTCTGGCCCAAAAATATTAAGAGCAAGTAATGGGTGCCTTATCATGGCTTCCTTTTGTTTGGTAAGAAACAATGAAAGTATGTATTTTGTATTATGAAATGCTATACGGTGAGGATGGGATCGGTGAGTGGAAAACTTCAACTGTTATGAAATACCTTAGTGTATAACAGGGGCGTAGCCACGGGTGTGCCAGGGTGTGCCGGTGCCACCCACAGTGGCAGCTGGCACACCTAAAAACAGATGCAGAATTATTATTTTTTTAATCGTAATAAACATGGGCAGCGCAAAGGAGGGGCTAGCAGATGCTTCAGCACCCCCAAGAAAGACCAAAGCACCGCCATTGCACCCATAATAAATGAAATAAATTTAAAACATTGTACTTATTATTACGCATTCATAACTCTGCATTGCAATATAACGTGACGCGTGATTAGCAGGCGCACTTTTCGAATTGACAGCATTTTATTAAAAAAATTGATCGGTTCCTTGTGCCAAGAAGGCCTGTCCCCGACTAAAGATTTCCCTAGTCACACATAAACTGATTAATATAATAACTTAGGCTACTAACCATCCTTTAATATATAGGCGTATAGCATATTCCGCGCCCAAGCGCACGTCTAAAGCTTGCAACGGCAAAAGTAGGCTAATGATTATGAATGTTGGGGGAAAGGCAAAATAAAACATTTTAATTATTCGTTAATAAACTAGTGATTTCTTCTCAGTCAGTGTCGGCTGAAAAGATAAAGTTGCAGAATGCGACGCGGACTTTAATAAATTAATGCACCTTTTCATTCCGACTACGTAATTAAAGATTTGTATTTTTTGGTTCGTTCGTTCGTTTAATAAAGTAGCCGCTTCATTTCTGTGACGCGCTCCATTTCACGGAGACTGCATGAGATGGCAGAAAGCGCATCTTGTTTCATGTATTGTTTCTCTGTGTAGCCTACATAAATAAAAGCATATATATATATATATATATGAACTTGCTGTTGAATTTTGTATTTTTGAAAGTTCAATAATAATATTAAAAAAACTTGCCGGACGGATTCATTACCCCGCTTTGTTCCGGGACCTCACAATTTACAGATTAAGCAGTGCTTACAATATTTGTTAATTTAAAATGTAATTAAATTTTTTAATTATTTTCACCAAAAAAAAATAAGAATAACATAATTGAGGCATTCAAGGCCAGACCACGCCGTCTCGCCCTTTGAGCAGCTAACAGGCACCATTAAATGTACTCTGCTATGTTGTTGGCGATCCTGAATGTAATGTATAAAAAATATTTTATGTGTCTTGCAAGACATCTATTCAAGATTGTTTATTGCACCAAAAGTAATTTCAAAGGAACATTATATGTAGGCCCATGTACAGTTTAAGTCGCCATTGCAGGATGTTAATGATTTAATAAAAGGAGGGATTATTTAAAAGCATTTTGTTTTTATTTAGTAGAGCAGCTACAGCTGTTTTTACATAATAGAATTTTACATAGCCTAGTCACTGAAGTCAATGATTATTCTTTGATAAAGTAAATGTGCTTTGCTCACTGTATAATGTGTTCGTTGTTTGAATAATCGTGGAAATGCGGTGTTAATTAGAAACTTAAAATGTATTTTTATTAAACCTGTGATCATCAGGTTAAATAGGAGTTTAGTCTTATTAAAACATGTGACATAAATTGTACTTTCCTAAAAGGGGTTTATGATGTGTGTAGTTAATGATTAGGCTACAGTGAGCGCGTTTGAGAGCGCAGTTAAAGAGCTGTTATACTGTATGTGATTGTCGGTGACCCTCGAGCGAGAAAGCCTCGGAAAATGGAAAAAAAACAACAACAAAAATATAGCTGCAAGCAGCGATAACCAGGGTTCAAGAATTTTAAGGCCTAAGGTGGTATGCTTTTAGGGTCTAGGCCAACATAGCTGGATGCATAGCTGACAGTGAAACTCATCGAAAATGGACAACAGGCTCACAGAAACACACACACACACACACACACACACACACACACACACACACACACAAATAGAAATGAAATGGTTAAACTATCATATTAATAATCATTAAGCTTGCTTACACAGATACACACACAGAATAGGATAACAGACACAAAAATGAAATGGTTAAACTAACATATTAATACCCAATAATCATGCTTTTTTTTTTTTGCATTAATCTGACAATAAATGTGGCACACCCAGTTTTTCTGATGCACATCCAGAGTCTCCTTTCTGGCTACGCTCTTGGTGTATAATAAACACTATTTGAGTGTAAATGTAAAATTGAACATACTTTATATTTTAAACTGGATTCAGTGTTAATTTTGTAGCTCTCCTCTCAACAATTCAGTGTCCTTAGTTGCTGTTGCAAAACAGGAGTTTGTCATTTATTTAACACTTTCACAATGTTTATACAGTAATACCTGAGACATTATTCTGACTTGATTCAGCACGTTTATGGTGATTCTCATATAAACTCTGGGGAAATGTTCATTTCAACTTTTGAGATGTTAAATATTGCATTTTAAATTTGCAATGTACTTACTTAAAAATTCAACTTAAGATACTTAGAAATCAGGACAGACCTCTTCTTTGAGTCTGTAGGCAAATTATCAAACACATATAATATATTGAATGATTGTGGATAATCTATATGCTTATCTAATATTCTTATAGAAGTAGATACTGTTAACTTAAGTAAATATTTAAAAGATAAGATTTAATTTGTGCATACAGTAATTTGTTTTGATAAATCGGCTATTCTAATTTCTTCATAATATTTCATTACTATTTTTCAGAATACAGTATCCTCCTTTATGTTTTAGACAGGCTGGTCCTTGGAAATAATCAGAGTTTTTTATACCGTTTTATTAGAACAGTCTGTTTTCATATCAGAACTCGCGATTTAAACTGATCAGAGCACAGTTACACATGAACAGACAAATGCTTTAGACGTTAATGAAGGTTATCCAGGCAGAAATGCAAAAGACTGTCCAGTTCTGCTTTAACCCCGCATTCCACACTAATGCCTAGTTAGTCATTTGTTTTGTCTAAAGTTAGTGACCAAGGACATAAGAATGTCAACGAAGAGCAATGAATAACAAAAACGACGAATTGTAAAAAATAAAAACACCTGTCAACTTTAGCCTGAATATTCAAAATCATGGCAGATGAGCTAACAAAATATGTTTTGAGGATGTTTTGCTACCGTTCCCATTTAGTAGACTGATGAAAACGACGAAAACGATGTTTCTGAATGAACATTCCAAATTCCATCATGTTAAAAATTAGTATAATAATATAATTTTGCAAACATTATGGGAATGCGGGAATGTTTTCTGAAACAAATAACAACATTTCAAAAACATTTGATGAATATCCAACTAATACGTTTAAAATAGGCCATAAAACGTTTAATAACTGGTGTATAAACAAGCTTTTGCTTTTGTGCTAACATTTTGAGAACATCTGTAGCCTAAAGCTAGATAACTCTGACTGAACGTTCTATTAAACACGTTTGAGATTCAGTTAGTTCTGAGAACGTTCATTGTTCGCTGGGTAATGCAGCAAATCTCATTTATTACAATGCATTTTTGATCAAACACTAGTAAATGTTTTAGGCTATATGTATAGTAGTTTAGAGTCATTGTTTGTGGTGTTGTTATCAGTGTTGAGGGTGTGACGGTGGACTGTATCCCGCCCCTCCGCCTTCTTACGCCGCATTCCTCTGAAGCTCCGCCCGCCGCTGACCGCTCTTTAGTCCGTGTCAAAGTTCCGCGAGTAACGGCAGCGGCGGCGGCGGCGGAGAATGGCGAAGATCGGGGGGATTTTACTGCTCGGAGCGCTGGTTCTGGCGGTGAGCGAAACGACTGAAAAGTTACCGGTGTTCATATTGACTCGCATAGCCTATAATCTTTAATCTGCATCCTCGAAGTTTCGTTTCTTTCATATGATTTTTCTTCTTCTAAACTCTCTGTGAACACTTCTTCATCAATGCGTGTAAAAAGATGATAATTGTGTATTTGTATCTGTATTTTCTGTTAGGATTGAGTGTGTTTGCGCTCTCTGGTGCTCATTCTCTCACAGATGTGTGATAGTCAGCGAGGGCTTTAAGAGTTTAATCAACTCTGGGAGGACATTAATTAAACAACTTTATATACAGCCACTTAATAGCCTTTTTTCATATGGATAGATTTTATTGGTTAAATTATTGCATCATTAGCAGATTGCCAGACGGAGAGAGCATATTTTACACAGGGTGGGAATTACAGAGGAAGTCAAAACAAAAGGCCTTAAAGATAATTATTATGTTCATGGTGATTCTTCAACTTGGCATTTATCAGGGAATTATTTTGATTCAAACTAACACAAACTTTATTAACACTATTATTATTATTATTGTTATGCTTTGTATTACTTTAAAATGTCAGCTCTCCCACAGTCATGGCTTTATTTTCACCCTCGCAAACAATGTAGCCACACAATATATATATATATATATATATATATATATATATATATATATAGAGAGAGAGAGAGAGAGAGAGAGAGAGAGAGATAAATATTTAAATTTTAGTACACAAGAAGACAACAGAGTCATTCACCATGGTTGAGATGAAAAGTGAAACTGGATTTATTGGGAAAGTCATGGTAATAATTGTTTTGAGAGCAGAAATGTTTCATTTTGCATCATGCAGTCAATCTGTACATTTGTCATATTGCATGCATGTTGTATTACCTGTTTACTGCTCTCCAGTTGAGTTATTTGTGTGTTTGTGTAGATACTGAACACTTCAGCGTCTGAAGGACAACAGAAGAAGATCAGACAGAAGAGAGAGTGGATCATCCCACCACACAAACTGAAGGAAAACTTTGATTATACGCATAAGGAATACATAGCCAAAGTAAGATCTTCATTTTTTGTGTGTTCTCTGCAGTGTATTTTGGGGAAAATAATTTGGAGAATACATTTATATTTTGGTAACACTTTATTTTAGGGTCTCTCTTAACTAGCTTGTTATATTACTAGAATATTAACCATTTATTAGTACTAATTAAGCACAAATTAATGCCTTATTCTACATCCTTAATCCTACCCAATACCCAAATGTAACAACTATCTCATTAAATATTAATAAGCAGCAAATTAAGAATTATTTGAGGGAAAAGTCGTGGTAAATAGTGAGTTAAAAGTGTTCCCATTTCTAAAGTATACCATTTTTATTATGCAACAGTACCTTTCAGAATATCCGTGAGTGATTTTTTCGATAAACAGTTGAACTGCAAATCAATAAATAGATCAAATAAGGGGATATTTTGTAAAATCTCTCCAGATTGAAACATTTTGAGCACTTTTCCCAATGTTCTGCAATTAATTATAATTTACTAGTATGAATAAACTCTAGTTATGTAATGCTTCATGGTTAAAATATGCTTCTTTTTAAATTGTATTAAAGTATGGACTTGTTTGCAGATCCGTTCAGATGAGGAGACCAGCAGGAGTATAATATATTCACTGACTGGATCTGGTGCTGACCAGCCACCCATCAACTTGTTCACTGTTAATCGTGATACTGGCTTGGTAAAGATCCACGGAGTGTTAGACAGAGAGAAAACTCCCATTTATTATGTGAGCGGCTCTTTCATCTTTTACACACATTTATTGCATGGGTGTCTGTCCTACCCTGACTGATCTATAGAAGTATACTGATGAGTCAGTAAGAACTCCAGATAGCATCTAGCAGCAACTTTTCACAGGAGAGCTGGATTTGGGATTGTCATGAAGTGATGAATTTCATACATTCTGCCTGAATGACTCGATTACTAAATGAGGTGCAGCTCATACTAAAAACCTGTAACTTGTATTTTCGTAGCCATAGCACATGCTTAAATAGAGGCAATGTCGTTGAGTTGGTGTGTGGGTATTTGTTTCACAGAGAAATCATGATTCGTTAATAACTTTGAACTTATATTTTCTGTAAAACCATGCAGCTCCATGCACATTCAGAAACATGGCATGTGTTTAGAGACAGTCCAAACAGCTGATAATAACATCACAATAATCCACACCACTCCAGTCCATCAGTTAAAATTACACCCACATATTTGTTTAGAGCTGTTTTAGACTGTTTTTGCTTGTAAACTGTGCTTGATCTGTGCAGATCCCATCTGGGAACTCAAGCTGCGTCGAACGCTAGGGGAACGCCTTGAATACCAAGGATTTTTTGGGATACCAAGCTCTGAATCATATGTGTAATCAGTACAAACGATGGGCAAGACGTCATGTGCGGGTGACGTAATGACCAGGCATAAAAGCATGTGGGCACTTCAGGGCACCGAGCTTGCAGCTCTAAGTACACCAGAGGCCAATCTTGAGAGACTGGTTCCCTTAGTAGACTATTTGGCAGCATGGAAACTACTGCCAAATGTGTCTCGATGGGTCATGCTCACTGAAGAAGGTTATCGCGGCGCTCTGCCGCCGCCTTTCAACGGGGTCTCTCCCACGCTGGTGGGTCCCGAGCAGGCTCTGGTAATGGAATAAGAAGTGAGCACTCTCCTGAGGAAGGAGGCCATCAAGGTGGTCCTTCCTCGAGACAAAGAGTCTGGGTTCTACAGCTGTACTTCATTGTTCCTGGGAAATGGGTTGTGTCCTTTTTAGATCTAAGATAACTGAACCGCTCAGTCATACGACTGAAGTTCAGAAACCTCTCTTCGAGCGGGTCGTGTCTCACACCATATCCGAGGACTGGTGGTCACGAGCGATCTAGAAGACGCATACTCCTTCCCCATCACAGGAAGTTCCTGAGATGTGCTTTGGGGGCAAAGCGTATCGATATCAGTTTCTTCCCTTCGGTCTTGCACTCTCGCCCCGATTAGCTCATCAGAGCGGATGGCAGTTCGGCATCGAGATGTCGTTCTCGCTCACTTGAAAGAGTTGGGGTTAAGACTTAACATCAGTAAAGTGTGTTTCTCCCATTCAGGGAACCACTTATCTGGGCGTGGTGTGGGATCAGACGACGATGCAAGCATGTATGTCCTCTGCTTAGATCGAGTCAATCCTCACGTCAGTCAAGAGAGTAAGAGAAGGCCGGTCACTTACTGTCAAGCCATTTAAAAAACTGCTGGGTCTGATGTCAGCTGCATCCAACGTAATACTTTTTGGCCTGCTGTACATGAGACCCCTACAGTGGTGGCTCAAGACCAAGGGGTTCTCCCCGAGGGGAAACCTACTTCGCATGATCAAGGTCATGCGGCGATGCCAACGTGCCTTAGACATGTGGAGGAAACCCTTGGTTTTTGTCTCAGGGCCTGGTGCTGGGAGCTCCTTGTCGCCGCGTAATGCTAGTGACGGATGCATCTCTCACTGGTTGGGGAGCGGTCATGAGTGACCACCCTGCCCACGGTCTGTAGAGTGGTCGCCATCTCAAGTGGCACTTCAACTGCCTGGAGATACTGGCCATGTTTCGAGCACTCAAACACTTTTCTAACAGACCTGAGAGATCGCCATGTTTGGTGTGATACCTAATGTTGGGAACGTAGCAGTCCTCTTGATCCAGAGAGTCATCATGTAGAGGCCTCCGCTCCAAGAACTCGATCTTTCGGTGAGTGTCATCAGGCCTCCTCTCATTCAGAGAGTTTTAGAGGCCTCCGCTCGCCAGAGCTCCGCTAGGAGTATGCCCAGTGTACGGAGTGTAGTAGGCCTCCTCTCATTTCGAGAATCGTCATGCTGAGGCCTCCGCTCCAAGAGCTGAAGCAGATATGGAGAGTTTGGGCCAGGATGTGGATCCATTTGCGACTCGTCAGACATCGCACTGTCCCCTCTGGTTATCTCTGACTCATCCAGCTCCGCTGGGGCTGGATGCTATGGTATAGACTTGGCCGAGGCTTTGTCTGTATGCCTTTCCCAGATCACTCTGCTCACAGGAGTTCTAGAGAGAGTGCGCCGGGATGGGGTCCATCTATTGCTAAAACCCCATTCTGGCCGGGCTCTGGTATGGTTCTCTGACCTGATTTCTCTCCTCGATGGCTCTCCATGGGGGATTCCCATCAGGAGGGATCTCCTCTCACTGGCAGCGGGCATGATCTTTCACCCCTACTTGGAGTTGTGGAAGCTGTGGGTGTGGCTCCTAAGGGGCACAACTCATAGCCTTTGGTCTCTCAACTGAGGTTGCTAAGACAATCCTCCAATCTAGAGCTCCCTCAATGAGGAAACTGTACGCCCTGAAGTTGAGACTCAGGGTGCGGAGACCGCCAGCTTGACCACGCCCCTCTTGGTGGCCTTATAGTAGGCAAAACCCTCTAGTTACACGTTTCCTCCGGTGCTGAGGCCAGAGAAGCTTTTGCTAAGTGGTGGATCAGGATGCTATGCTATAACATCGAGTCCTCTGATCTCCCCTTGCCTTTGGGAGTCAAGGCTCACTCAACTCAAGGTATGGCGGCCTCCAAGGCCTTTCTGGTACTGCAACGCTGCAGGGTGGTCTATGCCCCTCACATTCGTCAGGTTCTTGACAAAGATTTGCCAGCCACTCCTGGCTCTTCTTTTCTCTTGCCATAGCTGTAATCTTCACACTAGGCAGTGATTTGCAAGTCTGGCGGTGTGGATATCTCGTTCCCCTAGCGTTCGATGCAGCTCGAGTTCCCGGAGGGGAATCCCAGGTTACGTATGTAACCATGGTTCCCGAGAGAACGAGACGCTGCGTCGCAGGGCCATACTTTCAACATCCCTACTAGAGCTATCTATGCTTCATTCCTAGAAGCTAATGCCCGTTGCACCCCACGTGCTTTTAAGCCTCCTGGTCATTACGTCACCCGCCCATAATGTCTTGCCCATCATTTGTACTGATTACACATATGATTCAGAGCATGGTATCGCTGAAGACGTTCCCCTAGCGTTCGACGCAGCGTCTCGTTCCCTCTGGGAACCATGGTTACATATGTAACCTGGGACGATTTCTCACCTGATTCAGATTCAGAGCGTTTCATTGGAGGAATTATCTGTTATTATGGCATTATTATGGACTCAGATTTTAACCAGAAGCAGCAATTTAAAAACATCTTAAATGGATTTGTTTCAGCTTTTGTCTTCACAAGATGTTAACTGATGGACTGGAGTAGTGTGGATTATTGTGGTGTTTTTATTATCTGGTTTAGACTCTCATTCTGACGGCACACATTCACTGTAGAGCATCCATTAGTCAGCAAGTGATAGAATTCTAAATTATTGATTCATCCTGAATGTTTCGTAAGCCATGAGGTAAATGTCGGTTGATTTGCATATCACCTTCACAGATCAGGCTTGCATGAACACGACCATCACTAGACAACAAACTAATTATCATGCTACGAACCACAAATAAAACCCCTACTCAAAGAGAAAATAAGTTGGTCTGTAACAATTAACACGGATCCATCTAGGAAAGATCCCTGCTCTCACTCCCAAAGTTTCTCAACCACAAGACACTTAAGTGAAAGTAGATATTCATTTATTAAATAAAGATAAAACAAAGGAGAGTCACAAACTTACAATGTAGTAAACTTACTAAGTAAATTACAATAAACAAAACTACTACTTTACACAAATTAACCTACACATCGAATAACAAATTAAATACAAATTCTTACCTCCCTGCTAACAGAAACAGGAGAAAAAGCAAACAAAACAAACAGGTACCCACCTCCCTACCAAGCTCCACTGAAACATGGTCTAGGACGTAAGCAACCAAACATTCAATGGTTGACCATAAAGGTCTAAGTTACCGATCCTTTCACTAACACACATTACACAGTGGCAACAGCAATGTTCACAACCAGGAAAGCGGGGAACCAACGATCCTTTCCACCTGATAGCTTAAGTACTGCAGCGATCCTGCTCATCACCAACCAGCCCAGTCCTCCTAATCAGCTGCACCTGTAATGAATTACAGCAAGAGAGGGAGAGACAAGGAAAGACAGGGAAAAAACCTACACACCCACACACGAGCGAATGATATCTTTTCCCTAGCAACACACGAATCCATTCGTAACACTTTGAAAGAGTGTAGCAAGCTTATATGAATGGATAGAGAGAGTTTGTGCTTGTTGATCAGAGTTCACATGCTTGGACCGAGTCATACAGAGGAGTTCTGACATGGCTTCATGATATTTCTAGCACAGCTTGGCTGATCCTCTCTATCAGGAATACTTATTTCCCATTTGTGTTTAGTTGAGCGGGTGTTTGATGTACTTTGTATTGCATTGATATCCTTGAATACAGTTTTAGAAAATTACTGAGAAAATTAAGGGTTATGAGAGGAGGATAATGGGAATGTCTGTCATAAAATACAGATTAAATAATACAAATATATAAATCTATGCTGTGACTTTAAGAATTTATACTGAAAGTAGTAAATGGCTGTTATGACTTTTATGTTATTTGTGTAAAAGTTTGGTGATTTTCCTGTATTCCAGCTCAAAGGGGTGGCCAAGTTTCAAAATGGCAGTCGTGCTGAGAAAGATATTGATTTGAGAATCGTGGTGGAGGATGAGAACGACTGTCCTCCTGTGTTTAACCTGACAACCGGAGCTGTTTATGAGCGGAGCGCAATAGGTACTGCCATCATTCATCATACTTCTGAGACAATCATGAAATTAGCCTACCCAGGCTCATTGCAAACACTACCTATATTTCTGCAAAACGTTGGTGTAGGGGATATTTCCAACACAATAAATCATTAACTTTTAGCGACACTCCCCGAACGTTTGAATTCTGAACCGCCGCAGTACTGTATGTATCTGAAGCAGTGTAATGAAAACACAGCAATACGTGTTATAAACTTAATAAAAATGTGCCACGTTCACATACTGGACATTTCACTTTAAAACTGCTGCCAAACATGCTGTAAGGTCTTGCAGATGCATTACCACAGGTATGTTTCCAATGAGCCTGGGTTGAAATAAAAATATAATTTGTGAATATTACAAGCCAGTTCAGTGCATGTCAGTGAATTGGCTGGTGCTGCAAGCAGCAGAGCTTAAGTGGACATGATGGACAGTGAGAAACTTTTATTAGGCTGATGATACATAGAGCAAATATTTGAGCAATTTTTGCCTTTTTAGAGCAATGTTGCTTGGGCACTTTCCCATTGAAAGTGGTTTACAAATTTCTATCAAGATAATTTAGATCAGTTGTCTCACCCGGTTGCCCGTTTGCTCAAAAAATGTTGCCTGTGTATCATCTAAAATACAAACATGTAACAACATTTCCATGGCTTGACATTATGGGCTTGTTTACACTTGGTCACTTCATGTGTTTTCTCTGATCAGATATATATTTTATTTGTTAAAACATTTCCATTTACACTTGACCACATAATTGTGTCTTCTGGTGTTCAATTCCCACGCTGCATGCAAATTTACCAGAGTTCACATCAATGAATGCAACAGATAAGCACTGCATTTTATTAATTATCAGTCATTTTAAGATCAAAGACCGCAATAGGAGAGAGCACGTAGGGCTTAAAAAACAAATCCCAGATTTTTTCACTAAAAATCTGATTTTACGATTTGAATCGATTTTTGTTCCCCTACTTAAAATAAATTTGCAGATGACAAAGAATAGTTCAAAACAAGTTTTACATTTATTTAGTTTAGATTTTTCCTTCTGGGATTTGATCTGGATTCCCCCCCTTGGGGTAAAAGAGCAATCAGAAACGAGCCAAAAAGACAAGATGGCAGGCCCTGCCATTGTAAACAGTGAAAATGTAACATAAAATAAAGTGACATAGCATAAGACATAAAATGATGTGACACCCTTTGACCGGAATCGTGAATCCATATTTAGAAAGGCACGGAAAACAAATAATGCTTGCTAATGGTTGCCTGTTACAGAAAGTCAGCTGGTCATCGAAAATTACGCCAAGATTTCTGACCGAAGCTGATGAGGTAATTGTTGATGAACCTAACTGAATGGTGAAGTCATGCTGTAGAGTTGGAGTGGCAGGGAAGACAAGAAGCTCAGTCTTTGCCAGGTTGAGCTGTAGATGATGTTCTTTCATCCATGCTGAGATGTCCGCCAGGCAGCCTGAGATCCGTGCAGCTACCGTTGGATCATCTGGTTGAAATGAGAGATAGAGCTGTGTGTCATCAGCGTAGAAATGGTAGGAGAAGCCATGTGCCTGTATGATGGGAGCCAGTGATGCAGTGTGTATGTGGAGAGGAGGGGTCCAAGAACCGAGCCCCGGGGAACCCCAGTGACCAATTGATGAGCTTTGGATACCTCCCCTCCCCAGGCCACCTTGAAAGACCGACCAGTGAGATAGGATTTAAACCAGCGAAGTGGAATCCCAGTGATGTCCAGTGATGAGAGGGTGGACAGGAGGATCTGATGATTGACAGTGTCAAAAGCGGCAGACAGATCCAGCAGAATGAGAACTGATGATTTGGAATCAGCTTTTGCAATTAGTAGGGCTTCAGTGACTGAGAGTAGCGCAGTCTCAGTTGAATGTCCACGTCTGAATCCTGATTGGTTAGCATCCAGTAGATTATGCTTTGACCGGAGTAAACATTTTAGGAGGAGTACAATTTGCAAATTAGTTTTCTAAATAATTCGGAGGGCATTTACACCTGGTTTTTTCACGATCGATCAGAGAAAATGCATGAAGTGACCAGGTGTAATCAGACCCTATAACTACAAACATGTAACATAACATTTCCATGGCTTGACATTATGATTCGACAGGTGCTGTTTGTTTATATTATTCCAAAATAAAAGGCTGTAATAAATGTCAATATTCTAAACAGAGGTGTTACAGATAGACAGGTAATGGACAGAAAAAAGATTACCCATTTTTTATTTTAAAATGTTTTTAAAGTCACAAATGTCTAACACATTATATTTAAAAATCCTTAATAACATGTAGATACTCTTTTTTTAAAGAGGCATGGCACACTGCCATGCTTCTAAGGGAAATTCCACCTAAAAATGCAGCACCAGGTGTATATGATTTTTCCTCTGGAACACAAACAGAGCCTCCAGTTGTGTTGTGTTGTGTTGTGTTGTGTTGTGTTGTGTTGTGTTGTGTTGTGTTGAGTTGAGTTGTGTTGTGTTGTAGTTGAGTTGAGTTGAGTTGTGTGTTGTGTTGAGTTGAGTTGAGTTGTGTTGTGTTGAGTTGTGTTGTGTTGAGCTGAGTTGTGTTGAGTTGAGTTGTGTTGAGTTGTGTTGTGTTGAGTTGTGTTAAATTGAGTTAGCTGGAGCTGAGTTGAGTTCAGTTGTGTTGTGCTGTGTTGTGCTGTTGAGTGTGCTGTTGTGTTGAGCTGAGCTGAGTTGTGTTGTGTTGAGTTGATTATTGTGTTGTGTTGTGCTGTGTTGTGCTGTGCTGTGTTAATTCTGAGCTGTGTTGTGTGAGCTGAGCTGAGTTGTGTTGTCGTGTTGTGCTGTTTTGAGCTTGAGCTGAGCTGTGAGTTGAGCTGAGTTGTGTTGTGTGCTGGAGCTGTGCTGTGCTGTTGAGCTGTGTTGAGTTGTGTTGAGCTGAGCTGTGTTGTGAGTGTGTGTGTAGTTGATTGTGTTGTGTGTTGAGTTGAGTTGTGCTGTGTTGAGCTGAGTGTGTTGTGCTGAGTTGAGCTGTGTTGTGTTGTTGTGTTGTGTTGTGTTGAGTTGTGTTGAGGTTGAGTTGAGTTGAGTTGAGTTGAGTTGAGTTGTGTTGTTGTGTTGAGTTGAGTTGAGTTGTGTTGTGTTGTGTTGAGTTGAGTTGAGTTGTGTTGTGTGTTGAGTTGTGTTGTGTTGAGGGCTGTTTCTCAAAATAATGCCGCAAGCAAATACGTAATGGCTTGTGAAAGTAATCATTTGTTTGCATAAATTATAATAAACGTATAAAGACATGGAGAAAGTCTGCAATATTTTTACTGACAGATTAAACAGGAATCTTAACATTGACAAAGCATAGGTAACAAATATGCAAACTAATTTTTACAAATACTTAGGGTAAAATAAAAAGTTCTGTGTCCTTTCGAGTTTGTTCTTTCAATGTAGCCTTTCAAGCTTTCTCCACAAGAAAGTGAAAATTGAGAACAGCTCTAATCTTAAAGTGAAACTAGGTGTGTGTGAGAAAAACACTGACGCAAATCACACCAATGTTTCCTGTAACTGATGGTGTAAGTCTTGCACAATACTGAGTATGAATTTAGGACAATATCTTAGCTAACAAGAAACCATGATTAACGAATTAGTAAGTATTAGCACTCATTTGAATGTGGTTCACTTTATGCCAATACTACTGTTTTTAATTCCTCCTGAAACATCTAAGAAACTAGAAACAGTTTCATAATTAATGTTTCTATTTGTTTCTTTATAAAGCACAACTAAAGCAAAGTTCATCAATGTGCTGTACAATTATACAATAAATAAAACAATTTAAAAATACAATGATAATACCATACCATAAAATGATAACACTATACCATAAAACAATCAATGACTGACACCATCAAATACATACAATAAATAAGAGCCTCTTTCTTCTTAACCTGTTGAACCAAACACCAATGCAAGTCAATTTGATTTCAGATTAGTTTAAAGGAGCCAGTCAGTCATGTGTCACGTGTCACGTGTTTCCCTCTTGTGTCCTTATTTGGTTTGTTTCCTGTCCTTGTTCAGTGTGATTATTAGTTTATTACGTCCAGCTGTGTGTATTAATTAACCTGTGTATTTAAGTTGCTGTCTGTTTAGTTAATGTTGTCTGATCTACTCGTTACTCGCAGTGTTCCTGTGTGTCTGCCTTGTCTTGTTTGATATTAAAGACTGTTATTTCGAGTTACATCCTCGTCTTCGTGTTGCTCCCTGTTGTGTGCACCGTGACAATAAGGAGCTAGTCTTAGATGTTGCATTTAAGAATTATGAATGTGCCAAGTCATTTATATAAAACAATCAATAATTATAAATGAAGAATAGTGAGGATAATAGCTGAAAATAATCATTTTAACAATAACTGGCTAACACCACATACAGTGAATGTATTGTAATCCAGTCCAGTTCTTGCTGAAATAAAATTAATTATATGAATAATCTTTTCAAAATTACAAGAAGACAGAAACCGATTAACCTTTACTATTGATTTCCGGATTATTTTTTTACTACTGATTTGATCTGTATATGAAATTTCAGATAATTATCAAATTTTTGATTCTAATTTTAGATTCTTAACTACACATTTACAGAAGGGAGCCAAATTGCCCAACCCAAACAATATTCTGGGGAACCCCAAACCAGATTATTTCAGAAAATCTTGTGACATCCAAGACTTGTAAATACATTAACAGTGGCTTATCTCGTTTCTGCAAAGGTCGGTACAGCTGAATGTCATCTGCGTAACAATGAAAAGGTGTTCCATGCTTATGATTCATAACCTAAATGTTGCATATATAATGAAAACAAGATTGGGCCAAGAATGGATCCTGTGGAACCTCACCAGACCATAGGGCCGTTTTAGAGTAATGTTGAGCAAAATAAAGAAAGTCCCATTAAAAAGGAAGGACATTTAAATGCCATGCCCTGAATTCTCACGGTCTTTTCTAGACAATAATATCATGATCATTGGTGTCAAACACTGCGCTGAGGTCTAATAAAACTAAAATCTCCAAGCACCAATATTAAAATATAATTTAAAACATTCAACAATGCTTTCTGTGCCATGATTTGCTTTACACCGTGACTGAAAAGTGACCATTTCTAGTTTTTTGGATAAAAATGGTAATTTAGAATAGGATGGCAATTAGATAAAACAAATGGATCCAATATTATATTTTACTGGATCAGCTGTACAATATCATGCTTAACTTATTGGAACTACTGCTGTTTTAAACGTATAATTAAAGTCAGTATACTGGGACCAGCAATATCCAAAGTCTGCTTAACTAATCTTGATGGGATAACATTGCAAACAGAATTTGCACATTTCAACTGGCCAACTACCTCAGCAAAAAGCTGATTAGAAATTGGTGTGAATTAATCAAAGACATCAGAAGTAGCCGGAACAGGCACAATATACTTTTCTGATATCATCAGTTTCCTGTAGGCGGATCAGGACATGTTACAGAGTTGAATTGATATTGAACAAAACATTAGAATGAATTCTGTGCTTTAAGAATATATCAGATAAATAGTTTTGGCTCTCATGCAATGTCACATGAAACCTGTAATGTGTCCTTCTTCCAACTACGCTCTGATTAAGTCCAAGGTATGCTCATGATCTTGAGTAAGTCTACATATGTGACCCTCTCTGTGAAAACCCAGCTAAAGTCATTTTTTTTGTAATAATTTGCTGTTTTCTACAAAAAAAAAAATCATCCTTCACATGGTAAAGAGCATTCTGTGAAAATGTAACCTTTATATCTGTAATACTGACTGAGTAAGGTCGTGTCAAAGATTGAAATTATAGTGAAATTGATGGTAGAAATCAAAATTTGATGCTTGTTATCTCATAATTCGATTTTATCCTGGATTTCACAGAGAGGGTCACATATGTGTTGTATGAGGTTAAAAGAGTCAATCATGTCCATGGATGAACAATAAAACACACACTTTGAAATCTCCCACAGTTAAAAGTGTATCACATGTTAGACAAATGACAGCAGCAAAGTCTTGCATAAGCAAAATCCTTAGTTCTAATGCAATGAATGTGAAATGTAAAATCCTGGTAACCTCTATGACTCAAGTCTTACCAAATACTTCAGAAGAAAATGATAATTACATGATCACTCCCTATAATGACTGAAGTTTCCGTAAGCTTTTGTGTAAGATCGTGTCTTGGAATTTCTTTAGAATTTAGGATTAACGACGATTAGAAATGTTTAGTAATAATAGTGTAAATCTTACCCAAATCATACATGTGCTATTAATGGATTAAGTAAGTGTTTAAATTAGTCTATCGGCGTTAACCAAAACGTGAGATTTTATCGGCGATAAAACAAATATCGCTTAATCTATTCTCAAATTGGGAGCTGGGTCTATACTACATTTATGATGACTTTCACCCTGATATTTTAGCGCCATGTATACCTAGCCAATTGCACTGTAGCAGAACGAGTCTTAACTAGAGGCTCGCAGTCCGTGATGGACAGATTGTTAACGGCTGGTCTATGGTCAATCGGCAGGACATCCAAACGCTCACCTATCATTCATCAACCTCAAATATGGCTTTTCAACTGAAAGATGTAGTAGCAACTTTACATGGCCGCTCAATATGATGTTAACCTAGAGAAATGTGCTATTGAAGTGTTTGTGTGGAATTGCTGCAGGACAGGCTCAAATTACTTGTTTAAAATCTCCGATTTTGGTTATAACAGATAAAAGTACTTTCGAATCTGTAAAGACTCTACGCATTTGTGTACTCAGAATAACGAAAGTCTTTTAAGCAAACAGGATGCGCTTTAGGTCTCATGTGAACTTGAGCGAAACAAACGGAATATATCTAAAATATACATAGAAAAATATATCTATAGAGAGTGAAATGTCTAAAAATAAAAATAGAAGACGTGTGTGTTAGCATGGATGATTTACATGAAATTTAATCTGTGCAAACACTGTGCATAAGATGGCTTTCAGTTCAATATAATAACAAAACGACATTTTGGATTTTATTCAACTAATAAGGTGGGCACGCTGTGATCTGTACTATGTAATTGACAGTTATCGGCACAACAACACGGAGTGGAGGAAAGTCATTCTTCCAGTGAACATTTTCTCCAGTTTTTCGTGGGATTGGGACGGAAGAGATTAAAGTTTGTGATGCATTTTGGAAACAGGAGATGAGCCCTGGTCATCGCCACCTGGCTTGAGAAACCCGTTCTCAAAGACTTACTTTAGTCATTATTTGGGTATTATATTCTGAATGCCTCATTCAAATGAGCCATTAACTAGATTAATTAATCTATGCCCACCACTAATTATAAACTAGCTTTTTGTTTACTTTATGCATAAAATAATGTTTACAGATTAATTGAAATCCTCTAAACTTTTGTAAAACACTCCATAACCACTGGTTTACGTAATAACTTCCTTTATTTTACTTTATTTATCGTTTAAAGAATTGTTCATCTCGTTTTTAGGTAAGCTATATACACATTGCCATGTAATCTCGTTTAACAAACATTAGAAGTAAAGATTAAACATGTAATTCACGAGTAAATGGACCACTCTGTAATTGTGTTTCCCCGTAACGGCGCTGGCGTAAAACCCGAGTCGTGTTCGGCGGGAACTGATCACGGATAAGACCGCCGCCCTGCGCTTCACTCATGGACGAAATGTCCTGTGATTGCCTTCATCATAGTCTGCCCAAAAACAAACAGTCAACAGCTCTGAGGACATATTTTAACATCCAAAGTATTTGTATTCTGTATCTTTATAAGTATAATCATTTATTTTATGCAAAGCATCAGACTCTTCATCACGCAATAAGACCGACGCGACGCGAGCGACGTTTGTTTAGTGATTCACACCGCGCACCTGTATGTTGCTCTGCATAAAATTGAACGATATACTGCACAGAAACAATTTTATCAATAAAATAAAATGTACACAAACCTATATTTACTGAAGAAATGCTTCAATTTGATCGCTTAGAACTGCTTTCTCCAGAAGACGACGCAAAATCCCTGCGATAAATAACCCAACCGCTGGGTTACTCTGACCCAGGATCTGAGTAACACTAAAAAACTACCCAAACATTGGGTTGTTAGATTTGACCCAGGGGCTGGGTAACACAAAAACTACCCAAACACTGAAAAAATAACCCCCCCCAAAAAATGACCTATAAGGGTCAACCCAGCTTTTGGGTTAAAAAAATATCCCAGGATTTTTTAGAGTGTAAGATGTTTGTTTTAACCTGTTATAGTTATTAGTTAAACTGTATAGTTTCTTAGTAATTGTAGTTACTGATTAGCTAATAATGACTAGTTTATTGTTAGTTAATAGTAGTTGCTAGAATGTTATTATTGATTTGTTTATTTGTAGTTATTCAGTGATGATGGAACAGTATTGTAAAGTTTTACCCAAAGCGTGTCTCAGTTCATCTATATTTAAGGTTTGTTTGATTGCTCAATCCAACCTTCAAGTCTGATGCTGACTTTTAATCCAAAGTGATTCTTTAGTTGATTTACTGTCTGCTCTCCTGATATGTTCCAGTAAAATGTCTTAATGCATTTTTGTATTTGATTTAATCTGTGACGGACCCAAACCTTCCACTCTCATTTCCTTCAGTCAATCAATTTTTCTAGTTCACTTTTAGAGAATGTGTTCTCACAGTGCTTAATTTACTTTCTCCAGCTTGCACTGTAAACATTACTAATTGTAAAAAACATTGTGAAATGCAGATGCTTTTCAAGGTTCTTTATTACTCTACACAATCATACAGGGTATAACCAGTAATGTAATGTAAGAAAAAACTAAAAAACTACCCAAACATTTGGTTGTTAGATTTGACCTAGGGGCTGGGTAACACAAAAACCACCCAAACACTGAAAAAATAACCCCCCAAAAAATGACCCATAAGGCTCAACCCAGCTTTTGGGTTAAAAAAATATCCCAGGATTTTTTAGAGTGTAAGATGTTTATTTTAACCTGTTATAGTTATTAGTTAAACTGTATAGTTTCTTAGTAATTGTAGTTACTGATTATTAACTACTAATGAGTACTAATAACTACTACTAATTTACATGAGTAATTGTTGTATAGGACTAATTGAAGATGTCACAAACATTTTCTTGCAACTTAAGTAATTGTGTTGAAAAAGAAATTAAGCAAGTTTCAGATAAATTCAAATAAATTCAGTGACTCACACAGAATGAAGACATGCATTGTTCAATTGTTTGCACCTACTAGTGTAAATACAGTATTTCATCTGAAGAAATAGGTTAATTAACATGAATGATTCATTTTGGTGAATGGATTCAAAATCCCACTGTTACTGTAGCCAAACCTTTATACGTGGTCTTACACACACACGTTCTGTGCTGAAGGGTATTATCTATTTATTTACTCACTTTCACACACACGCACACGCACGCACGCACGCACGCACGCACGCACGCACACACACACACACACACACACACACACACGCCAGCTTTGTGTCTGTGATTACAGTTTTAGCAGTTGCAACTCTTATTTATGTTGTTGGCTTTGTGCAAACAGGTTCTACCAGGTGAATATTTCGGGTTTTGCCCACTATTCTTTTATACTGATGAAATCTTGCCATGCATTTGTATGCAGTCATTCTCGTAAAGACTGTTGTTATTAAAACATTTAACAATTGGACTGCGAAGGTTACAGATGATAAGTTAAGTAAGTAAGTTGAGCTTTATTGTCATTCCGCTACATGTGTGGACATATAGCGGGACGAGATATCGTGCCTCACAGGACCACGGTGCTACATAAATACAGATATACAACACGAAGTAAAACAGTATAAACCTATACACAACTAACCTACTGTCAGCTTTGACTATACATATGCTATATATAAAAGTGGTTACCTATACATAAACTAAAAAATACAAACTGTACAACTGTGCAGATGACTTCAAATACTGTACATGTGCAAAAAGAGAGACATTTCAAGCAGCTGGCTGGGGAACAGTGTAAGGTGATTTGTGGTGCATGAGCCAGTAAACATACATACATTACAGCATGATAAAAGCATGATAAACATGCTTTTATGGTTTGTCCTTTTTGCACCTCTGACAAGGCACTCATTTCACCCACAACTACTGAACACAACTTATAACTACACTGACATACACATTATAGAGTATAGACAATAAAATAATACATCTAATTTAATTAATTACATGATGTGCCAATTCATTAATCTAATTCATCTCAAATTAATTACATCAATTTTCAAATTCACATCAATGTTCCTCCCCAAAAGATCATTTAAAGTCATTATTGTGTTAGAAAAGCATTGCATAGACATGAAAAAAAGGAGCTTTAGAAATAAGTATTTTGATTAATTATTGCAGAAATAATGATGTTTTAAATGAATACTGAAATATGAAAAAAATGAAATGACACTCTAAATATGAAACTAAAACCAAGTGAGTGAGTCTTTCAATCACTCATTCAACTCATTTGTTCAAATGCCTGATTCATTCAGAAACAAAGTAAGTGATTAGGCTTGTACAAGATGCTTTGCCCAATCACTGAATCATTCGATTTATTATCAACCACAGACTCATTCAGTAACGAAGCACGGCTGTGTGTTGCTCATAGATGCACAACAGTTCTGCTGTGGCTATTTTAGTTAGCAAAATTGAGCAAAACCAGACAATGATGTGTTTAAAAAGTAAAACAATATTAAAATATTTTTTTTATTGTACTGCTAAATAAAATCAATATCACATTTGCAGCCGTGCAGATATTCTTAAAAAATTAACAAAAGACAACAGCAGCCCTCTTGTAATATTGCAAACCTACACATGATTTAAATTTAAGACAAACCTCATACATGGGACTTTTTTTGCCTTCATATCTTGAGTATTAGGGGCATATAAATGCATTCTCGTTGGTTTTATTACACAGTCAGTTGTCATGTATCATGTTCATTAGCAACTGTATGCAATGCAACATTTAAACTGGCTGGGGTGGGTTACTATTGGAATTGCTCAGTTTCTTCTTCTTCATCCTCTTCGTCTTCTTCTTCTCCAAAATGAATAGCATTTTCAAGGGCCTAAACATGCTTTAAAACTCATGAAACTTTGCACACACGCCGGAAGTGCCGAAAATGTACATCTGATATGGGTTTCAGAAGTGGGTGTGGTAAAAGGGCTCAATAGCGCCACTTATAAATTTTAACGAAGTGTTTCACATATACATGTACGAAATTTGTAGACATGTCATGTAACACACCAATACCTACAAAGACTTCTCCCAGTACGAAGTACGAAACCCATCAGCAAGTCTGTTATTTAGAATTTTCTCAGCAAGTTTTGTGCCGCTTTTGCCATTTATTTAAACATACTCCTAGAGATTTAAACAGATCAACACCAAATTTGGTCAGTGTAATCTAAAGCCCGTGTGACATTACATTGTGAAGATCTAGAGTTTTCGTTGAAGGACGTGTCTGTGGCGACCTGACAAACTTTGATGTTTCGCCATGAAATAGGAAGTTGTTATAACTCAGGCAAACAATACAATTTCCCCCAAATGTCACATGTTTGATAAGAGTCCTGTTCTGAACACAGCCCTATGCCAATATTTGGTAACACTTTATTTTGATGGGCCCACAATATACAACATAGTGACTATCAGAAACTTTGCAAGTATATGTCAACTTATTCTACTAACCCTAAACCTAACCTAACAGTCTTATGTTTCATCAAAGTCATATACATGCCCATATCCAGTTATAGTGATAGCGCCACCAGCTGGCCACAGGAAGGTTGGCACATATAAATGACTTTGACGTTTTTCTCCTATATTTACCACATTAAATTGATATTGCTGACCGATCGCTGTTTTCCTAAAGCCACCGGGTGGCAGAGAGCCCGGGTGCAAGGTCCTTTCAACAATGCTTGCAGCTTTAATTTTTTATTTTTTTTCTCCAGTATGTTTGTCCATAATTAATTGCAGCAAATTAACATGTTAAATCGTTCCATGTCAAATAGTTGATGTCACTAGTCTGTCTGTCTGCCGCTTTACTGTGCCAGTTGCATGCATTTCATATCAAAGTCCGTCCTCTCCTCCCCAAACACTCAAAAATGTCGAGAGCGAGGTTGATTACTGCATGACTCTGAGAGCTGGGTGCGGGAGAGAACATGTCATTTGTCACCTCGCACCACTGATAACAAATGCAAAAACACTCAGCTGTAAAAATAACAAAATCCAGTGCAATACTGGCATTGAAAGTTCATGAACTGTGGTATGAGACTCTCAGGCTTTTTGTGGTCTATGATACAAAATCTAGTTAAAAAAAACGTTAAATCTTTTGATTTTAATGATAAATTACAGATAAGAAAAATGTGAATTGAGTGCATGGTTGCACCTGCGTAATATTACTAAGAACTGGATATTCCGGACACTGCCTTGATCTTACTGATTTGTCTTTCGGATGAGACATTAAACCGAGGTCCTGACTCTCTGTGGTCATTAAAAATCCCATGGCACTCCTCGTAAAGAGTAGGGATGTAACCCCGGTGTCCTGGTCAAATTCCCACCACTGGCCTCCTAATAATCCCATCCACTTGATTGATTCTATTTTTTCTCCACCTGTAGCTGGTGTGTGTCCACATTGATCGCTTATGACACTCTCTCTCCTCTCCACCTGTAGCTGGTGTTGAGCACATTTGATTGTCTCTATGACTCTCTCCTCTCCACCAGCTGTGTGTGGTGAGGCATACATGATTGTCTCTATGACTCTCTCCTCCACCAGCTGGTGTGTGGTGAGCACACTTGTCTCTATGACTCTCTCCTCTCCACCTGTAGCTGGTGTGTGGTGAGCGCACAATTTGATTGTCTCTATGACTCTCCTCTCCACCTGTAGCTGGTGTGTGGTGAGCACACACTTGATTGACTCTATGACTTTCTCCACCTGTAGCTGGTGTGTGGTGAAGAACACTTGATTGTCTCTATGACTCGCCTCCTCTACCTGTAGCTGGTGTGTGGTGAACATACACTTGATTGTTCTATGACTTCTTCCACCTGTAGCTGGTGTGGTGAGCGCACCGATTATCTCTATGACTCTCTTCTCCACCTGTAGCTGGTGTGTGGGATGTACACACTTGATTGGCATGACTCTCTCCTCCACCTGTAGCTGGTAATAATCATCACTTGATTGTCTCTATGACTCTCTTCTCCACCTGTAGCTGGTGTGGTGAGCGCACACTTGATTGTCTCTATGACTCTCTCTCTCTCCACCTGTAGCTGGTGTGTGGTGAGCGCACACTTGATTGTCTCTATGACTCTCTCTCTCCACCTGTAGCTGGTGTGTGGTGAGCGCACACACTTGATTGCTCTATGACTCTCTCTCCTCTCCACCTGTAGCTGGTGTGTGGTGAGCATCCACTTGATTGTCTCTATGACTCTCTCTCTCTCCACCTGTAGCTGGTGTGTGGTGAGAGCATACTTGATTGACTCTATGACTCTCTCTCTCCACCTGTAGCTGGTGTGTGTGGTGAGCGCATACACTTGATTGGCTCTATGTCTCTCTCCTCTCACCTGTAGCTGGTGTGTGGTGAGTACACTTGATTGTCTCTATGACTCTCTCTCTCCACCTGTAGCTGGTGTGTGGTGAGCATACACTTGATTGGCTCTATGACTCTCTCTCTCCACCTGTAGCTGGTGTGTGGTGAGAGCATACACACTTGATTGGCTCTATGTCTCTCTCCTCCACCTGTAGCTGGTGTGTGGTGAGCATACACTTGATTGGCTCTATGCTCTCTCTCTCCACCTGTAGCTGGTGTGTGGTGAGAGCATACACTTGATTGGCTCTATGACTCTCTCTCTCTTCTCCACCTGTAGCTGGTGTGTGGTGAGCATCCACTTGATTGTCTCTATGACTCTCTCTCTCCACCTGTAGCTGGTGTGTGGTGAGCATACACTTGATTGTCTCTATGACTCTCTCTCCTCTCCACCTGTAGCTGGTGTGTGGTGAGCATACACTTGATTGGCTCTATGACTCTCTCTCCTCTCCACCTGTAGCTGGTGTGTGGTGAGCGACACACTTGATTGGCTCTATGACTCTCTCTCTCCACCTGTAGCTGGTGTGTGGTGAGAGCATACACTTGATTGTCTCTATGTCTCTCTCTCTCTCCACCTGTAGCTGGTGTGTGGTGAGCGCACACTTGATTGGCTCTATGACTCTCTCTCCTCCACCTGTAGCTGGTGTGTGGTGAGCATACACTTGATTGTCTATGACTCTCTCTCCTCTCCACCTGTAGCTGGTGTGTGGTGAGAGCATACACTTGATTGGCTCTATGACTCTCTCTCTCCTCTCCACCTGTACGCCGGGACGCAGGGACTTGCTTTGTTCCTGAATGAATCAGCCGTTCGAACGAATCAATTGAATGAATGATTCAGTGATAATATCAGTATTGCCGCCACCTAATGGCAGTCTTAGTGTCATTTTTAAAGTATCATTTCAGTTATTTAAATCATTGAATATTTCTATTTTCAAAATTGTATATTTAAAACATGTGTTCCTGTGGCTCAGTGGTTAGAGCATTGTGTTAGCAGCTCAAAGGTTGTGGGTTCGATTCCCGGGGAACACACATTGACAATACAAATGTAAGTCCCTTTTTTGGATAAAAGCGTCTGCTAAATGCATAAATGTAAATGTAATTGCACTCATGCCAACCCTGAGCCTCATTAAATGCCTGTAAATACCTGCAAGCCTCTTCTGTGCCACTTCTGTAGTGCAAAGTAATTTAGTTAGTTTATTTAGTTAATAATTTTATTTGATCAGTAACCTATTCTTCTTAATGCATTGTTTTAATTAGAAATGTTTTTAAAAAGCTTATAAAAATACACTTTTGAATTTGACATAAAAGGTAACACTTCAAATGAAGTTAGAAAAAAAATCCACTGTAAATCACTTTGAGTCCAATATTACTGTAATGGGAAGGCTAATTTTGTTATTGAGCAGAAGGTGCTCATTAATTATTTTTTTTATCAGCAGCACAAGTGCTCCTAAAAATAAAAGCAAGCGTAGAGCCCTGTTTAGTGAGTGTGGTGCTTATGAGAGGCTGCTCTGGTGCGGATGAGTATGAGGCTGGGACGGGGAAAAAATCACAGTATACTCACTACAAAAAAACTAGACTACACCACTGCTTCAGGTACACAAATCCATTGCTAGGAGACATTGTTGCACTCTTCTCACATGTAGAATGTGTTCAACCTCAGCTCTGGAAAAAAAATGAAGATATCATCGAGGCACACATGATTTACTGTACATAACAGTAAAGCATGTCAAGAATGGCATTAACCAGGACTTGAAAAACTGCCAGGCTGTTAGCGAGGCCGAAGACTTTGACCCCATAGTCAAGCTCAAAGGTCAGCTGCAGTTTAAGGTAGTTTATTTTATCCACAATTGCCAATGCAAGGTCTTAGTCCACTGTCTTTAGTTGCAATCAAAGGCAAACCTAGCTTCAGATAGAGAAGTGGTACTTTTCTTAATAATTTTCATGAATTCTGACAAACAGCAATTATACGTGTAAGCAGGGCCGTGTGACAACTATTGGGAAAGAATACGCAACACCACATATGATGAATAAAATAAAAATAAAGATCAAATAATGCCAAATCATATATAAATATGGTACATTTCAGAATATCTATGAATAATATGCTATGCAAGTAAATATTGTCAGATCAGCAGGTTATATGTTGCTTTTTTTAAAGGATTAAAATAGGCCTCACTGATCTGATCTCATGCACCTCCGTTGTTAGGTGCACAAAGCATTATTTGGGAATTTTGTCAGTGTTCACATAAAAGGTGCATAGGTACAGATCAATGAGATATGTGATCAGTCAGTAAAAAAAACAAGTTTTTTGCAGGCCATTTTTGAGGAACACAAGAAAAATAACAAGGTGGGGGAAAATCCCCCATAAGTACAACACTTATTAGTGTTTTTTATGTTATTATAACCTCTAAATCAGTACGTTTTAGTCCAATGCAACAACAACTAGCATTTTCAAGAAAAAAGAAAATCATCTCTGTGTCAAAATTAATGAAACACAAGCACAACAGTTAAACAGAAGCACAGAACACAATCAGATCCTGCTTATGTTCAACAATAATTGCCATTTGTTACATATAAATACTTACCTCTTCTCACATGTTGCCTTACTCACATGTTCTGTACTGTACATGCTTAAGTTTTCAACCATCAGAACATGCACTGTGAAACACAATGAATACATGTTTTTTTGAGGTTGTAAAGCAGGAATCGTCATGCTTTGGGCATGTAAGGACTGTCACACAGATGAAGCCCACATGTTCATGCTCTGATGGCACTTTCATTCAAATGCTTATTTCACAACAGACGCCTAATCAGAGCGTAAAACAACATTCAAATGCATTGGTTGATCGGATCTGGTTGAAATTTGTATTTGGAAGAAACTACGGATTCAGTCCAGTTTTTCACACTTCATTGTCTTTCTTTCATTTTCATTTTCAATGCACAGTGTCTAACAGCATATTACATGATGCATGCAGTCACGAAACCAGAGACCTTCCTCGTGAAATCTGATCGCTACTTAGTGGCGAGTGTAAAACTCTTCTTAATACCAAGTGAAAACGGTGTCTTATGTACTTGTTTCTACTGGAGTTTCTATGTACAGTTGAGGTCAAAAGTTTACACGCACCTTGCAGAATCTGCAAAATGTTGATTATTTTACCAAATAAGAGGTATCATACAAAATGCATGCTATTGTTTATTTAGTACTGACCTGAATAATCTTGTTTGTCCACAACAGATAAATGTTGAATTTATAAAATGACCGGTTCAAAAGTTTTCACCTTGATTATTAATACTGTGTTATCTGAATGATCCACAGCTGTGTGTGTTTTTAGTGACTGTATGATGTTGAGTCACTTGTTTGTCCTGAACAGTTACAACTGTCTGCTGTTCTTTACAGAAAAATCTTCAGCTCACAAATAATTTGGTTTTCCAGCATTTTTGTGTATTTGAACCCTTCCCAACAATGACTGTATGATGTTGAGATGCATCTTTCACACGAGGACAACTGAGGACTATGTATATATTACAGAATATATTGTAAAAAAAACCAGCATGTGTTCTGTATTCACAGAAGGAAAACACATACCGTATATATATATATATATACACACAAACACACACATACACAATATTCACACACACTTGTATCACACACACACACACACACACACACACACACACACACACACACACATATGCATATATTACTTTTACTCTCTGCACAACCCTGTATACATTGGATTATTTTTAATAACTTGAATTGTGCATCAAACACTAGGAATACACAAGCATCTCAGCAGATACTCAATATTCAATCGGATCAACTCAGGAGCACAAAAAAACAGATTGGGACATCCCTAGTATTAAATCTAGTGTAGTATATGATTAGTACAGAAGATGAAGATCATCTGGTCCAGAGTATTTTGAAGTTTTCAGACATTTTAACAGTGTTTTTTGTCAGGGGTGGACATTTCTCCTATAGCATGCTGATGACATGAGATAATACTGAATCAATAATGAATGAAGAGAGATTGTTGAGAGATTGGTTGTTGTATGTATTGTGGCAGTTTGTGTAATGAAAGATTGGGTGAGTGGCGCTTTATCCTGTCTACACCTACACTAAAGCAATAGAGTTAGAAAAAGCATACGAGATGAAAACAAAGCTTGCATTGACACGGCGTTGAGTTTTTAATCTTGACTCGTACCCATGCAATGCTGTTCCAGGTGAACAAGAAGAGCGAATACAGACAAAACAGCACGCACTGTACGTATAGAACTATTTACGTGAAGCAAATGTCAAAATAAATGAGTTTACAAATCAGATAATCTGCCCCGTAATCACAACAGTGAACAGGAATAGATGTTGTTGGTGTTTCACTGCCACTGGTGTTCATTTCAGATGGAAACTGCAGTGAATTGCGTAGATGTGTTTTTGACGTTTTACAAAAATGTAGGTAAAGGCAAGTTTTTCCAATAAGCTTGGTTTGTCCATCAAGGTTTCACATGTAATGTACCTTATTTACTCAATCAACAGCACATCGGGAGTTTATTAAGGGAATAAACTCTGTTCCCTAATCTAAAGGAAAACAAACCAAACACATTTCCCAATATATATATATATATATATACAGTACACTCCAAAAAATGATTTTTGCTCTTTGTTCAATTTCATTAATTAAAATGAGCTCATACAACATAACTCTTGGTAAAAATGGTCCCAACTTAATTGTATTAAATATAAACAATGTAATTTAAAAACAATTAGGTTTACACGTGTTTTTTAATTGAGTCAACAAGAATATTTTTCGTTGGATTTTACTTGTGTAACTAGGAAGTGGATTTCCTTCCCATCATGCTTTGCACAGGGCTGGATAAGGAGAGTAAATCTTGAAATAAAATGTTATTTTAGGCATGTTTTATTTAGATGATAAAACTTGGGAGACTTGTTAATGTTTAATGTTCTTTTATGTTTGTATTTAAAAGAGTTTCTGGTATGTTAGTGTTTTGGGGGTTACCATTGTGGTAAAGTGTAGAGCATGTGCTTGGGTTGAGGACCAGCTAACATGACACAAAGGTTGTTTTAATAACAAAGAAACAATTATGGGCATGCCATGTGACAATATCATCATATGCTATGCCTAACAAATTGGCTAATGCCTAAAGTTAAGTAAATCCAACAAATAATTTATTTTGAGTGTAGAAACAATTTATTATCCAGTTAAATGTTTTAGCAAGCATAAAAACATCACTTCATCAATGTATCAATTTAATTTAAACTATATTTGATCAAATGAATTATTATTAGACAAAATAGACAATGTATTTTGTAAATGTACAATGTAAATGACAAGTTTAGTAAGTGCAATCCAGTACATTGTGATTTTAAATCAGTAGCCTATAGGCTACTGATGTTAAATCAACTATACATCATACTTGCCTATTTACATTGTCATTTTGTATGTATATACCTAATTTATCTGTTGTATGTTTCTTTATTTGCTTATCATATTTTATATTTTACTGTGCCCTGCTGTTGTTTTGTGCACAGGCATGGCATGGCAAAACTTTATCCAGTAGGAATGACCCAATTTTTTTTGTAGTCTTCACTGAAGGAATTTAAGTTTATACAACAAGATTACAACAACTCATTTCAAACTAAATTCGATTTTGGTGGAAAAATGTAATTCAATTTCGTGGAAAAGTTTACTCAAATTTTTTAAGTTCATTCAACAACTTTTTTTTTTGAGTGTAGACAACATCAGCTCTACAGATTGTGTGGACACTATTGAATACAGTTTAAGTTTATTCGTATTAAGTCTACCGCATTTGGTTTTTCAGACGCGTTTGTAACGCAGTCAAAGCAACAGACGCAGATCAAGAGGGAACTCTGCATACACAAATCTCCTACAGCATTGTTTCCCAGCATCCCGAGGACATGTTCAAGATTAATCCTGACACTGGTGGGATACACGTCAAGTACCACACGCTCGACAGAGAGGTATGCAGCTAATATTTCTATTATTACTGCATTTGTAAACACTAATTCATTTAGCTTGAATCACTCAATTGGCAAAGAATCATTTCAAATTAAGTTTTGTTGTTAATTTCAGCCTTAGTTTTGTGTAATCAAATTTATTCTTGATTAAAGATTGAAAATGTCCCATTTCCTGACTTTCTGAACATTGATTTCTTCTACGTTTATGGAATATTTATTTTTATTTATTTTGCCACAGACTTGACTTCATTAATTGATTCATTGCTGCACTGCATGCATTTATTTCTCCATCAGTAAATGCTAATCAAGTTTTTACAGAAACATAATTGATGTTGCGTGATGTTTTATAGGCTGTTGTTGACTGATTCTACCAGTTTTCTGGTTCAGCGTTTAAAATAATAATAAGCGTAAATCAAAAATTTAAACACCTTTAAAATCATATTGCACAAAACTGAAATATGAATGAAAAAATTATCCAACTTGCACACAAAATCATGTTTTCCTTGGTTATGTTTCTCTGTTTTTTGTGCGCTCTGACATTTTCTGCTCATATTTTATTTTTTGTATGCTTCTGCTGTTTTTCCTTTCGCTCTTGTTTCTACGTTCTGCGCTTGCTTTCTCAAATGTTGCGGTTAGAGTTTCATGTAAATCAGGGCGGGCTCAAGCGTCATCATTGGTCCTCTAGCTCTTGATTGACAGCTCCTCCTCAGCCAATCAGTCGAAGAGGGGTGGTGTAGCTCACACTGGACTGAAACGCAAAATAAAAGTAGCCTAGCAAATAAATTAGTAGATGTGGCCATGGAAAATATGTATTGCA
>CM050422.1:31521944-31623327 GCA_027564155.1 Gymnocypris eckloni scoliostomus
ATGTAATGTTATGTTTTTATGTTTATTAATGCTTGTCTATGTAATGCGGGATTCAAGCATTTGCCATTTTTATATTATAATTAATTATAAGGTTTTCATGAACACTCTACAGTTATGTTAATTACAACACATTCTCATATATATATATATATATATATTATTGCTGCCAAACGATTAATCACATCCAAAATAAAAGTGTGTGTGTGTGTGTGTGTGTGTGTGTGTGTGTGTTGTGTGTGTGTGTGTGTGTGTGTGTGTGTGCTGTGTCTGTGTGTGTGTGTGTGTGTGTGTGTGTGTCTGTGTCTGTGTGTGTCTGTGTGTGTGTGTGCGTGTGCGCGTGTGTCTGTGTGTGTGTGTGTGTGTCTGTGTGAGTGGTGTGTGTGTCTGTGTGTGCGCGTGCGTATGTGTGTGTGTGTGTGTGTGTGTGTGTGTGTGTGTGTCTGTGTCTGTGTCTGTGTCTGTGTCTGTGTGTGTGTGTGTGTGTGAATACAAACACATGCATCTATATATTTAAGAAAATATGTTATGTTTATATATTAAATGTATTTATTTAAAAAAAAACAAAAACTATATATATATAAAAATGTAAATATTTCAAAATATATTCTAAATGTGTGTGTATTTATAAAAACATTATAAATAGACACAGTACACATACAGTATGTGTAAACAAAAACTTGTATTGTGGATGTGATTAACAGCAATTTATATATATGCATACACATGTACAGTGGTGTGAAAGAGTGTTGGCCCCCTTCCTGTTTTTTTTTTTGCATGTTTGTCACACTTTAATGTTTCAGATCATCAAACAAATTTAAATATTAATCAAAGATAACACAAGTAAACACAACATGCAGTTTTTGAATAAGGTTTTTGCCCAGTCTCTTTCTTATGGTGGAGTCATGAACACCAACCTAAACTGAGGCAAGTGAGGCCTGCAGTTCTTTAGATGTTGTTGTGGGGTCTTTTGTGACCTCTTGGATGAGTCGTCGTTGTGCTCTTGGGGTAATTTTGGTAGACCGGTCACTCCTGGGAAGGTTCACCACTGTTCCATGTTTTCACCATTTGTGGATAATGGCTCTCACTGTGGTTCGCTGGAGTCCCAAAGATTTAGAAATGGCTTTATAGCCTTTTCCACACTGATAGATCTCAATTACTTTCTTTCTCGTTTGTTCCTGAATTTCTTTTGGATCTCAACATGATGTGTAGCTTTTGAGGATCTTTTGGTCTACTTCACTTTGTCAGGCAGGTCCTATTTAAGTGATTTCTTGATGGCGAACAGGTGTGGCAGTAATCAGGCCTGGGTGTGGCTATTGAAATAATCATATATTTAAATTAGTTTGATGATCTGAAATATTAAAGTGTGACAAACATGCAAAAAAAAAATCAGGAATGGGGCCAACACTTTTTCACACCACTGTATATATACAGCAGTGGTCAGCAACACGCGGCCTGCAGGCCAAAACTATAATAATATTCTCGCCTGCATGCAGCGGATTATTTTGATAGCGTCTGGATCTGAAATAGATCCGTCATGACAGCAACAGATACTCACGATCAGAGTATGAGCGGTGTGATGTTGACTGGAGCGAGGAGCACATGTTTTATAAGTCGAAGCGTCGTGATTTTCACTCGCTCCACCACCACTCCATCCGAGTAATATTAATGCCAACGACCCATAATATAACTGCATATTCAGTAAGAATTCACATGTTGAACATATTTAGCTAGCTTGATAGAGAAGGATCACTCAAATCAGAAAGAATGTGCAGGCTATATATATATGGTGGCAATGGACATGAGCGGTAAGTTATAATAGTTCAAGGAGTTTGTTCGTTGCTTCTAGATACTGAATATTTTCAGCTGAAAGCATGATTTATTAAACAAGTACTACAACACTTATTCACACGCAGTCGCTCTCTCAATAATGCATTCAAACAAATGTAGCCTATTTTACAGCACTACCTCATCTGCATCCGATTCTGAATGAGCAGAAATCTGTAAGAAATGCATCGATCCATAGGTAAAATAACTGACAAAAACGTAGATATTTTCATCATAAACTAAATTTGCACCGCAAAAAGCAGATATTATACGCTGACAACCATGTTATTAGCTTGTCATGTGGATGTGGTAGGAAAAAAAGTGTTCCAATAAGTCACGTTGAAACTCTCCTGTTATTTTATTTTGTAATATACGAACAGAACTGTGGTATTTCAAACATACTGAAATACTTTAGAGCGGTGTTTCTGATATCAGTGAGCGAGGAGCGGAGCGGGAAATGGTGAAGCAGAGTCATTATTAAATGCTCGAAGCGTGGAGGGAAATTATTGATGCTCCACTGATTATTGATTACTGAAGTATTGATGCCGCCACACAAATGTGTCTATTTGTTAATGAATGTCCTACAGGATTTACCACAGTGTATCAGCTCACTAACAGTTACAAAAGACACTGTAACAGTCTGTCACAAGCAATTATTGTAGCATTTTTCATCAATTAATTTATTAAAATATCCTTTAACTATGTTCTGGCCCACCATCTAGTGGTGAAATTTGTTTTGGCCCGATGCCAAACTTACTTGCTATACAGTATATATATTAGTTTTTTTATTTATTTATTAATATGGTACACAATAAACACACTCAAGTCTATGTGATCAATGAGTTTAAAAGTAGTTAGACTACATACGTGTAATCCAGATTATGTTACTAATTACAGTTTTTATCATGCAATTTGTAAACAGTAGCAGACTTAATCTACCCAGCATTGATGATTTGAATGTAAAACAGTTATAATTGACAACGAATATTATTAAAAGCAAAAGAGTTTCAAAATGTCTAGTTTAATTTGTCTGTAATTTCTGTTCCAGATGCCCCGTCTAAAACTGCAACAGGAACCATCGCCATTCAAGTAAAGGACTTTAATGACCACTGTCCTGTGCTGAGCCATCAGTCTCAAACGCTGTGCTATGAGGATCACGTGGTTTATGTCACGGCTGTGGACAAAGATCAGTTCCCCAATGGAGCACCCTTTGGTTTCAACGTGGACACCAGACTCACAAAGGAGTCATGGCGCAATGAGCCTCTCAACGGTAATTCATTGTAACTTCTTGTGGCCATATCATCATAACTTGTGGAAACGTCATAGACTGTTAAAGCCAAGATAAATGAACACATGGGGATGTGATAATATGTCATGGCCATGAGATATTAGAGAATGACTGAGAAATGCAGACTTGACATAAGCATAACTGGCATTCATGATTGGGTCATGCATCTGTTTAGTCCCGTATTTGAAGATCAAGGATCCATAAAAATACGGTACAGTGAAAAATGCTACAGAACTGAGCTTGTGAACCGAGACACACCACTTAATAATCCCTTCATGAGAATAATGTTGCAGATACTGATGCATGAAGGAAGTGTCATGTAAGCATTGCATTTAGGTGCAATAGATGCATCAGTAAGTAACTAGCTGTTACCGTTCTGCAAAAAGCTGCAATTCCAGGTTTTCAAACAGAGATGGCGACAAAGAGGCAAAACTTACGGACTGCAGCTTTAATTATAATAATAATTCAATTCAAGTTTATTTGTATAGAGCTTTTCACCATGCAAATCGTTGCAAAGCAGCTTTACAGAAAATTAAAGTTTCTACATTATATTTAGTAATAGTTTATCAGTCGTGAGTATCTCAAGTTGATGTCCATATGGCAGAAATGTATGGTTAATGTCATGCGATGCAAAATGTGGTCGTTTTTTATGTTGGCATCATCTGAGGTCCGCTGAGGGGTTGGCATCATCTCTTCTCAGGTGTTCGGTCATCTCAGGTCTTTGTAAGGGCTGGATCCAGACTAAAGCATGTGTAATTCCTAGTTACAGAAACAGAGAAGGTAATAGAGAGAAATTAGCGTAGCATAAGGATGACCTTTGAATGCATTTTGCTTACAACATACCCATGTGTTAATATTTTTAATTTTCTGGTTTCTTTTCTTTTTCCAAATTCTGCTCTAAACAATAACAGCAACTACAAGATAATATTTTTTTTTATTTTCAACGAATTTATTGTCATGCTGTATCTGTTGTGTCTGACATGTTTTCTCACAATTTAGTGGTGCCGTTCATGTGTTCAGTTGATAAATTTGATCTTTTTGACATGACTTGAATTAACCCCTTTTGTTTACTTAATTTGTCCAAACAAATAATCCGGAAAGTTAATTATTTGATATATCAACCTCAAATTTGGAATACAACTTGTTTAGGTTTATGCCTTAGATTTTTTTCTCACAGTTTTAGAGTAAAACATATTTTGGAAAATATATATTTCACGTAAAAGTTGAAAATAGTATTTTGTGAATTTTTCGTAACATTAGTAACTGGATTCAGCATCCAGGGGTATCAGTATCGTCCAGGGTGCATAAGAATGCCTTTTTAATGCATTTTGCTTATAACATACTCATGTTTTAATGCTTTACTAGATTCTTACACCCCATTTTATTTTCTGGTGTCTTTCTTTTACCAACTTCTGCTCCAAACAATTGGAGACATTGAGACTCATAGCTATATAAAGGTCTGTCAGGCTGAGCATCAACTGTTTAGATTGTTTACTAACTCATTTATGAGCACACGAATGCAGTTTTACACAGTATTACAATCCTGGAGAAGCTCTGGTAATTATCACATTACCCCTTAAATAGGGCTTAAGATGTCAACGTTAATGAGGCTGTGCAATTAGTTACTACAGCAATTAAGTTGAGTCACCTTGACATTTTTTACACTGTATAAAACAATTCTTCAATTCAATTTTAGTATTGAAAACAGGTCATTCATCATGTCAATCTAGCTTAAGTCATCTTCTTTAAAATCCTATTTTCAGGCACTACAGCGATATTCAGGTCTCATGAAACACTGTGGCCTGGCATGTACCGTGTGTTTGTGGACGTGTGGGACCAGCAGGGGAAGATCTGCCTTGCTCAGGAGCTTCAGATAGACGTCTGCATGTGTGACACAGCTAAAGTTTGCCTGCCCAAAAAGATCTCCTCCACGTTTGGAGCATCTGGTGTTTTTCTAATGCTGCTGGGACTGCTGCTGCTCCTGTGTGAGTGAAAACACTGAAGCTCTCTTTCTATCAGCATGCGCTGTTTGCCAAAATAAAATGTTGCATTAAAAAGTCAAATGTGTGTTCTTAAAGGGGTCATTGGATGCAAAGTTGTTTGAACATAAATGTGTGTTGGAAGTGTACACATCCATCCTATAATAATACAAATTATAGCTAAAAAGACGTAGTTCTGTTCAGGCCCCGCCCACAATAGTTGATTGACACTTGCTCTTACCTTAGACCCGCCCTGAGTGATCTGTCATCCGTCCACCATTGTGTCAGCTCCGGTGCAGGGAAGACAAGATGTCTCCGATTAAGCGATTTAAGTGTTATATTATGAATATAGCAGTCGTCGTTTACTCCCGACATCTGAGTCGCTGAAGACGCAGAGGATTAACGTTATTTTCGCTTTGAAGTGAATGCGCCAATCCCCGATCTACATAAATGCATCTATGTTTGCCCGAATCATTCGTGCTCCAGCTTCATCTACAGAAGAAGTGAGTTTAAGGGTTTTTATGAATCTTTGCAAATCGCCTTTCCTAATAATGTGCTAGTTAGCCAGTTTCACGGCTGAAGTTTAGTATTCTCCATAGATATATATACCTAGATGCCTCAATATGGACTGTTTCTATGGGCCGCGATACATTATTGGATCGGTCTGGGAATCTTTGAGTGCATTGACTGCATGCGTCTACAACAGCAAGTTATACGCTTGTATATCTTTGGATATTCATTGACTATTATGGTGAATGTGAGACGGCTGATGCGTCAATGTATCTGGAGCGGTCGGATAGGTATCTACACATATCTATGGTCTGCTCAGCACTCCACAGAAGAGAGGGGCGGAGTCAGCAGAGCTCATTAGCATTTAAAGCTACATCAACTAAACAATGGCTTGATGAAAACAGAGCTGATTTTGACAGGGTAAAAAAGGTGTTTTTTTACACTACCATTGAGAAATTTAACCAAAGCATGTTATAGACTTTTCATTTAGACCCTAAAGAATCATATCAACTTGAGCATCCGATGACCCCTTTAAAAATGCTTTTTCAATACTTTAAAGTAGCAGTACTGGCTAATTTTCTCAACTAATCATTAAGGAAATAGATTTTCTGTTATGTTTATTATCAATTACTTTATTATTGAGAATAATTATTATTTATTTATTTATTATTATTTTATTTAAAAATGTACTTTCTTACCCCTGAAATGCATTTTGAAATGTATTCTGGTATATGAAGGTTGAAACTAAATATTTTTCAATAAAAAAAAAAACATAATTGTTTAAAAAGTATACTGTATTTAAAATATATTTTGCTCAGATAAATATATATAGTATAATCTTTATTAAGCAGATAATAAGTAATAAGCTCAAAATACTGATTACATCTGGTCCTCCATATAAAGATCCTGGATTTTGAAATCTAAGCATACATATACATACAGTTTACATATTACAAGTAAAGCATGTTAGTATGTTTGAATTATTGTTGCCTGCTGTCGTTGCATGGCTCTGTAGGAATGATGTGGAAGGTGTTTATGCTGAATGAATGTCGTCTGTGTTTGCAGTGCTGCCGCTTCTGCTGCTCTTCTGTCTCTGTGGAGGTGCAGGAGGTGCGGGAGATTTCAAGCTCATGCCGTTTGATGCTAAAGAGCTTCTCGTCTCATATAATATTGAAGGACCAGGGGAGGACAAGGTATGTGACACTACAGTTCAAGGCAGGATTTTGGAAGTTCAGAATCAGTTATTATAACAGTTATTTAGCAGACGCTTTTATCCAAATGAGGACAATAGAAGCAATCAAAACCAACAAAAGAGCAATGATATGCAAATGCTATAACAAGTCTCAGTTAAATTAACGCTGTACACATAGCAAGCGTTTTTAAAGAAAACAAATAGATAGAATAAAAAAGAAAGCTAGTGTTAGAGGGACAGATAGGTACAACGGAGACTAATAAATACAAAGAAGAAAGATAGATACAACAGAGTTAGAAGAGAGAGTGCTAGATTTAGAGGGTCAAATGAAGACAGGTCTTTAACATGTCTTAACTACCACTCGCAGGTCATTCCAGGTTAATGTGGGAATAGCATATGGTTAAAATAGCAACTTGATAATCAAAACAAAATGAGAAAAAAACGAATCAAAATGTCTTTTATAAGACATGTCACATCTTCCAGAGGCCCTTTCTTCTTTTATTATTGTCTATTGTGTTCTTAGGGTGTTTTTTGAAGAGCGGCAGTCTAGAAGCTAAAGTTTAGTAGCTAAAGTGCCTAAACTTTTGCATTTTTAATAGCTGGTCATTATGAAATTTGGTGGATACCTAGAATGCGTACATAAGGTGCGTACCAAATTTTGTAATAATTGGACATGTTAGCACTATAAAAAGCTCATTTAAAGTTTTAAAGTTGTTCCTGTGGCTCAGTGGTAGTGCATTGTTTTAGCAACGCAAAAGGTTGTGGGTTCAATTCCCAGGGAACACATACTGATAAAATATGTATAGCCTGTAAGTCGCTTTAGATAAAAGCGTCTGCTAAATGCATAAATGTAAAGTTCTTTTGAATTGTACAGGTAAGAATATAAATCTTTTTTTTCCTCTGAGTACTTCAGTTCTCCCAAATCAAATGGTAATTTGCATTTATGCGAGAACATGATTGTCACCCTTTATCTGATCTAGATGTATTTTGGTGTGTTACTGATGTTACCTCGGTTCCCTGAGATACGGAAGGAGTACTGCGTACTTTGCCGTGCTATGTGGCTGCAGGACTCACTCGTCGCTTCAGTCGAAGTAACCTGAGGAGCCTTGGCGCATGCCCGCATTATATAGCCATATGCCCCGCCCATTCCGGCGGGCTTTCCAGCCATAGGCTGTTCAGTTACACTGCATTATTAAAGAAGGCTTTAGCGTCTAGCGCCTAGCGTCTTAACAGATGCAGTACTGTTCACGTATCTCAGGGAACCGAGGTTACGTTAGTAACCGAGTACATTTTCAAGTATCAATACAAATAAAGTTTAATGCTGCTTTAATTTTTTTTTCCTCGTATCAGTCTTTTTCCCAATTACCAATCCTTCAAACCACATTTACAAATTTGTTAGCAAGATGTTTTTAATAATTTAAAATACCATACATTGAGTAAAATCACTTGCTATTTATGTATATATATAAAACAAGTGATTATATGGATAGATAATGTATTTTACAGGACATATGTTACGCTGAATGACAATGAACCTTATTTCAACCATATTTTGACATTGTATTTTCACTAAAGTTATTTGAAACATTATTTGCATTTAATATGCTTTCTATGTATATAACATTTATTTTGTAAATGTAATTCAATATGGACACCAAAAATGCGACGTCTCGTCTTTGAAACATATTTTTGAATTGAATGGCACTCTTGACAAAATTATGCAAATAGTCTTTATTCAATTATTTAAAGAAAATGTATATAGGTATTTTTCAGCTGCAATCTGTTGAGGTTCATCTCAAGGATAATGTCTATGTTCAGAGACTTTATAATCAAAATAGTTTCTGTTGGAGATGTATCTGGGGATAAAGAGGAGCTCAAGAAGCATGAGTTAGCTTCGGTTACCTCCACAGACGATCTGTTGATGTGCAGATTTTGATCCATTGAGGTGCCTTTATTTAAGGATTATTGTTCATATGACTAGGGGGCTGTTTCATAAAACAAGTTTACCAAATAAGCCAGGTTTATTTCAGTTAGTCTGACTTATTGTCACTTGATTTGGTTCAAAATAAGTCAGAATAACTTAAATAAGCCTGACTTAGTTGGTAAACTTGTTTTATGGAACAGGCCCTAGATGCTGTTATGGAAGGAATAAATAAAAATATCACTAATGCGGTTTTGGTTCTGATGGTCTAAAGTCTTGTTGTTGTTGTTTTTTTAGATAGTAGTAGGTTTATTGCTTGTCAAGTTGAAGTAATTTGCTAAAATTATTTACTTGGCAAAGATGATTACACATATTTGTCACTTAACTGAGCATTGAGTAACTGAGCATTAGTCTACGACCCTGCAGACATAAAAGCATGCTGTACTCTGTCCGCAGGCAATGGCTCTCTTACAGATGTCAAAAGAGCTGGAAGGCAACAAGCGTGGTATTATGGGCGCAGTAGGAGGAGGACAGCTGTGGGGTGGAGTTGGAGCAGATGTTGGAGTTGGACATGGCTTGTTCTACGACCAGCATGACAGTGGCTTTTATTACGACAGGAATCAGATTGACGGGCGGTACGGGTATGGACAAAGAAAAGAAGAACACAGCAGATTTGAAGACTACAGGTTTGACGGACTTGCATTGTCTGATGCTTTCTTAGCCAACTACTATTCTCAAGTAAGTATCAGTTTTACACAGCACAACTCTTCATAGCTAAATGCAAACAAACAATTAATCGATCATGTAATCAAAATAAATGAATCGACTGTGTATTAACATTAATATTGCAAAATGCATATGGAAGACTCCTAATACCAAGTGCACATAACATGCTTTTGCTTAGGAGCACCAGATCAGAAAGCTTTAACCCTCATAATGCATTTGAGTTCATTTTTACCTGGAAGAGATTCATATAAATTACTAAATCATACATAGGTTTTAGTAAGTGACCAAAACTTTTTGACAATCATTTTTTTTAAAGATATAACCACACACACACACACACACACACACACACACACACACACACACACACACACACACACACACACACACACACACAAGCTACATGTTTCACATTCAGGTCATTTTGGACCCAGGTATGTATTTAATTCAATTTCATTCATTCCAATCCACAGTCACACTGTTTATATTATACATAAAATATATAATACATAATAATGCTTAGATTAGTTCTTAAAAATGTCATATAATAATATATAGGTAAATGCAGTAATAACATGGTAACATGCAAAACTTTTTTTTCACATTCACTCATTAATTACAAGTTGCTAATCAGATACAATATGATTTCCGTTGGAAAATACTATGACTATTTTATAACCCATTTGTAACAACTCTTCAGGTCCAAACAGAAATGTAATGTGAAAATAGCACATAGATTGCTAATGCATTATGATGATTAAAGACCAAAATTATAAGTTTAAACTTGACCTTTAGACTTAAAACAAAAAAATGTAAACACAAAAAGATAATTCTGCAATACAGTATGTACGGTTAGGAATATTTTCAAAAAATGTATGGATGTATTTTTGGCTCACTGGTGTATAAGAATGGGTCAAGGGTTTCTAAATCAATAAATGCAACAATTTCCTGTGTTACTACAGAAAACCATTCATGTGGCCAAGAAGGAAGTCAATGTAGACAGTCTAAAGGTCTACAACTATGAGGGTCAGGAATCATACAAGGGCTCATTTGAGGACATCTGCGGTCTCTTACACGAAGACAACGACTTTGCTTTTCTTGATGACCTTGATCTAAGGTTCAAGACTCTGGCTGAGATCTGTAGTGGTTCTAAAATAGAGGCTGAAATCAGCAAGAACGTCTCTGTGACCTCCAAACCGGTCCTGTCCGCCAAACACAAAGATGTCACCATACAAGGGACAGCTAGTCATTTACAGTCTCGGGAGAAAGCAAACGCGTGTCCGGCATCATTCATACCGCAGGAGCGCAGCAGGGCAGCTACATGTCTTCAACAGGAGTCTATGTCCAAGATAAAGTAGTGGTTCCTAACCAAACCCTGTTAGTCCAGCAGCCTACGCATTACTACGCCCCTCCCACCCCCGTTTATGTGATGGAAGCCCAGCCTACTCTGCTGATGATGTCTGGCCCAGTCTTTGGCCTTCAGGAGAACCGGTTTATAGAGGAGAAGGGCTCTGGTGCTTCTGCCAAACGTGAAACGCAGCACTACCAGAGTGTAGTTCTTGTTGAGAAGCAGCCGCCAAAAGGGTCTTTGCAAATTCAAGGAGCGATGCAGATGGTTAACACTGGAATAATGCCGTCCATGGAGGCTCAAGGGGTTAATCAGACACTCCATTCATCCGCCCAGATGGTTAACACTGGAATAATGCAGTCCATGGAGGCTCAAGGGGTTAAACAGGCACTCCATCCATCCGCCCAGATGGTTAACACTGGAATAATGCAGTCCATGGAGGCTCAAGGGGTTAATCAGGCACTCCATTCATCCACCCAGATGGTTAACACTGAAATAATGCAGTCCACTGAGGTTCACGAGGTTAGACGGGCGGCGCATCCAGCCAGAAGTGTGATGGCAGGAGCGGCCAGAGAGACAGAAGTTTATGCTTCGTTGGATATGAGGGTTCCTCAGAGTCTGTAAGCACTCGGGATGCAGCGATATTACATTTCTCAGTCGATAACCGGTTATTCAGAATAACATCTGCCGATACCCATGCCCTGGTTTTCTTAAAGTACAGTGCCCTGTGGGGCTGTCACGTGATGAACAAACGACTCAAACCCAAAGACTCGAAAGTTGAACTAATCAATTCTCTTTCTGGCTCACACTGCATTAGTCACGTGAGGAACGAATGACTCAAAAACCGAAGACACTAAACAGGTGAACTAATTCCAGTACAGAACCTATAGGATGTTGTGCATGTGCGACTGGACGAATCATACCCCGAGACAACTCATTCTTCACAAGTCACATTAAAGATTTGTTCAAAATGAACGAATCGTTCAAGAACGACCTATCACTGCTACAGACCTGTCTCTCTCCTTCCATTCATAGCAAAAACACTCGAGCGAGTTGTCTTCAACCAGGTCTCATTGCTTCTTTCACAGAACAACAAACTGGACACTAAACAGTCAGGTTCAGGAGTGGCCATTCAACTGAGACTGCGCTACTCTCAGGATCTCAGACATCACCTACAGCTCATTCTGGCAAAGACTGAGCTTCTTGTCTTCCCTGCAACTCCAACTCTACAACATGACTTCACCATTCAGTTAGGTTCATCAACAATTACCCCATCAGCTTCAGTCAGAAATCTTGGTGTAATCTTTGATGACAAGCTGACTGCTCGAACTTGCCGGTTTCAGAAAGATCAGACCCTTCCTTACACAGCATACAGCTCAACTTCTTGTCCAGGCCCTTGTCATTTCTAGACTGGACTACTGCAATGCTCTTCTAGCTGGACTTCCATCAAACACAATCAAACCTCTACAAATGATTCTACATCTCCTCCAGAAGCCCGCCTACTTCCACTCACTCTACATCCCCTCCAGAAGCCCGCCTACTTCCACTCACTATTACGAATCTACATCCTCCAGAAGCCCGCCTACTTCCACTCACTATTACGAATCTACATCCCCTCCAGAGCCCCGCCTACTTCCACTCACTAACAGATCTACATCCCTCCAGAAGCCCGCCTACTTCCACTCACTATTACAGAATCTACATCCCCTCCAGAAGCCCGCCTACTTCCACTCACTATTACGAATCTACATCCTCCAGAAGCCCCTCCTACTTCCTCACTATTACAGATCTACATCCCCTCCAGAAGCCCGCCTACTTTCCACTCACTAATCTACATCCCTCCAGAAGCCCCTCCTACTTCCACTCACTATTACAGATCTACATCCCCTCCAGAAGCCCGCCTACTTCCACTCACTATTATGAATCTACATCCCTCCAGAAGCCCTCCTACTTCCACTCACTATTACAGATCTACATCCCCTCCAGAAGCCCCTCCTACTTCCACTCACTATTACGAATCTACATCCCTCCAGAAGCCCGCCTACTTCCACTCACTATTACAGAATCTACATCCCTCCAGAAGCCCGCCTACTTCCACTCACTATTATGAATCTACATCCTCCAGAAGCCCGCCTACTTCCACTCACTATTACGAATCTACATCCCTCCAGAAGCCCGCCTACTTCCACTCACTATTACGAATCTACATCCCCTCCAGAAGCCCCTCCTACTTCCACTGAATCTACATCCCTACTCACTATTACGAATCTACATCTCCAGAAGCCCCTGCTACTTCCACTCACTATTACGAATCTACATCCCCTCCAGAAGCCCGCCTACTTCCACTCACTATTACGAATCTACATTTCCAGAAGCCCTCCTACTTCCACTCACTATTACGAAGATCTACATTCCAGAAGATCTGCTAGTGATGTGGTGCCATCACAGAGAGCACATCACTTTCCAGAACATTCCTTTCACTTTCCTGGCAATGATATCTGTCATTATCAACTTTATCCAAAACAGTAGCATTTAACACTAATACACAGATCTGTAGAACAAGTTACAGAATTAAATGAAATATATGCAAACACTAGCCATGAAGAAGTCTATTTCATTCAGTGTAGTATTTAAGTACAGTATAGTAGTATATTGTTGCATGATTAATAAACATCTGATCAAATTATCCGCCCCTAACCTGTAATAAAATATTCACAAATTTGTACACACTAAATATGGTACTAAATAATTGAATTAAAAATGCCATTAAAAATGCAAAACATATCTTTATATATAAGATTGTGTTTTTTATCGACGGCCCTATAGTCTACATTAGAGGCATTTGCAGTCTGACAGGTTTTTCTGTGCCCTTTTGTATAATTAGTCCAAATCATGGCTGTTTTTATTGGATTGCCGATAGCGCAGAAGGGTTTTGTTTACCGATACCGATTATTGATACATCGGTGCATCCCTGGTAAGAGTCTTGAGCAAATTCAAGACTCTGACGCTTGCATTCTGGACTGATTCTGGATCAACACCGTCTAACAGTGTCTCTGGGATCAGTGAACCATACAACCAGATTTAATGTCACTTACTAGAAAATATACACTCCCACAGTTGTGAAAGGCGTATCTAGCCTTCAACAACAAACCTTCTGAGCCATCACACACACCTCCCGTATGAACGCTTCACACACACCTCCCGTATGAACGCTTCACACACACACCTTCTGTATGAACGCTTCACACACACCTCCTGTATAAGTGCTTGATCCACAGCTATAAATACATGTTTATTATTAGCAGCAAAACAAAACATATCTACAATTGAAATGTATGTTTTCTCTCTCCTCTGTTTTGCATTTACATTGTTTCTTAGCTTTGTGCTTCTCTGGTTCACACATTTGACATTTTGGAATTGCATATATTTTTTCTAATTTCTAATCTAAGTGTGAAGGTGTTTTTTTTTACTCATTTGTAAGTTACTTTGGATAAAAGCATCTGTTATATGAATACATGTAAATATAATGATCTCCTGCACAAATGGAATCAGAAGATTTGTGTGATCTTCAGAATTTTTATATGGATCAAAATCACCCAGATTGGACTATTTTTGTTTTTGGTGAACTAATAGTCTACTGTAAATATCCTTAAGTTCACATTTGAGCTCCATTTATTTGCTTAAACACATTTACCAATGGCATGCATGGATGGGAATAAAACTAATTTGTCCAGAATAAAAAAGGGCATCCTATATACTGTAAAGTGTGAATGAAGTGACAGACACTGTATACATGATGCACTGCACTTTCCCCGAAGCAGTGGTGTAGTGTGATCTTAAAAGTTGTCTCAATTGAAAAGATCTTTAAGGAAGACTTTCATCTTATTGTATTGTATCACTGAGGTATAGTGGTTATACTGTCATATCAAGATATATCGTCAGATCAAAATCAACAGTATCGATGTGATGCTTCCACAACAGAAAACAATAAAGAACGGTGTCATGCAAGTATTTTCCATTCCGTCTTGATTTTACAAAGTTTACTAGCTTATGCATTTTTATTTTGAAAATATAAATCGTAATAGTCTTAAGAAGCTAAGACAAAGCTAATATCTGCATTTATTCTTGGATATAGTAATTACACAGATGTATCACCGACATGGATGCAATTACACCTCCAGATGAACTGAAGTTGACAGGCAACATGTGACCAATATGACAAAACTCTTCAAACAGGCTTTTAATTTGAGAGATAAAACAGTGATTATGAGTCAGTTTCTGTATCTCCAAGAAACCAAAAAAAAAAAAAACACTGTATTCTAATAAAAATAATGTATATATATTGTTGTCAGCCGCAATGACTGAGTGATTGCTGCCCATTTATATCTATATATTATATTTTAAACACACACACACACACGCATGCACACACACACACACACACAAGCACTTAAATTTGAAACAATTTATGTATCCAGTGGTGCTTGAATCCAAGTGATTTAATTATGTTTTTATTGTTTTATTGAATTGTTTACTTGAACTGTTATAAATAGTATTTTTTAATTCTAACAAAATGAAGTTTTGGTGGTCTTTTATTTTTCAGAGATGAGCGCAGTGTGTGATGCTCTGCTGCTCTCTTGTGTTTGAATCCAGCACTCAGAAAAAAGGTGCACAAGCTGTCACTGGCGGTACCTCTGAATTTACTCCTAAATATGAATACATATTAACATTAAACACATTAAATAAATTAAAGGTTATTAGAACCTCAAGTGCATAATGGTTCATTTTACCTTCTTAAAGAGTACCACCCGAGTGACAGCTGTTGTAGCTACCTTTTCTTCTGAGCGTTAAACATCCAGATGGATAATATTTTAATTCAAGAATATAAGTAGAAAATGATTTGCTTTTTCTCTGTTTATAGTAATCAAATGACAAGTGTCTCTGAGTAAGAGATGTTTGGAGGGAATCATTTTACTTGTTTGGGGTTCAGACACACTCTCTCTGTTTAAATCTAGATTAAAGACACATCTCTTTAGCCAAGCATTCATATAATGCATCTCAACCTTGTGCTGCTGGCATATCTGATCAAACGCACATTGGTAACACCCCGTGGTAACTAGTAATTACACAAGCTTCAGTCTGGATCCAACCCTTAAATGATCTGAGATGATGAAACACCAGTATACAGAGAATTAACCAAATTTAGCCATAAGTTAAATATATTACGTTTCTGCAATATATAAATCTATTGAAGAAACTTAATTTTCTGTAAAGCTGCTTTGCAATGATTGTATCGTAAAAAGCGCCATACAAATAATATTGAATTGAATTACATGTAGGCTAATTGTTTCTACGCATTAAGCTGGGATCAGAGAAAGAATTTAACATTGAGAAATTACCCACATAACCTATAGAACAATGTTATTAAGAACAAAATTATAAACGCAACACTTGCTTTTGCCCCCATTTTTCATGAGCTGAACTCTAAGATCTAAGACTGTTTCTATGAACACAAAAGGCCTATTTCTCTCAAATATTGTTCACAAATCTGTGTAAATCTGTGTTAGTGAACGAGATAATCATTCACCTCACAGGTGTGGCATATCAAGATGCTGATTAGACAGCATGATTATTCCACAGGTGTGCCTTAGGCTGGACACAATAAAAGGCCACTCTAAAATGTGCAGTTCTTTTCACTGGATCTGAAAGACACCTACTTTCACATCCAGATAGCCCCCCACCACAGGCGGCTCTTGAGATTCGCCTTCGAGGGAGTGTCTTATCAATACACGATCCTTCCCTTTGGGCTGTCCCTGGCTCCCCACACTTTTACGAAGTGCATGGATGCGGCTCTTTCTTTGCGGAGACAGCTGGGAATCCGCATCTTGAATTACCTCGACGACTGTCTCATCCTGGCCCAGTCAGAGGACGCGCTTCTGTATCACTTAGAGTGCCTAGGACTATCTTGTCAAGAGCACGCTGTCCCCCAGCCAATTAATTTTGTTCCTGGGAACAGTTATCGACTCAGCCCGAATGAGGGCTGTGGTTATGCCAGAATGTGTACTGGCCATTCAGCAGCTCGCGGCTTCATTCAAACTCAGAGTCCCTCGCCTCCTCAAAGCGTTTCAGAGGATGCTGGGCCTCATGGCATCAGTGTCTGCGGTACTTCAGTTGGGCCTGCTTCACATGCGGCCCTTCAGGACTGGCTGAAACCTCGAGTTCCTCCACACGCTTGGCGTCATGTCACGGACGCCCCGTGTCAAGGTGAACCAGGCCTGCATTGCAGCTCTGGCACATTGGAAGGACCGGCAGTGGATAGAACGGGCCGTGCCCCTGGGCATGGTCTGTAGAAGGAAGGTGGTCTGGACAGACGCCTCCAAATTTGACTTACGCGACGGCAAACCTGCTTCGGCCCCTGGTCGAAGAAGGAAGGTTACCTTCACATCAACTGCCTGGAAATGCTGGCAGTATGGTTGGGCCTTCACACCTTTCTGCCAGAGCTGAGGGGACATCACATCTTAATCCGCTCGGACAGTATGACAGTGGTGTCCTACATAAATCACCAGGGCGGTCTTTCCTCGAGAAGCCTCTTTACCCTAGCAGAGCACCTCTTGAGGAAAAGAACAAGATGGTGCCGAGTATGGCAGCCGTTGCGAGCTCCGAGAAAACTTTGCAGTTTTTTGTATGTTTTATTTGTTTAGTTTTTTTGTTGTTTTACGTGTTAGATGTTGTTAGTATAACTGTCTACGATAGACACACGCTTTATGTCTTATAGTACACTGTGTGAATATACTGAGTATATGTATGTGTTTTTTTGCACATGGTCTTCTGCACAGTCTGTAAGTATAGGTACTGTCTATATGTAAATAGTTTTTTGTTTTTTTGCACTGTATGGAGCACGCTCTCAAGAATTTCACTCACCAAGGCACTTTTGCTGTGGTGATGTGACAATAAAAGATTTGATTTGATATTTTGAATTCAGTCTTCATTCTACAAGAGATGTGAGGCATTTTGCATGTTGCGCGTGCAATTCTTGGATTTGTGTGTAAAGTTTTGAAAAAAAAGGGGGAATGTTTTGAAAATGTGTGTAAGCAGCTGAAAGACACTGTAATATAGTAAAAGATGCCCTGTTGTCTGAAAGCGACTTATAAACTGTCCTGAAGAAACATTATAAGACAGATGCTATATTCCACTTCACTCAATGAGTCAGGATGCATTATCTCCGGGACGGTCACTGCATTTGGGAATGAAGTTTGCATCTATATTCTATGCATATGCATGTCATTGACCACTGGTGGTGTGTTGAGCCGGTTCTTCCTCGAGTAGTCTACCGTGGGACCGGTTCTGGTTCAGTGTCCGTGATCACGTGATCCCCGCCGCAGAAGGAGAGCGGAGAGCGACTCAAGGAGAACGTCTCTTTCGCGCATCTTTATCTGAAAGCATGCATTTCTCAGAGAGCGAGACAGTATTCTGAAGGCTGCGCGTTAACCCGCTCGTGTGTCACGCGTGAAGATGCTGCGCTTCATTCTGGACTGTCTGCGGCCGACACGAGCGCGCGCTGCAGCCGCTGCCAGGTACACAGACGCGCGCAGCCTTGTCTTTACGCATCTATGTAGCTGCAGGCCATAATGCCTTTTAACCAACATCCTTCAAACATCATCATCACCTTGTCGAGGTTATTCATGCGCTGCTGAAGCAATGCCATAATATTTGCATGCGCTGTAGAGGTGTGATTCATCATCTGACACATGGGTTGCGTAATTCCACTCTACACATTTCTACAGTAATCTCGAGTTTGCATGCGTTTAAATGAGAGAATCGTGTTGGCATTTCGGTTTGCATCATTTTGAGATATAGCTCATTCGTGATATATTCTCTGTACGCTTTATGCTGTTTCAGGGACACGGAGCTTGAGGCTCAGGTCAACACTTCAGATGTTAATGAAATCAAGGTACTGTGTTATTTTCTACGCTTGTTCATGTGCACAGATACTGAAACACTGGCCGCACCGATGAGCGCGAGTGTGTTTTATTATTATTATTATCAATCAAAGCAGAACGTCGTGTTGCCTTTCGCTGTGTGTCACACTGTATCTAGTGATTTTCAGCCCATATTCCTTTCATTCTTGGAGTGAAGAGATCATTTGTCGCTATTTGTTTTGCTTTGTTGCATCACCTTTGGTGTGACATGTCCTTATGTTTCTACTTTTATTATTCGTGACATGATTTTCTCAAAACATGGTTTATGCGTGTGCGTGCGTGTGTGTGTGTGTGAGAGAGAGTGTTGTGTGTGTGTGTGTGTGTGTGCGTGCGTGGGTGCGTGTGTGTGTGTGTGTGTGTGTGTGTGTGTGTGCGTGCGTGCGTGCGTGAGTGTGTGTGTGTGTGTGTGTGTGTGTGTGTGTGTGTGTGTGTGTGTGTGTGTGTGTGTGTGTGTGTGTATGTGTGTGTGTGTGTGTGTGTGTGTTGTAGATCAGCAACATGTGTGATATCATATAGATAATAGATGTAAAAGTAACTGTATGGTATAACGGGGCTAAAGGCACCTAGAAAATGAGCTTTTGTACTCCTCCCATATGGCCTAGTTGGTGCATGAATTGTAAAAAAAATATATATATATATATAAATAAAAAAATCATGAGGTAAGAATGCAGGTTGCTGTTGACTCCGGTGTACAAAAAAAAATGGTATATATATATATATATAAATTACCTAAAATATATTTTAAGTAAGATGTTAGTTCATATGGAAAATGGAAACACAACAATTTTTTTATAGTAAAGTAATGTTTTTGAAAGATTTTTACATTGCCTAACAGATCCCTTAATTTAATATGGCATTACAATACTATCACTAAATACAAAACTAAAATTCATGCTTCTTTAAAAATATGATGATTACGTCTAAGACATACACCGTTATCTCAGCACGGTTAGATGCCGTACAGAATTGAACACGGTCTTTACAGTAACACACACTGTACTTCAGTCCTCACTTTCATTCCTGTAAAATATGAATATGCTGCTACACTGACTAATGTCTTTTAACCATTCAAACAGCACCTTGCTGTCGGCCAGCTGTATATATAATTATTCTAACCAGCTTCTGAATTCAGACGGGGATCTTCAGACACAACAAGGGTGCTGTTTTACCAAAATACTCTGATCAACTCTTGATTTAATTACCTACAACAAAGCTGAAAATCATTAACAAGAAGTATACTTTGTTTTATAATTGTACAGATTCTCATATAAATCAGCTATATATATATATATATATATATATTACATGTCTGTTAGTACCAACACTTTTTCCATTCATTTTCCCCATCGCAATAAAAAAAGTCTTTAGTATAAACCATTAAAAACCAGCTACAAGGAGAATCACAACATTACACACTTTGATTAGAAGCAAAACCGTGAATATAAATCAGATAAAAGACAAATGTATTTACATCGTAGAGTAACGTTCAAGTATTGCCAATTTGTATAATCAAATAAAAAACCCATCTCGAGGGTTTGGTGAAGTAGTCTCGACTTCATGTCTGCAGCACTCGGACCGTTTTATTTAGGATGGCTAAATGTGAACAAACAGCTGCTGTGACCTGTAACCTATGATTTCCTTCTGCATACAAACATGTTTATTTCTAGTCATAATCGACAGGATCGTGACGGGCCGCTCGTGAACAGGTTATTAATCGTGTTAATCACGTGACAAATGAAGGAAAGCCTCGAGGATGAGATCTAATCATTTGCGTTTCTTTGTCTGCATCATGGTGATTTTCTGATCTGGAGTAGGAGTTGCACAGACTAGTCGACTTCAGTGCTCTGCATGATGCTTTAAGCTTGACGTCGACTAGTCGCTGGTCCTATAGAGGGCGCAATAGAATAATAAATCCCCATTTACGCTCCGTTTCCAAACAGTTAAAATTACAAACTAATTCATACTCTGAATGCGCTCCACAAGACATGTGTGATTATATTACTGGATGCTGGAAACTGAACGGCAGAATGCAGGTTTTAATCAGGTTATTGTACGGGTAAGTTAATCACGATCTAATCTAATGCACTGCTGCACTGTAACGCACACACATAGCTACAGATGCGTACAACACATCACGCACAGATCGCACACACATAGCTACAGACAGTAGCGCGTACAACACATAACACGCAGATCACACACACATAGCCTATAGACAGTAGCACGTACAACACATCACGCGATCACACATAGCTGACGGTAGCGCGTACAACACATCACGCACAGATCACACACATAGCTTCAGACAGTAGCGCGTACAACACATCACGCACAGATCGCACACACATAGCTTCAGACAGTAGCGCGTGCAACATCACGCGATCGCACACATAGCTTCAGACGGTGGCGTACAATACATCACGCGATCACACACATAGCGACAGTAGCGCGTACAACACATCACAGATCGCACACACATAGCTACAGACAGTAGCGCGTACAACACATCACGCAGATCACACACACATAGCTACAGACAGTAGCGCGTACAACACATCACGCGCAGATCACACACACATAGCTACTGACAGTAGCGCGTACAACACATCACGCAGATCACACACATAGCTACAGACAGTAGCGCGTACAACACATCACGCACAGATCGCACACACATAGCTTCAGACAGTAGCGCGTACAACACATCACGCACAGATCGCACACACATAGCTTCAGACAGTAGCGCGTACAACACATCACGCACAGATCGCACACATAGCTTCAGACAGTAGCGTACACATCACGCAGATCGCACACACATAGCTCAGACAGTAGCGTACAACACATCACGCGCAGATCGCACACACATAGCTACAGACAGTAGCGCGTACAACACATCACGCACAGATCGCACACACATAGCTACAGACAGTAGCGTGCAACACATCACGCAGATCGCACATAGCTACAGACAGTAGCGCGTACAACACATCACGCACAGATCGCACACGCAGCTACTGACAGTGGCGTGCAACACATCACAGCGCGATCACACACACATATACTGACAGTGTACAACACATCACGCACAGATCACACAGCTTCAGACAGTAGCGCGTACAACACATCACGCTCACACATAGCTACTGACAGTAGTGCGTACAACACATCACGCACAGATCACACACACATAGCTTCAGACAGTAGCGCGTACAACACATCACGCTGATCGCACACAGCTACTGACAGTATGCGTACAACACATCACACACAGATCGCACATAGCTTCAGACAGTAGCGTGCAACACATCACACAGATCGCACACATAGCTTCAGACAGTAGCGCGTACAACACATCACGCACAGATCGCACATAATGACAGTAGCGTACAACACATCACACACAGATCACACATAGCTTCAGACAGTAGCGCGTAACACATCACGTATCGCACACAGATAGTATGCGTAAAACATCACGCACAGATCACACACATAGCTTCAGACAGTGCATAAACACATCACACACAGATCAGACACATAGCTTCAGAGTAGCGCGTAAACACATCAATTTATACACATAGCTACTGACAGTTTAACACATCACACACAGATCAGCATAGCTTGGACAATCTCATAACACATCACGCACAGATCGCACACACATATGACAGTGCAAACACATCACGCTGATCACACACACATAGTGACAGTGCGTACAACACATCACTAATAAAATAATTCAGACAGTCTGAACATCACGCACAGATCACACGAGCTTCAGACATCGTACAACACATCAGCAAGATGACACACATAGCTTCAGACAGTGCGTAAACACATCACGAATGTTTATTTCAGACAGTATACAACACATGTGATCGAACACATAGTACAGACAGTAATTTTACAACATAGCAGATCTAACATATACAGATAATAAAAATGATTAAACATATAGAGTGTAAACACATATAATAAATATAAAACACATGACAATGTTTTGTATGAGTAGTGTAAAACATAGATCAAAAGCATTATTTACAACAATAAAATAACATAAAGTCTTAAACACATAGATCAACAATATTGACTAGTGCGTAAAAATCACGCAATAAAATAGCTTAAATAGTAAACATACACAGATCGCACACATATATGACAGTATCGTAAACATAAAAGATTAAATAGCTTCAGATTCAAACATCACAAAGATCAAAAATATTAACAGTACTGCATAAAACATCACGTGATCGACACATAGCTTAATAGTGTAAAACATCAAAGATGCACACATAGAAGACAGTAGCGCATACAACACATCACGCTGTCACATAGCTACTGACAGTATGCGTCATCACTGAATCACACACATAGCTTCAGAGTAGCGCTCAACACATCACACAGATCAGACACATAGCTTCAGACGGTCTGCACATCACGCACAGATGGAACAACTACTGACGGTGCGTACAACATAAACAGATCAGACACACATAGCTTAGACAGTCGTAACACATCACGTTTGAATCAAAATAGAGACAGTTGAGCAACACATATGATCACAGCAACTGCAGTATCCATCAACACATATTTTGATTAATATTAGATTTAAAATATGATCACAAAATGCTGAGTATTAACACATCATGAATCAGCAAAGAAATTCATGAAATGTATTAATAATGTTCTGTGATTTCTCTGTAAAATAACTTGAAACAGAATGACTATATTTCTTAAACTAAATACTTCACTACTAGTGGACGCTGCATAATTAATTTAATTAATTAATTAATGCATTCATATGAATGTAATCTTTACTGTAATACTTATCTGTCTCTGATTTAGAATCTGTGATAATATAATGACCTAAAGATGAAATAACTGATAGAGAAGCTGTTATAATAGTCATGTGGGCAGTGCTGTGTTATATGCCATAGCTGTGCACAAGGTGTTCTCAGCTCCAGGTTCACTTGTGTTCATTAATAGTTATCAGCGACTATGCAAAATCTGGAGTGATCAAAAATGGTGACTGGGATTGTGTATGGAGAATTCAGCTATTAAAATAATAACATTTTAACTTCAACATGACTGAATAAAGATTTGTTTGTTTTGCTGAACAAGATCAAGAGAGAGAGACTGTAAAATGATCCGAACCTTTCATCAGTAAATGATAAAACTAGTGCTGTCAAGTGATTAATCGCAATTAATCGCATACAATATAACGTTTTTGTTTACATTATATATGCATGTGTGCTGTGTATATTTATTATGTACAGTATATATAAATACACACACATACACTATATATATTGAAAATAATTACACATTTATAAATTTATATATTCATATTCTTATAGTATATATAAATATATAAACAACATATTCTTAAATATATAAATGCATGTGTGTTTATTTATATATAAATAAATAAACACAGTAAACACACATATATTATGTAAATAAGACGTATTTTGGATGTGATTAATCGTTTGACAGCGCTTGGTAAAGTCTTTTAAATATGAAACAGAAGTGAATTATCAATCTGCAGTGCTTCAAACACACATCAGTCCCTAATGGTGCGGTTTGATTGTGTTTGTGTTTGATTGTCACAGTAAAGAGTTTTCTGCTGGTTATGCTAAAGATTCAAATTAAACATATGCAAAACTGGAATATCTCATGAAAACATATTTGAATAAAGCAGATCCAAGAGTCACAGAGAACAAAATCATCACTTCCTGGTAAACTGTGCACTAAATATCACTAAGAATATAAAAGAATATAGGTAATTGTCAATAACATAAATGACTTGCACAACAGGAGACACAATAATGCGTCATGCTTAAGGATGCTGCTGTTTAGCAGTGGTTCAGACAGTAATTATACAGAAATATGTTGATGACAGACTTTTGAGTTTTAGAACGAGCAGAACTACATATAGATGCTGTGAGCAGAGTCCGCTGTTGAATGCTCACAGCGCTCATGTTTTATGAATGGAGGTTATAAGAATGTTTCCATGAGTTTATGTGCATTTCTTATGCATTTATTTAATCAAAAATATTTGTATTTTATAATGTAGTTTAAATAAATAAAATATCCTATGATTAAAACTGTGATACTTTGTTCAGGATTATTTGATTAATAAAAAGCATTTATTCAAAATATAAATATTATGAGTCTTGACTAACACTTTTATGAATCACAATTTGAATTGAACATATCCTTGCTGAATAAAAGTATTAATTTCTTTTTTTAAAGAAAACAAACATCTTGAAAACTTTTGAGCTGTGTACTTGTTAGCTTGATTTCTATTTTTAATAAATGCTGTTTTTATTTATCAAAAAATCTGAAAATCTCAGGTTACCAAAAATATTAAGCAGCAAAAACTGCATTTAAACCAGCGTGAGACAGTCCACTTGTAATAAAATTGTGCCAAATTCAAATGGGTTGCACTACAGACTGGTTATAAATTTCAGGCGGTCTGAAGTTCAGAGACTCACGGTATGGGTTATAGTTCAATTAGATTTAACAAAAGAGCTGCAAGGACATCAGAACAGGATGAATGCATTAGGGTCTGATGAGGATGGAACAGGAGATTCAGGGGTCAATTGTGCCGTAACACGCAGGAGACCGTGGAGATGCTGGAGGACAGGAAGACCCAGCTGAAGGAAGAGCTGAAGATGATCTTTGACCTCCAGAAACAGGAGAGAGAAGTGGTGAGCAAGCTTAAGATATGATTTCTGCAGCAGGACGTTTGCTGTTGTTCCAGGTTCATTACAGGGTGATGTATTTCTATTGCCAGTGATTGGTTTGATTTTTAATGATTGAATACACTGCTCTGAATCATGCAAAAGTCATTAGCCAAAGCACTGCAAAGTCTGCCTTGAAATGCCAAGAAATGAGTTAAAGAGCTGCTCAGTCTGTGCCCTTAATGTTTCCTCTGTCACAGAGAGTCCACGTTTGCTTAAGCTAGAAGATTGACTGATAATTGATTGTACAGTGTGTTTTAAACGTATTTGGGTCTCTAATAGTTACAAACAGAACTGATTGCGAAACAGTGAATAACAATGCACTGTTCATATTATCCTAAAGTGCACGATGTTACAGAAATGAGCTGATCAAGCCTAAACAAAGAGCTCACATGGCGGAAGCTAAATAGTCTCAAGTTGGACTTCTGGTTATGATGTGGCACTGAAAAGATATATCTAATAAATGCAAAAAGAAGAGTAAAATGCAAGAAAAGATGGAAAATGAAATACAAGGCAAACCAAGTGAGATGAAAAAACATGGTAATAGCAAATCAATGAAAATATGCAAGTATAAAATAAATCCTGGTGTTGCAGATCGAAGAAACAGAAACAGGCTTTTCCAGAACACAAAATGAAATTGTTCACACACATGCTCACACCAACACCTTAGAAACATTAAAAGAGAAAGATGATGATATGAAGAACAGAAACTGACTGAATAATTTGAGGTTAGTTAGTCTACCGGAGAAGAAGAAGGAAGATTATGTTTGCAGCAGAAATGTGGAGTTAGGGCATCTAATATAAAGGACTAAATGGACCATGAAGAAACTAGTTTGTGAGGTCAACTAATTCATCATCATGTTTTTACTTGACTGGAGTAGGATTAAATCATATCAAATATGGTCATGCAGAATAATGCATTGATTAGCTTTATAAGTGCTAATAAACAGCCATTATTCTAGTAATATGCATGCTAAAAACCAACATGTTAATAAATAAAAGGCCTCTAACACTAGCTAGCTCTCTTTTCTGTTCTATCTGTCTTCTTTTTATTTATTATATCATTTAAAAAACGTGCTATGTGTACTGCGTTACAGTTAACTGAGACTTGTTATAGACCTATATCATTGCTCTTTTGTTGCTTCTGTTGTCCTCATTTGTAAGTCACTTTGGATAAAAGCTTCTGCTAAATGACTAAATGTAATGTAAATGTTAATAGTGAAAACTGGTCTTTAAAATTAAGTGTTACTGAAATTAGCCATATTTCAAGTTCAAGGTTTTATTCGTCACATACTCAATTACACAGAATATAATTAGTAGTGAAATGTAAATCAGGTCCACTCAAAATATGTAACACAACACAAGAGAATATAATTAAATATAGGTAAAAAAAATAAGGAAGAATAAGATGTGCAATAAAATCAAATGTGCAGAACAGTATACTGTGGACTTAATAAATAATAATATAAGCAGGGATGTGCAAGAGATATGCATAGCAGCAATGATGGAGAGTAGTGGGTATCTTACAGTTTATTAAATTGAGTCATGTTGATGTTATTGAGTTTGTTAGGAGCTGATGGCCTGAGGGAAAATCCTCCTCAGTCTCAGTTTCGCCATCATGCTCCTGAAGCGCTTGCCAGATGGCAGTAAAATGAAGAGACGGTTACCGGGTGGTTTAAGTCCTTGATGATTTTAGCAGCTCTGCGTTTGCATCTATTAATGCACATTTAAAACTGATTGATTTAAAAGCATTATCTATGCATTTCTAATTGAGTGTAAATGCACTCGTGCCACCTCTGAAGAGTCACTTCAGAGCTCCTGCTGCAGTAACCATGTTTTTTGGTGAAGCATATTAATCTGTTGCAGTGTTGTTATTGATTATTAGGTGGCAGTATAGGGATAGGGAGGTAGTAGGTTATTAGATATTACTTTGGTGTATTATTCAGTGACAGGTAACACAAGAGACAGTGATCGGTAGCCAAAAAGTGAATCCCTCCTTTCCTTGCTCATATATGAAGACCTTTGTCTTCTTCAAGCCGTGCTTTTATGCTCTGAATCTGTCAAGCAATTACATGATGTGCTGATTAATTCAACTAATTAGTCGCACATCAATTTGAACTAAAAAATTACCAACTAATTGAGTATTGTGTGAAATAAAAAAAGCGGTGCTGTGCACACACAAGAGTCACATGATGACGATAAGAAGGGAATAAGGATTTGAATAAGACTCACGATGGGGAAGTTCAGCGCGCGCGCACACAGGGTAACATCAACAATAACTCAAAGGACAGGAACAAATATGGCAACAGGTGGCTCAGGTGCACAATGAAGTGATTCTTATAATTAGACAATTAACTAATGAGAACAGGAACAGAACCAAATATGGGCAAACAGGAAGGGAACACAGGTAGAAGACAAAACTGAAGTCCAATGGGTTGTGACACATTACAAAACATAGCTTTAGAAATAAATATTTTGATTAAGCATAGAACTTAGGCCTATTACACATAACGTTTTTATACATAGCCATAACATTATTTTCACAATAATTTGAAGCATTTGAAGTGGCGTTTAGGTATGTTTACACCGACTCTTCAGAGGTGGCATGAGTGCATTTATGCTCAATCAGAAACGCATAAATCATGCTTTTAAATCAATCCATTTTAAATTTACGTGTGTGTTAAATATGAAACTGAAACTGTGTGGTGTGTGTGTCTTAATGTGTGAGTCATTCTTTGTTGTGTGTGTGTGTATTGTGTGTGTGTGTCTGTGTGTAATTTTCAATGAAGTAATAAAACACAGCTGTGTGTTGCGCTGAGACACACTACAGTTCTGCTGTGGCTTTGATTAAACAATTTCCTTGGCAAATTTGAGCAAAAACAGACAATACTGACAAAATTGAGTTTAAAATGTAACAATATTAGCTTGCATAAAATCAGTATCCCATTTGCAGTTGTGCAGATACTCAGGAAAAAGCACCCCTGCTTGTGTGATATTGCTAAACTATATAATTTGATATAAATATAAAACAAACATGGATAGAAGGACATTTTGTCCCTCATATCTTGTATCTCAGGTGCATTGTAGTAGGCTTCGTCACACAGTCCTGCATCATGCTCATCGTAAAGCAGCTGAATTTGTGTCTTAGTGGTTTGTGTAAGCACATATATTAAAACATTAGTCACATGTCAATTACTTTCAGAACAAGTAGATGCACTAGATTTGGTATTGATGAGCCATAAAAGGAAGGAGATACTGGTTTTTGAACAGACTAACAACATCGTTGTATCTACTGTAGATGCAAAACTAAAGGAGTTTAAAGCTTCCCTGGAGGAACACGATCCATTTTAGATTATAAATGACATTTGTTAATTCATTGTATCACTGTCACCTTACTATGAATAAAACAAACAGCATGGATGCACATGAATTAAAAAAATGTGACTTTTCTCATAGTATACCCAATACAGCGGTTCTCAATTCCAGTCCTGGTCTGCATATTTCGATGTTACTCTTAAAATTAAGTGTTTGTTCTATTACCCAGTGCCCTTTGAAGTGGACATCAAACCTCCATGATTCCAGTTGAGACTTTTTCCATTCAAAATCTTGAAGTGTGCAAGGCTAATTAAAATTGTATATATTTACAGATATTGATGTCACACTTTTCCTTGAAACTCCCTCAAATCCATGAATGAATGTTAAATAAAGTAAATCAGTTCCTGCTCATGAACAATGGACTGTGTAAGCAATGGACCCTGTGTAAGCAATACATATGTACAATGGATACTGTGTAAGCAATGGACACTGTGTGACAATGGACCTGTGTAGCAATGGACCGTCAGCAATGACACTGTGTAAATACACTGTGTAACAATGGACATGTGTGAGCAATGGACCCTGTGTAGAGCAATGGATGTGTAGCAATGGACCCTGTGTGAATGGACCCTGTGTACAATGGACTGTGTAGCAATGGATCTTGTGTGAGCAATGGACCCTGTAGGAGCATAATGGATCTTGTGTAGGAGCATGGACCCTGTGTAGCAATGGATCATTCAGCAGTGGACTTGTGTGAGCAATGGACCCTGTAGAGATGGACACTGCGTACAATGGATCTTTGTGGAGAACATGTGTGAGGAGCAATGATCTTGTGTAGAGCAGTGGACCCTGTAGGGAGCAATGGATGTGTAGCAGACACTGTGTAAGCAATGGACACTGTTAATAACTGTGTACATTCAATGAACACAGTTCATGCAGGCGTTCTAACAAGCTGATTATCTGAATCACTGTGTTAACAGAGAGACATGCTAAATATGCACAGGATGGAATTGAGAACCTCTATCATACATCCTCTGTGTAGCACACAAACCATGCACCTGTGATGGCATAACATTTGCAGTTGTTACTGTAAATGTGTTTAATATTTGGCTTTTGTGCAGAATGCAATATTTCAGCCCTATGTCTCTTTTTCATACCAAGCCATATATAGCTGTGTGCTTACAAGTGCATTGCATTCCTATATGCTAAGTTTCTCTTGCACATAAAGTCTATATTTTTTATTTTGCAGTCCTTCATGTAAACTGTGCTAAGAATATTGTACAAAAATGCTTAACCTGCAATTTTGCATAATGGAAAAATGCACCTTGAATACATTGTCATATTTTGACTTTGACTTCTTGTACAATAAAACTAAATATGGACAAAAGTCTGGAAACACAAATACTTTTCCATACTCTGCTTTCTTTTTTCCAAGCATTTTCAGATCTGGAAAATACTTTCCACACTTTTCCGAACCCTGTAGGATCCCTGTGGGGTATATCTTACTCTCTACACCAGAGTAAAACAGCATACAGTCTAACATGTGTGCGATGTCATGTGTGTGTGTGTGTGTGTGTGCAGCTGCAGTCGCTGCAGGAGGAGCAGCACGAGCTGGAGCAGACCGTGCAGCAGTATGATATGGAGCTGTGCGCCGCGGCTGAAGACCTCCTGCAGCTCCAGCGGTGTCAAACACACCAGAAGGCCTTTATCTTCTTCACTGCAGGACATATTCGAGGAGATTATACACTGGTTCAGTCACATATTTTGGTACCAGCTCACCCAAAATGTTTGTGATATTTCTGATCTTGTGAGGAGGGAAAAGCTTTAAATTAAAAGTGCAAACATTCCATTGACTTCTAATTAGTTATTAGTTTTTATTTTATTATCCGTTTAAAATAGGTGAAACCAATTTCAGTGGTTTTAGATGGCATATCAGAAATATTGACTTTCCACAATTAATTAATGTTCCTGTGGCTTCAATTCCCAGGAAACACACATACTGACAAATACATGTATAGCCTGAATGCACTGTAAGTCGCTTTGGATAAAAGTGTCTGCTAAATGCATAAATGTAATTGAAATGATAGTTTGGGATACAGTTTAATAAATGTAATTTTGGCTTTTTGTTTAGTTTTATAAAGAGTCTAGCTATACTACATCCCTGTGGATCCAAAATGAAAGCATTGTCTTTAGGATTGGGAATCCATGGAAATACATTAAAACTTTACAAAAACAAAACATGTCAATACCAAGATTTCATTTTTAATACCGGTAAAAAAGTCTAAATTCTTGATGACAATTTGGATAGCAACAACTAGTTTGCTATTCTAAGAAAAAATTAAAATGTGTTTTTATTGTTTGTTTATAACATTTAGTGTAAAATGTAAAGTGTGTAAAACATCGTATTATTTTTAATAAACCAATGAACTGTGCAGTGAAGGTGAAATAATAATTATCTTACAATAACATATCTTTTACATCAGAGTGGTCACCAGCACCACTGTTTTAGACCTCACTGACTATCAAACGCTATTGTATGCCAATCATAAACATAACTGCTGTAAATATGGTAGCTGTGTGACCAGTGAAAGCTCAACAGCAAACTGTTGCCATATGGGACTTGCATCTGTAAAAATCACAGTCCCCCATCAGACATAATCCACCCAAAATGAAGGGAATTAAAAGAAATCACATCCATTCGTTCTCATCCTAAAATCTAAGAGATGCTTCAAGCCTTAGAAATGGTCAAGTCACACTATATTTACCCAGGAACCCTTAAAAAATGAAGACTGAGACTCAAACCTTTCCTGTTTTCCTACGTGGAACTACTTTCTCCAATCTTGATCACTATGTGAATCTTAGTTTTAAGTCAAAAAACACAAATCAAGTTATATATGGTGAATTCAGATAAATTGGGACACCTTTTTTACCATTGAAAAATGTCCCAACTATCCTGAATGAATCCTATGCATAGCTTGAAATGTGCTCTATAAGTCATTCCATGACATAAGAGGTGAAAACCAGTCAAATAAAGTACGAAAATAGTGGATTTGCAATACAAATGTCAAGGTAATCACTCAGAGAAATAGGAATGTTAAAAATGGTCAAGCAACTTCTGTTGGACCACTTGTGATTGACTGACCCATTAGAAATACCGTCTCTATGTGCAATCTGCAAACGTGTTTACACTCTGTAAACATAATGTTGTGTTTAATTGTTTTTGACTAGGTTAAACAGAAGCTGGCTGAGCTGGTCGCTGGCCTCATAACCCGTGAGACTTCAGTGGCTGAGATGACAGAAGAAGCTCCTTGTGTCGGTTTGGATCAGGAGTTGGAAGAACACACGGATGATGGAGAAAGCGAGTGTGATCCCGTCTACAGTGAGACGATCAAGTCCAAACCAGAAGGAGAGGAAGTGAATGATGTTGAGCAGCAGAACACTGTAGAGGAGCTGGATAAAATGCAGTATTCAGTGGAGAACTTGGTATGAAGAGTAGCATTCATATGAATGTGTCATTTGCTGCTAGTTACTAGTCTGTTGATGTGTTACTGATTCCAGAAGAGCAGTGGCTCATCGTCTTTCACTGAGATCACACTGACAGAGGTCAAAGAGGAGGATGTTATGTTCAGATCGGCCACTCCACAGGTAGCACACACATGCACCGTGTTACAGACTGACCATGTACCTGTTGTTTTGCATTGTGGGATGTGTTCAGTAATTCTTACGTACAGCTATTTAATAACTCCTTCAGAGTGCTTATTCATATTCAGCTCTGTTGATTGCTTAAAAAGTGCATTGCTTGATGTAATTTTACTAAAACTGAAGCATAACATATCATAATACTTTTGCAGTTATTTACGAAACATGTTAAATTCACATATTTGTTTCTACAAAAGAACAATGCTGCAGCCAGTTATTCTACTTTTGAAATGTGTGTTCTGTGTCAGAAAGTCTGTTTTTGTTTTGGTCTGTGTGACTCCATGCCAGATTCAATGATTCCAGCACCCCATTGAGTGCCAAAAACAATATTGTAACCATTGAGTCAGAGATCACAGATTCCACCAAACCTAAAAAGCCTCAGCATCCATCTGAAACGCTCTTTCACAAGAGTAATAGTAAACATGGATAATGCGACGAGTTGCGCTCGTTCCTTGTTGCATCTGGCAACCCGTGTGAGCGTCACACACTTGGCCTTCATGACTGATGGGTTCCCATTGTGTCATTATGCAGTGTTAAGTTTCCAGCAAAAACTGGACACTCAATAACTTATGCTTTCTCTCTTTAAACAGTCTGACTCTTCTGACATGGAGAAGGAGGACTTTGAGATTATTCATCCCAGTCAGGTGACAAACAAACAGTTTGACTTCTTCCATCCAAACCCCTTCACTGATGGTGAGTGATTGTATGGCATGATTGTGTTCATGCATTTGCATGTAAATGTGTGATTATTTTTCACTAATTTCCAGGTGATGTATTTGGAGAGGACCTCTTTCCAAAGGTTGATGTAACAGGTTAGTAACTTTCTGTTTTAAACCTTACCTAATTTTGCCTGTAATGGTGTATATACATTCTTCACTAAATATTTACAAACTATAACTAAAACTGCATCAATGCACAACTTTAAAAGTAATTCCAATGCTACCAGCTACTGATTTAAGTAGTTTATTTAATCACACCACAGTTACATAACTGTCACCCAGGGTGAAAGCTCATTTTTTTAATAAAAAAGGGGTACAATTTAACATTAGGTTAGAACTATTATAACCTTTGTTTGTGAAATCCTGCCATTATTTCAACAGGTTGCATGCTGTGTTTGTCCAATAAAAGATATTGCAGATATCCAAATAAAAACCAAGGGTTAATCTGGGGTTTACAGTGTGAAACTATGAAACCTGAAGATTAGGGAATAATGTGAACAGTGTCAAACATGGAAAAATGACCTGGATTCTGTTAACCCATGGTTTACAGTGACAAAGCTGAACACATTTTAGAGCCAGATTCACTCAAATATTGTACCAACGCAAACCTTCTTTTAGCATTAAAAATTACTGTCAGGATTGACAGGCATACTGTGAAACATTAGCAATGAACGTCTGTGGACAGATATTTTCAGAATAACATTCTTGCAGGGGTTTCCCTTTTAGATGCAAACATCTATGGGAGGAGTGTTTACTGAATCATGCAATGTGATTTCATTTACAGAAGGGCTGTGAAATTAATCGAATGCTATAGTCACGCACATCTCGTCAGTAAAGCCGGTTCTGTGATTAGTAGTAAATCTCCATCACGTGCTTCAGATGGAGCGGCGTTTATTACACAGAGCCGTAGTTTACTGACAAGCTACGCAATATTGCGTTCATAATCGCAGGCGATTCATCAACCGAACAAGTTTTCACTCGCATGAGTGCTTTTATGGGACTGCGTTCTACTTCTGTTTCCCTGTTTAGTACAATGAGTAATGGTATCGTTAATTTTAACTATTACTCTTATCGATACTGCATATTACTTTAATATTCTTATCTGTACTTTTTATTTTATATATATACATACATACATACATACATAACATATATGGCTGATATATTTCTATGATAATAGCAGCTTAATTAACATGGCTTTATGTTTCTGAAATGTTAAATAAATATTTCATTAAATAAATATAAAACATCAATTTATAAATTATGTGCAGGCATTTTATGTTTTATATACATAAGATACAGATAGAGTAAGAACATGAACAAAGAAACAGTTAAATAAACTGACAAATATACATTTGCATACTAAATGTCATAAAAAAAAAAAAAAAACAGTGCTTTTCATTTATCTATGATGGTCTACTACATTAATGTTCAGATAAGTAATAGCTACAAAATAAATGAAAGTGATCAAATATAAAGAACACTGCATAGTTTTCACTGTATATATTGATAGATTAATGCTTATTAAAGCTATAACTTTATTCAGATTAAGAACTGTGAGTGATTTTGTCTTTGTATTTTGTTCTTTGATTAACATTGAAGAAGCTAATCTGTCACTGAACCAAAATATAAAGCATTTTCTCCCAACTGTTCTGTTTCATTAAGATATAAACTGTGTTTTAAGTGAATACTCTCAACAAATGTTTTACATGCTTTGTGTGTATTTGATCATTTGTCAAGCTCAAAGTGTACTTTGCTTGTCTGTTTTACATGAGTTAAAACACACACACTGACACTGTTTGAAAAACACATTCAGCCTAAAAGCGTCTCGTGTGGATTGTACTTTCAACATTTTATTATCAAACATGTCCAGCAATTTAGTAACTGTAAAAGGCATTTTACAACAATCGACACGATTGATCACATTCTCGATAAGTTTTGGTAAAACGAATGCGGCTGTGAAAAAGTTGTTCTAAAGAATGCTATAAACTGTGAAGCTAAAAAAAACATTAAATAAACTCAGTTTAATATAACAGCCACAGGCCTAAATGTACATGTAATGGTTAGTTCTCTCTTCTATCATAAACACTTTCATATTGGAGTGTGAACTTGTGTGACTACTTTAAATAGAAAAACATCATAGACAAGAGTTTGAATATTATTGCATATAAAACAGCTGGTGACTCTGGTGATAAATTTGCAAGATAATGTGTATATATATAGCAATAATAAATGTTTGTGTTTTATAATTTCTCCAGTAGATAATGAACCAACTCAGAGCTTATCATTCTGGTCTTTCATAATTTGTGACCGATTAAATGTTTTGCCATCCCATGAGTGTTTGTACATTTAAATGTGAAAAGCCCAATTCTGCTCAGGAATTTCTGCATGAGAGCATGTTTGATTATTACCGAAGTTTGTCACAATAGAGACCTGCTTATTGAAAAATATGGCTACTGAGTAGTTACACAGCTTTGAAAAAACCTTAGCTGCTGATAAATATGTTTTAGTTTGTAGCACAGAAATGCACAGAGGAAAAGAGCAAATCAATCCATAAGACAGTGACTAATATGGTACTGTTTTCTCTCAGAGCATTTACCCAGGGACCCGTTTAAAGGCACAGACCCGTTTGCCTCTGACTCTCTCTTGGTTAACATGTCAGAAGAAAAGTATTGTCAGGATGACTTCATCCCTGCAGAGAACAGTCCTCCAGAAACTGTACACTACCCTCTCCAGTCCGTCGTTAAAGACTACGGTACTTTTAACGCTCCCATCAACTTGCCACTAGATACTGATTGCACACAGTCCACTGGAAAGCGTGATAGTGGTGTGTCCATGTCCAATGAAACCAGGAGTCTCAAATCTTGCAGCGATAATGGGTCTGAGCTTGGGACAAACGCTACACAAGACCGAAATCATGATGCTGTGCAACCAGATCTATCAGTTGAAGCTGTTAGTCCTCAGTTCAATGATGAGTTTGTCCATGAATCAGACTCTAGTCACAGTTCTACAGCGTTTAATTCCATCGATGCCGATGTATTCGCTGAAGAGGAGGAGGACAGGGTTGACGTTCAGGCTGGATCCGGTTTAATTAAAAGAGCTAACTCTCTGTGTGGTCTACAGAGCATCATTGCAGGGTCCTATACTGGGTTTCCTCTAAGTCCATGTGACCCTGATCCAGGAGATTTCCAGAAGACCTTTGAACATCATATTATCTCTTCTGAACACAATTCTGCGAATGACGAAGAACTCATAAAAACTGAGAGTTTATCTCCAGATAGTGCAGGTCCTCTGTGTGAACAGCTGCAAGATATAAACAGTAATGCATCTAGCTCTCCTTCCATTTCTCCTTCTCAACCTTCTGCTTTAGATGCATACGACTACAAATATGGAGATATGTTCTTCTTCACTGTGAGATTAGATCCCGGTAGCCCTGAACTACATAATCCAAGTCCAGTTTGTCCGGAACACAATGATGTAAAGAAAGATGAGTCCAATGGCCAAATGAATTGGAAGGACACCTCTTTAAGCCCTGAATTCAATGATGTAGATGAATTGAAATGCTCCAGTCCAAATCCTGAAGACACAGAACAACACAACCAGATCACTAACGACGAGAACGAACTGGAGGTGGAAAACCCTCTTAAACATGATGAAGTATTAGTGCCTGATTCTGAAAAGGTGGTTTTAGATATTCCATGTCTTACATTTAATGATTCAAATGCTTGCCAAAGTGTGTTTGATTCAGAGTGGAATGACCAATGGATGGCAAATACAGATGTAGCTGAACCTGTTCCTGATTCATCTATCCTGAACACCGAAAGCAATCCGCCAAATTCTACAGCTCAAGACGTCTTTTGTCTGCTTAGTAATACAGAAACATCAGCTACTGACCCGTTTTATGCCCATGAGCAACTCAGTCCTGAATCTAGCAGTCCACCACACAAACCTTCTTCCTCTGAAGCCTTGGCCATGAGCAAACTCGAACTCCAGTATTTTGACCCATTTAGTCCCATACCTGCTGCTGAGCCGATCGAAGGCGTATCTGACTTAGAAGAAATTAACTCTGTTAACTCGTTCTGTCATGAGGCTCCACGACTAGATTCGGGTTATCATGAAGTTGACACTCCTACTCCTTTTAGTCCAGAACCTGCTGACAAAACCAAATGTATCATTGATCTTCAAGACCCAGGTTTGGGAATCAGGAAGCAGAGCAACTCTGAAATCCACGTCCCTGATCCATTTAGTCCCGAATCAGTCGATACAGGTATATTTGACTCGGAAACGGAAAACTGTGAGTCTGGTTATATGATAACGACGTGTCAACTCTTAAATCCCCAACCAGTTTTCACAGATTTAAATAATCTGGAGGAGAAGCAGATATCTTGTGACGTGCTAAGTGATCATCTCAGTGGATCCGAACACGATGATTGTTACCCCTTTGGTTCTTGCCCATCTAATGAAGAGAGTTATGCTTATAGTAGTGAAGAAAAACTCATTGAACCAATCCGAGAAGGATGTGATGCTTCAGGAGAATGCAATCCTTGCTCTATAAGGTCAAATGCTAGTGATTCCTCTCAAGTATTTCACTGTGGTTCGGTTTGGGGAACCTCCGAAATGAGCTTTCCAGACTCTAACCTGCTTGACCCAATGAAAAACAACATTTTTGATTTTAATACAATGGATGTTGGCTCATTTGTGTCCAACGTAAGCCAAGAAGCCGAAGAGGCTGAGCATGGTGCTGGAAAAGTGACGAAAAACACCAAAATGGCTGAAATTGACTATTTCTGTTCTGAGCTCAGTAAAATGGTCTCCTCAGGCTCGTCTGATTCTGTTCAACAAAGTGTTGCTGAGATGTTATTCGGCTCTGATCCCAACTCCTCAAGCTTTTACCCCTGGGATTTTGAAAAGCCGCAACACAGTTGCTAGTTTTCACAACCCATGTTTAATGCATCTCATTAACTCAGTTGCATTTTCAACTTCTCATTGTTATATGAGGAAAAAAATTATAATTACTTGGCTAAGTGTAAACATTTGTAAATGTCAGAGTGTGTAAACTTCTTATAAACTTCACTTTTGTAGCTGCATTTCTAATTGTTGTAGTCGTTCCAATATTTTATTTATTTATTTTCAAATGCCAATTATAACCAAATACTAACTTCTGATATGTAGCATAATAAATATTAATATTTTAAACTTCCTCTGCTGGACTTTGGAGTTATGTCCATTCAACACGAATGCTGAGATTATTTTAACTAAATACATTTGGAAGAAATAGTATTCAAATGCAGCGCATGTATGGTATATGTGTGTACAGATAACAAGTAACATTTATCAACTAATTCATTTGTAGTAAATGGACAGATGTGGAACAAAACAAGACATCCACCTTATTTATTTTTTATGTATTATTTGTCTTAGGTCTAATATTTTATGTACTTTATGTGAAAGTTTTACTGAGATATTTGTATGTTGTGCTCAAGCAACTGCGCCTTAAGATGATTTACCGAAAACACATGAAGAAACATTGCTGCATGATTAACATTAAAAATGCTTGCCATGTTACTAACCTTCAAACAGATCAACAAAATAAGCAGTTTCATTAAATGTTATGCATAAGGCAGAGGCCATCATTTAGCCATTTACAGTGTGAGAGCTTACCATGACTAATAAACGAGCTAACTGTAATCAGAAAAGATCAGTCTTAAATTCAGTCATACAGTAACAGCATTTTATCAAAACAACTACAGTAAGACTGCACAATATGCACTGCAGTAGTATAAAGGACATTACTATGTACATTGAAGCTATAGGCCGTTGATGCTAAGCTCGTGTCATCTTGCATAACCACAAAAATAAAGCATGTTTTCAAACAAACTTTGTGTTTGATTAGAGGACATACAACATGTGTACTTCAGTTCCAGGATTGGGAATCACTGCTTCAGAAAACAAAGCAGGTATAGAAGAGGGATCGATGGCTGTATATGTCAATACTGTTTAAAACGTGTTGCATTGCTACTGAATTACATGATAGTTAAAACACTAAACTGAAAGACTGAAATCCATATGGTGGTTAAACCAAATGTCTACATCACAATGATAATAATGTGACTATCTGTAACAAATGTGATAATGTATTTGGAGTGTGGAAAATATGTTAAATAGTAAAAAAAAAAAAATGATACCTCACTTATATCTCCAGTTATATACACACCCTGCACAGGGAATTGTAAATGGAAGAATGTGGGTGAAAACTAGGTTGAGTATACAAACCAGATTTAATAAATCACATCTCAAAACTGTAGTGAAAGCTTGTGTGCTTCTAATAATAAAAGGTAACAGCTTAATGAAGACAGCAGCACAGGTGAGAATATATTCCCTATGACCGCAGTACATATCTAAAGCTCTGGTTGAGGTCCATGAGTTCAGCAGTCATTGCATGCTTGGAATATGGAACAACAAAGTACTCAATGTGACTACTTTAAAATATTGCTGTTGAACGTAGAGACAAAAAATGTATTAAAATAATTCCTTGAAACCTGAAAATGTGCCTTTTAAAGGTGCTGTATGTAATTTTTGACTGTGATAAAGTATATATACCATAATATGTTTACAGGATATTTAGAAATGCTGTTAAGCTCACATACTTGTTTCTCTGAGAAACAATGCTACAGCCAGTTATTCATTCACTTTGTAGATTGTCGGAATGTGTTTTTTTGTTTTGATCTTTGTGACTCCGCCCATTGCCAATTTGACATCCCGTGTTGCCAGTTCATGGAAAACAGCGTATTACATCCGTGGAAGATTCACGAAGTGAGTCAAAGATTGTATATGCTGCATGACTTTAAAAAATTTATGGTTGCACTCGATCCTGTTGCGTGTCCTCAATCTGGCAACCCGTATGAGTCTCCACAACGAGGGAGAGAGGGAAGGAAAACGACTCTTCAATATTTTGCATTTGGACTGCAGTATCCATCTAAACCACTAGCTGTCTCTGAACCTTTAAGGTCCCAAACTTTTTCATAATAACTGAGGTCTAGGGGATATGTAACTACCATATAAGTTTCAAAACAGTCACTCCAAAGTAAAACGCACACAGCCTGTATAAAGTAGCTGTGATTTTTCAGGAGCCCTTGTGACTTCCGTAAAAATGTGACGTCCGAACTACTCCATCACTGCCTTCAGTCACCATCCCTTTATTGAACCTATTCTGATAAGAAGCTTGCGCTGGAAACACAATCATTTTTGACGATGGTTTCTATCCAGTGCACTTTTTTATTGTGTTTTACCACAGCTGTTGTCGTTGTTTTGTCTGGCAGTTGCAAATTTCTAATTTAAGGCCATATTACATCGATTCTGGCATCCAACATCACAACAAGATGATATTTTAAGCTCCTTGTGTAGCTGAATCTGCGCTGGTTTGAATGGGCCGCCTCCTTTGTTTTGCCCACAGCTTAGCGCAGTGACTTAAAGGCAGGGTATGCTTTTTTGTTTCCAAAACAAATGTGTAGCTAATCAGCAGTAAGGGGCGTGTCTACTCGGGATGTGGAGGAGAGAGCTTTCAATGAACAGCCGAGCCGAGCGACAGAAAGATAGAGATGGCAGATAAAAAATTACGAAAAGAGGAAAATGACGGCAGAACAATAGGCCAGAAGTTGGACCCGTGTAAATATCGGATTAGCTAAGGAGCGGAAGGCCTGCGATCGGACGCCGAGGTGGCTTTGTTTCTTCCCGATAGGTGAGTAACACCATGTCTACACCGCACCGCAACAGCTAAAACCTGCCCACACTTGACGCGTGTATTTCAGGCGAGAATGCATTTGTTTAAAACTCAAATCTGCGGTTTATTTATAAAAACAGCACCTATTTGAAAATGTGCTTCGCCGATTTCAGAGACATGAGCTCCACGCGGGCGCCCACTGCTCATGTATCCCGAAGAGAGGAGCATAACCTCGGCTAGTCCTTCTGACATTTACCGCTGGTTCTGATGTCTCTGTAGGGCAGAGTTTCTCAATTCCAGTCCTCGCACCCCCGCTCTGCATATTTTGCATGTCTCTCTTTGTTAACACACCTGATTCAGATAATCAGCTTGTTAGAAGTGCGCTCCGTGCATGAACTGTGTTCCGATTGACATGCTCCCTACACAGGGTCCATTGCTCCCTACACAGGGTCCATTGCTCCCTACACAGGGTCAATTGCTCCCTACACCGTATCCATTGCTCCCTACACAGGGTCCATTGCTCCCTACACAGGGTCCATTGCTCCCTACACAGGGTCCATTGCTCCCTACACAGTATCCATTGCTCCCTACACAGGGTCCATTGCTCCCTACACAGGGTCCATTGCTCCCTACACAGTGTCCATTGCTCCCTACACAGTGTCCATTGCTCCCTACACAGGGTCCATTGCTCCCTACACCGTATCCATTGCTCCCTACACAGGGTCCATTGCTCCCTACACAGGGTCCATTGCTCCCTACACACAGGGTCCATTGCTCCCTACACAGTGTCCATTGCTCCCTACACAGTGTCCATTGCTCCCCACACAGGGTCCATTGCTCCATACACAGGGTCCATTGCTCCCTACACAGTGTCCATTGCTCCCTACACAGGGTCCATTGCTCTATACACAGGGTCCATTGCTCCCTACACAGGGTCCATTGTTCCCTACACAGTGTCCATTGCTCCCTACACAGGGTCCATTGTTCCCTACACAGGGTCCCTACTCCCTGAGCAGGGAAATCCGCTGAAGTTTACTTTATTTCGGAACATTCATTCATGGATTTGCGCTGCACAACGTCTTCACGCACGGACGAGTGTGACATCATATACCTCTGTAAATATATACAATATTAATTCACGTCTTGCACACTTCAATGCACTTTGAATGGAATATATACGTTCGCTTCGAACTGGAATCATGGAGGAATATCCTGTGATGTCCACTTCGCAGGGCACTTACGTTCAATAGAACAAACATCTGAAGCGATAAGAGTAACATACGAAATATGCAGAGCGGGGGCGAGGACTGGAATTGAGAACCGCTGCTGTAGGGTTTAAACATAAGATATAATTAATTTTGGGTAAATCTAGCAGGTAATCTTCAGTCTTTATTCTATTGTTCTATTAAAATGTTTAAATGAAAATGAAAAGAGGCCGTGGTGTTTGATATATTTCGTCTGTAAATACAGTGAGGCGAGTAGCCGAGGTGAGATGACTGATGTTATCAAGTATGCTGATGTTTGCAGAATTACGGGACTTGCGTCGTCCCGTCCGCGGGATCACACTCCCGAGTCTAACTCGTGAAGTCTGAACTACCGAGGACGCACGTCTGAGATTTGCGTACTTGGTATTGAGAAACACGCACAGACCTAACGTTAAGTCACCAGACTATTTGACTAATCTTCCCAGTACTTTAGACCGTGATGGAAACGCAGACAGCAACAGGTCTAGGGGGGGAAAAGTTCCTGAGACATATTGATCCAGGTAATTTCGGTGGAAAAGCGGCTTATGTTTCACAGAACTAATCATTGCCTGGGTTGTGTAGGCTATGTATATGTGGGGTGAATCTATCAAAATAGGGGCGAGATCCTTTTGGGGTAGGGTTGTGTTTGTTTTTGGTGATTTCAAATATCAACATTGGCTTCCAGAAATTACTTACCCTGCCTTTAATTGTGACGTCGGCCCTAACTAGTGACCTGTGAATGGCCTAGCCATGCGTCACTCAGAAAACAACAGGCCAATCAGAAGAGAGGCTCATGAATATTAATTAGACAGACCAAAATCAACCTTTTCTTAGAAGAGTTCCTGAAAGAGGAGCTGTAAAAATACATTGAGATGGTTTTTGGTACTTATACTGCAAATATATGTGACCCTCTCTGTGAAATCCAGGCTAAAGTCTCAAAATCTAATTATGAGATAACAAGCATCAAAGCTTGATTTCTACCATTCATTTCACTATAATTTCAATCTTTGACACGACCTTACTCAGTCAATATTAAATATATAAAGGTTACATTTTCACAGAATGTTATTTATCATATGATTGTTTTATAGAAAACAGCAAATCACAACAAAATGACTTTAGCTGGGTTTTCACAGAGAGGGTCACAAATATGCTTAAGGACATCAAAACCTAAAATAAAACTCCAGAAATGTGTACAATATGGGACCTTTAACTACTTGATTTGTTTTTTCTAAGTTGGATTTACATTACAGGCAGTAACGTTGTAAATACTGTTCAATTTGTTGCACAGAGTGATCGTTTCACTTCATAAGACCGCGATATATCATCAGAGCCACAGATAGTTTGTGTATGCTGTTTTTGACTTGCATTTTATGAATCAAGGATCACAGTTTGAGCTAAAACTCTTCTTTACCGTTCTACTGAAGACAAAAAGTCAACCTGCATCTCAAATGATCTGAGCGCGAGTACATTAACAGGAATTTGTACCTTTTGGGTGAACTTTCCTTTCAAGTATATTATGATGGCAAAAACAAATTACGCACTTGCGAATACCATTTGCAAAAACAAACTTAATGAAAATCAGAAATGTGCAATACCATAGTTTTATTATTATTAGTTTACAGTGTCATGGTGTAGGGCATGCAGTAACTTCATCAGCATCGGAGGACTCTGTGTTCAGTAGATCCAGCCGTTCTATGGTTTATACATGCCATGGAAGGTGACTGGAGACATGATGTCAACTTCTGCTCTTGCAATCTCAGACAGGTCCTTGGCATTTAAGATCAGGCAATATGTAGGTCTCTGGGCTCCAGGTGCCACCACGATCGTCATTAAAACACCTGTAAAAAATAAAAAATAACATTACACTTTATTTCAATTGTCCACTTCAGACATTTATACTCACTATAAGTAACGTTGCAACTACATGTCAACTAAAGGTTATCGCACACTACATTTTTGCACATAAAAAAAAAAATACAACAATCACATTTACACACTGCCTCCGAAACTTTCGTCCGTCATAAAAAAAAAAGTTAGATTTTCTACGTTTTCTCATCCATAGCATGCATTTTGATAGGAAAGGATGATGAATACGAAAAAATGCATATGAAAATGTCGGACTCAGTGTGCAATGACTTTAACTCTCATTTGAGTATTAACAGATATTACTTACAGTCAGTAGAATGTGTGTTAGCGAACATCAAAATAAAGTGCCACGAAAAATACGCGTTAGACATCACATAATATCTCTGAATATGACCCACCATCATCCTCATCCACTCCATCAGGGCTCTGCACAAACAGCGGCTCTGAAGGGTACGAGTCCGGCTCCTGCCAAACCCAGGTCTCCTTAGTCTTCACATTCAGCTTGCAAATCTACGAATCATCAAAGACAGCTTAACAAATGCACTCTTCAACACTTGTTATGAAATACTGATTACTCATACCCTGTCAGGGATAAAGTGGTTGAGGCCCAGCGCATAGGCGTATGTGTAATTCTTTCCGTTGTTCATTCTGTAGTTGATCTGAGGAAACTCGAAAGCTTTGAGATTGAAAACACATGACAAAACATCACTGTAAGTATTAAAGTCCAGCTTAATTTGAGTATTTTAAACCAAAGGGTATCAAGGATATGTATCAAGTTTGTCGTACCCTGTCGTGGACCAGAGAAAAGCACCTCAGGCTCCAGCCAAATGGTCCCATCAGCCCTCATCGTGGCCGTGGCCGTGGTGTACGGCAGAGACACCAGATTCTTGCCCTGCTCCTCCTGTAAGACATCAGTGTGAACGATCGCTGTTGAAGGAACGAGTTTCCTCACATACCCATATAGCAAAACATATGTAAAAATAAATACATGTGAATTAACTGTCAAAAATATGGGTTTCGAAATTTATTTTCTACCAATATATTATTTTGGCCATTTTGCATAATATATTTTTAAAACCATTTTAAATGCATTTATGTTTTTAACACGTGAACACATTTAAATAAAGACATATGTGACCCTGGAGCACAAAAGCAGTCTTCAGTCGCTGGGGTATATTTGTAGCAATAACCAAAAATACAAAATTATAGATTTTTCTTTTATGCCAAAAATCATTAGGATATTAAGATCATGTTCCATGAAGATATTTGGTACATTTCCTACCGTAAATATATCAAAACTTAATTTTTGATTAGTAATATGCATTGCTAAGAACTTCATCTGAATAACTTTATAGATTATTTTCTGAATATTTAGATTTTTTTTGCATCCTCAGATTCCAGATTTTCAAATAGTTGTATCTCAGCCAAATATTGTCCGATCATAACAAACCATACATCAATGGAAATATTATTTATATAGCTTTCAGATGATGTACACATCTCAATTTTGAAAAAAAAATATGACTGGTTTTGTTGTCCAGGGTCACATTTAATAAAAATCAGCAAGGAACATACTTTACAAAGTTCCAAAAAAATACAATATATAAAAAATGAAACATGAAATCATTAGAATTCTGGTTTTGATCTCTAGCAGGCTCTTTTGCATTAGACTAGGTGGAGGATACTGTAAAGGTCCTTGCACACACCGAGTCCAACATTTGTGTATGTTTTTATTTTAATTTTTTCATATTCGTCATCCTTTCCTATCCAAATTCTTGCTACGGATACGAAAACGCACGAAATCTTGATCCAATTGTTTTTATGAGTGATGAAAGTTCTGGAGGTGTGTAAACGTGATTGACACAACGTGAGGTCGTTTATATTTTTAACGAGTGAAAATTTCAGACTAAAATTTCGGACTCAGTGTGCAAAATGTCTTTTCTTTCCCCGAAATACATTTTGAAATATATTTTACTAAATATATTTTCAAATGTAAAAATATATTTTATTGAGCCTGACATTTGTAATCATATATGTATCATCAAATCTATTTTGGCATATGTTTCAGTATAGGTTCATATAAATGGTAAGCATGTGTTTACCCTGTAGGGGTCCAGAGGAATCACGTATCGCCTGACTTCAGGCTGAGGGGCAATCATGGCGTTTCTTTTCACCTCGTCCCAGTTTGCACGGAGGTTTGCCAGCCACAGGTAGTTGTAGACAAACTCAAAGCTGAAAAATCATATCTTATTATAAGCATACCTGAAACCAGTTCTTAAAATCATAGTTTATGATGCTCATGCTTATTAAATATTCTTGATAAGTCATAAGAAATTACAGTTGCAAACTGTTTTGACAATTTTCACCTTGAAATATGAGTTTTAAAATCATTCTGATAGTATGCTGACTTCTAATTAGGCTCTGATATTAATTAATAATATGAAAAATAATAAACTAAACAATTATATTTGCAGAAAGCAAATGCTCAAAATGAGCCTAAAATACCTAATAATAAATCTATATATGGATAGATCCATTTCTGAATGCATAAACGTAAAATTACATGTGAGAAGTTGTAATACTGTATACTAACAGATTAATATAGTAAACTACTTTTTATTTCTCACACTCATATTTATTGTTTATGTGTTTTTGTGAAGTCATAATTTTGCTATAATACTCTTTTGATCTGTTTGCAAATTGCAAAATTATCAGATTTTTCATAGTGTTATTTTTTGGAGAATTGCATTAAAACTGTATTCAGCTTGAACACAAACATCATTATAATCTGTGGTCGAGTTGTAAAGAAAAGTCCAGGGGGTGTCGGTGGGGTGTCTTTTTTATTACAAAATTGGTCTAATTTTTAAAAAGGTTTCTATTTAATGAATAATGAAAATATTTCCATATTAATTTTTGTTTTCCTTTGGGGCCTGTCAATATTGATAATTAAACAATATTTTGCTGAATGTGTTTTTGTGCTGGCACCTTGGCTGGTTTAGGTGCGTCATGGATGAATAAATATGACAATAAACCGCCAGTAGGTGGCAACAAGTCCCTGTCTTTAATAAATGACTTACTGTATCATTCATATCAAACGATTTATTCAAACGGCTGATTCAATAGAAACGAAACATGGATCGTTGAATCACTGACTCACTCGATTCGTTCAAAACGGCTGATTCAATAGAAACGAAACATGGATCGTTGAATCACTGACTCACTCGATTCGTCATAACCTGATTCATTCACAGAATAAAACACTGTGTTGCTCTGCACTGCTGTATAAAACTAATAGCACATTTGTATATGTGCTGATGTACAGAAAAGTGCATTGCTTGTGCAATGAAAATAAAAACATAACTCATACATGGGTATTTTGTATTTCTTTGCTGGAAATTTTTTTTTTTTTTTTTTTTTTTTGTTGGATAATGTCAGCTCTCCTATCGTCTCTCAGTCCCTCACAGTCACACACACATTACGTCAGGAGAATGTCTTTCTAATCAAGGAAAAATCATAGCTTCTGTTGTCTTCTTTTAAAAGAACCATCGTGCATGAAAAATGACGAAGTGCTCCTCTTTGTGCGCAGCTCGTTACTGTACCCAGTTCTGATTGGCCAATCGCCGTTAACTCGTAAATGATCATACGTAGAGAATTGTAACATTTCATGTGCTTGACAAGTTTTACATAATACACAAAATAATAATAATATTTGGACTTGTTTTTAGCTTTATTTTTTGTTTTCATTTAAATGCATAGTTTTTAAATATTGTTGTATGCATTTGTCATTTTTATTTTATTTCTTTATCTTCTTAAATGTGTATATATAATATTTATAGTTTTAACTTTTAATTTTAGTTACTTTTTCTTATTTGTAAGTCGCTTTGGATAAAAGCATTTGCTAAATGACTAAAAGTAAAGTAAGTAAAGTAAAATTAATAATCCAATGGGGATGGTAAGGGGGGGGGGGGGTGTTTTAACAGACGGGATGCTTTTTGTCATTTATTTTCGACCTAGAATTTGGGCAATTCGAGCCCTAATTAAAATTATTAATATGAATTAGTGGTGTCAAACGATTAATCGCGATTAATCACATCCAAAATAAAAGTTTTTGTTTATATAATATATGTGTGTGTGTACTGTGTATATTTATTATGTATATATAAATGCACACACATGCAGTATATATTTAGAAAATATTTACATGTAGATATTTATAAATATAAATCATATATTTAATATATAAACAAAATATTTTTCTTAAATATATATATATATACATGCATGTGTGTGTATTTGTATATACATAATAAATATACACAGTACACACACACATATATTATATAAATAAATACTTTTATTTTGGATGTGATTAATCGTTGCCCAGCATTAATAATAATATCAGTATACGCAATGCACAACAATTACAAAATAAACCATACAAAAATATATTGTGCCCATTTTTAATTAATAGACAAACACAAGTGAGATGATGATGTTTTGACCACAGAGCTGGTTGCATCACCTCACGCTGTATAGTTGCTTTAATGTAAGTAAATCTTGTGTTGTACAGTACTCACCCTTTCCAGGCACACAGGTCAACAACAATGAAGCCGGACTCCTCGTAGCAGTTGATGTGATGGAAAAGACCCATCGCAGCGGTTCTGAATTTATAGTCGATATATTCTCCTGGATGCTTCCTCGCGATGTGTATCCAAGTCTGCAGAAATGAACACAACACACGGGTTCAGCGCCGCATGCAGCATCCTCGGTGTCAAGTACCTCGTGTGTTATCAGAAACAGCACATACGCCTTTCTCCTCGTCAGATTCAAAGCAGTCCATGTAGTTGGATCCGCGGATACTCCAGGCGCTCAGGAACTTCAACAGGTTGATTTTAACAGGCGTCTCGACAAAGACAAAGTAGTTTTCTGACATCCCAAAACTAGGGAAAGACATGGTTTGTCATGTGTTGATCTGGCTACAAATATTGCACATGCATTTATGCAATAAAACACACACCTTCCATCAACAAGGGAATATCGAGCAATGTGTTCAAACATTATATTTACAAAATGATAATGGAAAAAGATCAAAATAAGCCCTGTGCATATGAGCCGTAAGTGCAGGTGTATTTTAAGATGATGATAGCTGACTGTACATTATCACTTATTTATATACACAAAAAAGTATCTTTGGCTCAAGTACTGTATCTAAACGTTACGTATATATTATTATTATTAACATTTCATAAAGCAAAACCATACAATAATGGTTGATAAGTTGTAATATAAAAATTATGTTTTGTTTAATACAGTTAAAAATATATTTGTTGAACACTCATACAGCATGTTCTCATACTTATTGTTTTATTATTGTAATGTGTTTTTGTACTCATAATTTTGTTATAATACTGTTTAGATCTATTTGCTATTCGCTAAAGTTACTATTTTTCAAAGTGTGATTTTTGGTGAATTATGAAAACTAGGTCCAGTTTCACCATAAACATCATTATATTGATTCATTACAATATTACAAATTGTAAATAAAAGAAAGGTACTGGAGTGTGTTTTACAAGAAAATAATATTTCGTTTCTTCTACTTCATAATTTCACATGTAATTCATTCATAAGTTAATTCATTAGTTTGTGTTTAACTGTGAAGTTTACCAGACATTTCTAAGTGAAAACTGTCTTTATTTGTTTTCTTCTTCAGTGTAGTGTATGGAAGACAAAACGATTAAAAAATACAAATAAAACACAAAAATATATTGTCCTCGTTTGAGTAAATTATGTTTTAGACACTATAATATGTTCAACATTTCTCTGATGTCAATAGAAATATGCAGAATGAATAATCAGAATCAGAAAGAGCTTTTACTGTCATGCATGCACAGCATACAAGGAATTTATTTTAGTGTCATAAAAATAATAATAATTCCTTGTATTAATACATAGATGCATGCATGCATAGTTACCTGTGCACATAGGATGGCTTGAACCGCTCCGCACTTGGGAACTGCACAACCACCTTGGATTTCTCAATGGGGTCCGATTTGTCTGAAAGATTGTGTTGCCATTTAACCAAATGCATTAGTTATCATTTAACCAGCCATAAGCAGAGCGCGTGGCCACGGGGACTTGGAGCAAAAACGCCACTAAATTGGACAAAAATGTCCCATGCACAAATAAATCAAATATATAACGCCTATTGATAATAAAGTGAAAATGAATGAAAAGTGTTGATTGCGACATTAAATTAAGATCTGCTCATGTTGCACCATTTCTACAGTGTTGCGCATTATAACCAATCACAGTCGATTCTGTTGAGCTTAGGAACGCAGTGGCCAATCAGAGGCGTTCAGATGAGTCATCGCTGAAACTGAGTTTAGTTGAGCGCGCGCTGAATTCAGACCCTCGTGAATTCTCTCATCATAAACTACAAAGCAGATATACACACGATGTAATTAAGAGACTCATTCCAGTGTAGACGGCGTCAGAGATTATAAACATAGTTTTGGTTATAATCTCTGATCACTTGTTAGTGATAATGTTCTTCACTGGCTTTAATGTGGAAATGAAATGTTAGAATGATCAATTTCTGATGTTTTTATTCAATTGTACTCAGTTAAATACAAATTCAGTCCTATTGTATTGTCCTACATGACACCCGTGTCTGGTTCTTGTGTTTGTAGTTAATAGGTTTGGCTGGAGGTGCTATATAAGCATCATTCATTAACATTGCTCAGGACCATGACACCTCTCACCTTTCTGTGTAGGTGGGATCCGGACGATGTTGTAGGCCAGCGTGGCTCCCTTCCCCATGCAGTTCCCAATGTTGTAGACCGTCCCGTCTCTCTCGATGTGAGGATGGGCCGTTACTCCGTTTATATTCACATAGTCACACATGTCAACCTTTAGAAATGATTAAACAATATTTATTAACATGCTGGAAAGATCTACACAATCTGACCCTGGAGCACAAAACCAGGCATAAGGGTCCATTTTTCAAAATTGAGATGTATGCATCACCTAAAAGCTGAATAAATAATATTTCCATTGATGTATGGTTTGGACAATATTTGTAAATCTGGAATCTGAGGATGCAAAAAAATCTAAATATTGAGAAAATCATCTTTAAAGTTGTTCAAATGAAGTTCTTAGCAATGCATATTACTAATCAAAAATTAAGTTTTTATATATTTACGGTAATACATTTACTAAATATCTTCATGGAGCATGATCTTAATATCCTAATGATTTTTGGCATAAAAGAAAAATTAATAATTTTGACCCATACAATGTATTTTTGGCTATTGCTACAAAGCGACCTGGTTCTGTGCTCCACGTTTTCACGTATCTAAATCAATGCACATTCAATCTTTGTCTTACCTTTTTCAAGGTCTCCAAGGTCTCCACGTTGACTTTAGTCATATAATTAGTCTCCGTGACAGCATAAAAGTCCTCTCCGATAGGATAGACGTTCACCAGGCAGTTGTCTGTCACCTCGACGCCTTTAAAATACGTGAAGAACCTGACAAAATGAACAACATGTGAAAATGCTGATGCACCAAACCGGTAAGCATGATGCCCTGCGTGCTGGATCACAGTAATGAATAATCCCACCTGGAGAAGATGTTCTTGCAGGGATCTGGATAAGCACAGGTGCCGAACTCAGTGATCACCACTCGCTTCTCTGTCATAGCACGCACATATGCATCTGTTTTCACAAACCTGGGAGAGCAAAGGCCAAGCCTCATTACACATTCATTTATTAAATCAACTTCAAACTGGAGGGGGTATACAAATAGATTTTATATAAAAATACATAAATACAAAATAAATATAACATTTAGCTATAGTCACCAAAGCAACATTTCTCATTTTAATTAAGTTTTTCCTGATGTAATAAAATAACTCAACTAAAATTCAACTCAATTGATTAAAACAAAATAAAACCTACAAAATAAAAACTGTATAAATAAAACATGAAACAAAAAATAACAAAAATACACAAAAAATAACTACATGTAAAAAACATAAAAAATACAAAATTATTAATACAAATATCAATAAATACATAATAATTCTAAATATTAATACAAACTATAGTTAGTATGTCAATGATACTAAAATATCACTGATACATTTTAAATTAGTTTCTTTTAAAGAGTTAACTCAGGAAATATTACAATAACGCAAAGATCATTTGATTATTACACAACATTGCAACACTTTTCAATAAGGTTCATTAGTTAACGGACTAAGAATGAACGATGCTTCTGCAGCATTTATTAATATTAGTTAATGTTAATTTCAGCATTTACTAATGCATTATTAAAATCACATTGTGTTTGTTAACATGAGTTAATGCACTGTGAACTAACAACGAACTGTATTTTTATTAACTAACATTAACAAAGATTAATAAAGAGTGTAATAAATACATTGTTCATTTTAGTTAATACAGTACATTAATGTTAATAAATGACACCTTATTATAAAGTGTTACCGGAAAAATTACTAAAACTTAAATTAAAATGAAATGAAAACATAAAACTCAAAGATTTTATATGTGTGTGTGTGTGTGTGTGTGTGTGTGTGTGTGTGTGTGTGTGTGTGTGTGTGTGTGTGTGTGTGTGTGTCTGTGTCTGTGTGTGTGTGTGTGTGTGTCTGTGTGTGTGTGTGTGTGTGTGGTGCATGTTTATGTGGTTTATGAGGACACAAATTTGTATAATGACATGGGTATGACATAGGTATTACAAGGAGAAGGTGATTTATGAGGACATTTTCAGTGTCCCCATAATTTAAAAACGCTTATAAATCAAACAGAGTGAGTTTTTTGAGGAAAATATAAATGCATCTCCTGTGAGGGCTAAGTTTAGGTGTAGGGTAGGTGTAGGGCAATAGCACATACAGCTTGTACAGTATAAAACCATTACGCCTATGGAGAGTCCCGTAAACCATAAAACCAACATGTGTGTGTGTGTGTGTGTGTGTGTGTGTGCGTGCGTGCGTGCCTGTGCCTGTGCGTGTGTGTGTCTGTGTCTGTGTGTGTGTGTGTCTGTGTGTGTGTGATCCTGGAGCACAAAAGCAGTCTTAAGTCGCTGGGGTATATTTGTAGTAATAACCAACAATACATTGTACATATTTTATGCCAAAATCATTAGGATATTAAGATCATGTTCCATGAAGATATTTTGTCAATTTCCTACCATAAATATATCAAAACTTAATTTTTGATTAGTATTATGCATGGCTAAGAACTTCATTTGAACAACTTTAAAGATGATTTTATCAATATTTAAATTTTTTTGCACCCTCAGATTCCAGATTTACAAATATTGTCCGATCATAACAAACCATCCATCAATGGAAATATTATTTACTCAGCTTTCAGAAGATGCATACATCTCAATTTCACAAAATTGACCCGTAAGACTGAATTTTGTGGTCCAGGGTCACATATAAGATTGAATAAAAACAAGACGTATTATTTTGAATAAGACTCTAAATAATAAATGTTATATGATTTTCTTTTAAAGAGTTAAGGGGCAGAAAAGAACACAATAAGGTAAAGATGATTTGACGTACTTGCGGAAATACGTGACCTGTCCATTGCTGAAATCAAACTTGTGCATGAGGGCCTGGCCATCGAAAAGATGGAAGAAGGGCTCCGAGCCGACCTCAAACAACCCGGGCCCCAGACGGAGCAGACTGCCCTTAATAAACGAGGGGATGCGACCTAAAACAATGCACATCAAGGGTGTTTCTGTCAGGACTATAATGATTCTCCACACAGTTGTTTCCAGACGCAGCCCAAATGCACATTTACCACTGAACATCTAGAACAAATGAACAACGTATGTAGAAAAAAATGCAGGTGCACAGTTACAAATAAATCTTCATTGGGGGGAGGGGGTAATTTAAAAATAAATCCATAATTAAAATGAATCGGCAACAGACTTGCACATCATGTTGTCCTCCATCCAAGCTGTTTTTTAGCTGTGATTGATATTAAGATACATTCACAAAGGAACGTCTTTTCCTCTTTTGCCCCAGAATATTTTCAGTCAATAAATATGGCATAAAGTCATGAAAACCGAGGGAAATACCAGTGACGGTCGCTGGAAGGGGTTCGTTTAGCTCCTCCACAGTCTCAAAGATTTTCTTATAGCCTCCAGCAGGGTGCTCAAAACTGAAAATCAGGAAAAAAGTCTTCAATTCAATTATTAAATACACAAAACATAGAGCACAGATTTAGCCAATTTACATCATCACGACAGATGTGTTTCCAATGACGTAATCAGCACAAAACATAAACATCATAAAGCGTGATATAAAGGACAGAATAAAAAGAAGCTGGCTTACCGGCTAACCATGATTGCTGCTGGACTCGGCTTGTTCTTGCAGGTTTGTCAGCAGAGCTCTGGGTTTATGGGTTTTTATACTCTATCCTCTTACACAGGTTTACTCGGACCGCTGTTACAGTGACAGCATTGACTGAACAACGAGCCCATTGTACAACAGCCATTCCTTCAAATAGGATTTGAGACTTTGACGCAGCTGAAAGCTGTGATGCAATCAGGTGTACACAATGTGAGAAACAGAAATCAGCTGACAAAACACCCAACAAAGACTTTATTCAGCTAATAATAACACTGAAATTCATATGCAGCAGTTTTCATGATAATGCACACGTGTAACCGAGGTTTAGAATATTTCCAGGAGAGTATATATATATATAAACCTGTAAATTAATAGTCAATATTTTCATATTTTTTAATGGATTGCATGACAGAAGTCAGTATATTCGTTTTCTATATTTAACACTAAGGAACTGTCAAATGAATGGCAGGGAAATGCTAAAATACCCTAACTAAACAAACCTAACAAACCACTAATTCGTGTTTGTCTCCAGATGCTCTTTGCTGAAGAGGTGCTGTGTAATCCGTGTTATCGGCAGGACAAGCAGCACATTGTTTGGCTAGTGGGAAACAACACTATAAGGCCGATGATACACGGGACACTTTCCCATTGAGAATGGCCAACACATTTATATCTGCATACTTTAGATCGGTCGTGGGTCTCTCGTTGACAGCAACATTGCCCAGAGTTGCCCAGTGTATCATCAGCCTAACAGTGAATTCACATAGACACAATAAATCAGTCTAGCAGCCAAAACCGATGCATGGTGACTGTATAAGACGTCTGGGAGCTCTGTCTTCATGTGATTTGACAGCTGATTGCAATAAAAATGTGAATGTAAGACTCCCATATACGTCTTTCAAGGGCAAGTTTTCTTCCCTCTTAGAATGAGAAAAAGACTCATATATTACTTGACAAAGGTAAGTCATACATGACTATGAAAAGACTCATATATGCAACAAAACGATGTTTATGTCTATTTAAACCAGTGCTGGTTTTGTAACTTCTGAGGTCACGAGCATGAAGGGTGTTATTGCTGAAGCACAAACGAAGGGCTTTCCGTTCTTTACATTCCTGAACAGATTTGAGAAGATTAACTGTGAAAAACACGTTCGCTTCAGAAACACAGCCGAACTAATCAAGCACAGCATTGCCAAAAATACTGCATCTATATAAATGTTTTCTGAGCACCTCTCATAACTTTGAGAGTTTATAGAGATTGAACAAAAACATAACATTCAACAAAAATATATTTATATTATAAACTAATCCATATCTATAAAAGATGGCAAGTCAAAACTTATTTATTGATTTGATAGCTCGCAGTTACACTGGCTTCTCATACCTGAATTAATTAACCCAGTGGCATTTTTATCTTGAGTTTTCTTTCTGCATGTTTAACATTGTTCATTAATTGAAAAACAACAGCATGCAAGAAGCGTGCATCATCTTTTAATAACTGATCTGATGATCTGTGGACATGTCAACACTTAAAATGATAGTTCAGTCAAAAAATGTAAATTCTGTCGTTTATTCACCCTCGATTTGATCCAAAAAAGATATTTTGTGCAATATTGATAACCAAACAGTTGATGGAAAATAGACAAGAAACTGTTCTTCCAAATATCTTTGTGTGTGTGTGTGTGTGTGTGTGTGTGTGTGTGTGTGTGTGTGTGTGTGTGTGTGTGTGTGTGTGTGTGTGTGTGTGTGTGTGTGTGTGTGTGTGTGTGTGTGTAGTGTGTGTGTGTTGTGTGTGTTGTATGTGTGTATGTGTGTGAGTGTATGTGTGTGTGTGTGTGTGTGTGTGTGTGTGTGTGTGTGTGTGTGTGTGTGTGTGTGTGTGTGTGTGTGTGTGTGTGTGTGTGTGTGTGTGTGTGTGTGTTCAGTAAGTCTTCCTGAAAGCTAGATTTACAGCAAGATTATCATCCCATCGTGTCATTATTACCAGACTAAAGTAAGGCACATGTATAGTCTCTACAGCGCATCTAAACTTACAAGGCTTTACATTTCATCAATGATTGTTTGAATTTGCATGCGAGTGTTTAAAACCTTTCATGCCACGGGAGGCTGTTTCTGTGGCTTAATCTGAGCTCTTGTACATATTGACACGTGTTTCAGCTTCAGACTGACGTTTAAACCTTCTACTATTCAAGAAAACAAGTAGAGAGTGTGAACCCGAGGCTCGTGTTCTGCATGTGCCGTGCTTTCTCTGGTTGGAGTGGCACGTGAGGGGTTGTGCTGAAGCCCAAGCTCCCTGAATGCAAACCTCTTTTCACCTTGGTTATGTTTCAGTCTGCTGTTTTGGCCTGGCAGGCTGGTGCATGTGATTGATTTGGCACCTTGTGCTACCAAACATTCAATTTTTGTGAACGTTGCTCATCACTGCTTCTGCTTCTCAACTCTGCTGCATGGCGTTTTGGACGACCCCATTCAGCCGTGCATGAGAGACACTTCGTATAAGGAGTCAGGACTCAGGCAGACTGGTGCATGCAGATTGAATGATAGGCTTCTTTTGACTAGCTCTCCTTGTCAGCTCCGATGCGTGCTTTGGGACCATGAATTTGAACCACTTTGAACTCTGATGAGTTTGGCAGCGGGCAGATGGCGCTTGCAAATAATTTGGTGCTTTGTGCGCCAAATACGTGACCCTGCACCACAAAAGCAGTCATAAGACGCTGGGGTATATCTGTAGCAATAGCCAATTATACATTGTGTCGGTCAAAATGATAGATTCTCCTTTTATGCCAAAAATCATTAGTATATGTTCCATGAAGATATTTTGTAAATGTCCTACTGTAAATATATCAAAACAATTTTTTTTGATTAGTAATATGCATTGCTAAGAACTTCATTTGGACAACTTTAAAGATGATTTTCTCAATATTTAGATTTCTTTGCATCCTCAGATTCCAGATAGTGACGTGACATACAACCAAGTATGGTAACCCATACTCGGAATTAGTGCTCTGCATTTAACCCATTCAAGTACACACACACACACACACACACACACACACACACACACACACACTCACACACACACACACACACACACACACACACACACACACACACACACACACGGCAGCCATTTATGCTGCGGCGCCTGAGAGCAGTGGCGGCTGGCCAATAGAGGGCGCCGCCCTCCCTGAACCACACACACAAAATAACAATTATATAAATTATTTATATGTATATTTGTATGATGTGATATATTAGAAAATATTCTGTGAAAAAATATGTTTTCACCATCACAATATGACCTCTGCCTGTCAGCACGATCGAGAAATCGCCCACAGGAGGCGGGTCTTTGTAGAATTTAGTCAAATCCTGATTCAAGATATAAATATATTCAAGATGTGACATAAAATTTAGCCAATCAGCATCCTCAAATCTTAACTGAAATGGGCGATTTTTCTGTCGCCCCAAGCTGCTAAAATCAAGGCTGGTCTCGTGGTCTATAGTGGAGCAATTTTCAATTACGTGATAATGGCGGACTCAGGTGTTATTAATCCCGGACACGAACCGAACTCTGTACAATCTCTACTCCAATGTCCGTTTGAGAGGAGAACTTTGGCAGAAAAACTGAAGGTAAAGGAGCTGGGTCCAGATCAGCCTGACGCTTTGATTTATTGTGAAGAATTGTTTGTGGAATTGTGTGCAGCCCTACCTCAAAATATTTTCACCCGCCGCGACTGAGTTGGGGTTCGGTGCTTTCTCAAGGACACCTCGTTGTGGTATTGAGGTGGAGAGAGCGCTATATATCACTCCCACCACCTACAATCCCTGCCGGACCGAGACTCAAACTCCCAGCCTTTCGATTATGAGTCCGACTCTCTAACCATTAGGCCACGACTTGCTCCAACAAATAGTCGTATCTCAGCCAAATATTGTCCTATCCTAACAAACTATACATAAATGGAAAGCTTGTTTATTCAGCCTTCAGATTATATATAAATCTCAATTTCAGAAAAATTGTCCCTTACGACAACTTGTCCCATATTTGGTTCATGGTTGCTGCCAATGACTGATATATTTGATAATCTATGTTGAATGGTATTTCGGACAAAAGACAGCAGTTGTTTATGCATTGTGCTTAGCTTATGATAACTGTTGCGATTAAATGATGCTGTCGCGGTTCGCTTGCTCCATTCAGCCATGTATTCCTGTTTACTCCTCACTACATGGCTTTGTAGTTCAGGAGTCATGTCACGCGTCTGTGGCGTTGTGTTCATGCTGGGTTTCTATTCCACACAACACTTCAGGGACCAATCCGGAAAGTTCAGATTCACAGAGGCACACATTCATGTTATACCGTCATATATAATGTTGCGTTTGGAAGCACGTGTCGATCATGTAGGCTCAAGTGCCCGGTCAGAGCCCTATAATACATCAATATAATAATGTTTCTGTACAGCCTTCAATCATTCCCATAGCAGAGTCTACAGACAAACCATCTCGTTCCTTATTCAGGGATACAATTAGCCTTAATCAAGAAGTCTAGACTGTTCCGGTGGTTTTCAGCCTCTTACACCATGAGCTGTTTTTCGCCATTTTTCATATAATACTGGTAGATTTGGGCTATTTTTGAGAGTCAAAACTACAAAAATATTTCAAACCTCCTCTTTGACCTGCTCTATCTTCTATGTGTAGTCTAATTTGAAATTACAGTACAGTGAATGAATGCTATAGGGACAAAAGTGTCACGGGTCTGCAAGAAATGGGACCCAGATGCAAATGAGCGGACAATGGTAGTTTATTGACAAGACGTAGACTAGAAACACCAGGGAGAGTGAGGAGTGAATAAGTCTAAACCACTGGTCTCAAACTCCATTCCTGGAGGGCCACAGCTCTGCACAGTTTAGCTCCAACCAGAATCAAACACACCTGATCCAGATAATCAAGCTCTTCTGGATCACTAGAAACAAGCAGGTGTGAGATGGAGCTGGTTGGAGCTAAACTCTGCAGAGCTGTGGCCCTCCAGGAATTGAGTTTGAGACCTCTGGTCTAAACAGGGGCAGGGCAGACAACACGACACGGGGCAGGAGGGATGACCACTGAACAAGTCCAAGATGAAAACGGACTCGAGCACGGAGGCGGCAGCAAGGCAGGAAGACAGTAGCTTGAAGTGGATCTCATAAGTCGCACCAGTCTAGACGCCAGGTAGAGACTCACAGAACCAGAGACTTGACCCATGAGAGTGGAGAGCTGCTTCCAGGTATTAGGGGTCAATGGCCAGGGAATCTGGGTAAAGGGCAGGACAAAACACGATAACAAACAAGACCAGACTCAAGACAACACAAAGACACTACAAGACAAATGTAAAGAGAGAGAGAGAACAAAAGCAAAAACAATAAATAACCAAAACTAGCCAAAGTAAGTAATCAAAGATTAAACCCAAAAGGCCAAGATCCAAAAAGGACCTGGAATTGCAAAAACAAGGGTATATGAAAATATAAATTAAAAAGAGAAAACAAAACTTGATTAGAATGCACAAAAAAAGATGAACTAGAGAAAACAAAGGAAACGAGGATATCAAATAACTAGATTAGACATCAAACAATAACTAGCAAGATCAAAATAACTAGCGCAAGATCAAGGATAAATTCAGGACCAAGAAACAGGTTAACACCAAAAACACAAGGGAAAGGAACACAATATAAAGGAGCAGAGCACATGAGGTTTAGTGAACACAATCAAGCAAAGGAGGACTAGACAAGGACTAAACGAGGGGGCGTGACCAGGGGAAGCAAGGGGCGTGGTCAGGGGAAGCAAGGGGCGTGGTCAGGGGAAACAAGGATGTGGGACAAGAGGAGCACATGGCAAACACAAACAGAGACAGAGCCATGACACAAGACAGACAAGACTGTCAGGACAGGATCCTGACAAAAGTATCACGCACCATTTTTCACAAAGTCATATTAAAATAAGAAGCTGATCTGATGATTTTCAAATACTGCCATAACGTTGTGATTTTGTGCTTTACTGTGTTAACACTAGTCCAGTGCTAAACTATGCGTGTGTGTTAGAATAGTTTAAATGTTTTGTCAGTATTATCTATGGCCAAAAAAACACCCTCCATGGACTAGACATTCTCACGAAACGACCTCTGACCTCTGACAACAGTTCTGTAAAGAATCTCCCAAATCAGCTACTTGACCCGAATCTTGTTTATTGATCATAATTAGAAGTATTTTTCCCTTACATCTCATGACATGGACAGTTCTTGTTAATGCCGTACCAGCAGGCTGTAAGATACATGTAAGCATCTCATTAGCGGCTTGAAAGTTCAATTCAGATCATATATCATCCATGTATCATGCAACAGGTCACATTTACAAACAAATTACAGATAGACCACAATACACAATAATATTAAATTAGGATGTTATTAATTGATTTTGTATTAGTATTTAAACCTGTTGTTTTATTAATGTTATTCATTTATTAACACTCGAGAGGCTTTATTATTATAAATGCACACAAGCAAGCATCATTTTATGTTATTTTAATAATCAAAGACCTGTGTGCATAACTCATCAGAGCATATATATCCAGTGTTGCCTGAAACAAATTAAACACATTGATATAATGCATTGAAGAAAACACGTCTATGAAACTCGAGTTATCGTCTTGTTTCGGTCTTTTATAATGTCCACACTTTAAATTGCAAGAGCTTAATTTTGAATATTTTTTTTTGTTACAATTTTCAGTATCAAACCATATTAAATATAATTTCCAGAGTTCAAAATGAGAAACCATGTAAAGCCTTTTGCATTATAGGGTAAACAAATGAACCATTACGTCCACACATCTGGTAACAATATTGGATTTATTTTTTTAAGAATTGCAACATTTTTGCTTTCATATAATAATTCCTCATTTCTGTCCTACATATGTCTTCATGCAACCCCTTCCCCAAAACTGAAACACTCAATACTTGGACCAAAGTACTCTTACCGTTGAAGCCACAGCGTTAAATCCTCTTTATCTGAACTGTCTTTGGGCCTGACATCATCCTAGCGATCCCTAATGCCCACAATAACTCTTCACGATTGGCACAAAGTGGGATTCATTTTAAAAACAGCTCCATTTGAAGCTACTGAGACGGTTATTTCCAGAACAGAATGTTCCAGAATATTAGCCAGCAGGGATAAACGAAAAGGGCCAAGAGTGGATACACGAGCGACCCGTAGAGAGTGTGATCAAGGATGCCCTGCGAGATGACCGAGAGGAAGAGCATCCAGCCCTCGCCGAGGCTGACGGGCGCTTCGATGAGCTCCTGGTAGATGAAGACGCAGTAGAGGACGGTGAAGGCAGGGCTGAGCAGCACCATGGCCAGAGCGCACAGAGATCTAACACAGAGAGAAACATGAGATTAGAGGATAATATACATATGAGACCACAGACACGATCTCTCACTGTGATATCAGTGACCGCACAGAGATCTAACACAGAGAGAGACATGAGATTAGAGGATAATATACATATGAGACCACAGACACGATCTCTCACTGTGATATCAGTGACCGCACAGAGATCTAACACAGAGAGAGACATGAGATTAGAGGATAATGTACATATGAGACCACAGACACGATCTCTCACTGTGATATCAGTGACCGCACAGAGATCTAACACAGAGAGAGAGACATGAGATTAGAGGATAATGTACATATGAGACCACAGACACGATCTCTCACTGTGATATCAGTGACCGCACAGAGATCTAACACAGAGAGAGACATGAGATTAGAGGATAATATACATATGAGACCACAGACACGATTTCTCACTGTGATATCAGTGACCCACAGAGATCTAACACAGAGAGAGACATGAGATTAGAGGATAATATACATATGAGACCACAGACACGATCTCTCACTGTGATATCAGTGACCGCACAGAGATCTAACACAGAGAGAGAGACATGAGGATAATATACATATGAGACCACAGACACGATTTCACTGTGATATCAGTGACCGCACAGAGATCTAACACAGAGAGAGACATGAGATTAGAGGATAATATACATATGAGACCACAGACACGATCTCTCACTGTGATATCAGTGACCGCACAGAGATCTAACACAGAGAGAGACATGAGATTAGAGGATAATACACATATGAGACCACAGACACGATCTCTCACTGTGATATCAGTGACCGCAGACTGATGCAGCAATCAAACCAACACGTAACACGAGTCACTGTACTGTGTTTTTATTATAGGACCCTGGAGCACAAAAGCAGTGTTAAGTCGCTGGGGTATATTTGTAGCAATAGCCAAAAATACATTGTATGTGTCAACATTATTGAATTTTCTTTTATGCCAAAAATCATTAGGATATTAAGATCATGTTCCATGAAGATATTTTGTAATTATCCTACCGTAAATATATCAAAACTTGATTTTTGATTAGTAATATGCATTGCTGAGAATTAATTTGAACAACTTTAAAGATGACTTTCTCAATATTTAGATTTTTTTGCGTCCTCAGATTCCAGATTTTCAAATATTGTCCGATCATAACAAACCATAATAAATGGAAATATTATTTACTCAGCTTTCAGATGATGTATAAATCACAATTGCACAAAATTGACACTTAAGACTGGTTTTGTGGTCCAAGGTCACATATACAGAATCGATTACACGTCGTCGTATAGTAATGTCACTGAGACGGCTTCTAACAAATCCTTAACCCGTTAACGGTCATCCCCCATTTTTATTAATGAATGCTCTGAAATACAGACCTAAGTTTGGTGTCTTTTTTTAGAGAAGACACGCTGAAGTGAAAAGCATTTAAAAAAAATGAAAGCGTAAAAAAATTATGTTTAAATTAGTGCTGTCAAATGATTAATCTCATCCAAAATAAAAGTTAATTTACATAATATATCTGTGTGTATGGTGTGTATTTATTATGTATATATCAAGATCAAAACCTGTCGGCGAGTGAAAAATCGGGCTAAAATCATGCAGTGTGAACTTAGCATAACACTAGCAATCTCTATTCTTTTGAGTTTTCTTTTTATTTATTATAAAACAATTTTAAATGGTTTTCACAGGATGAAATTTGAGTGTTTAAAAGGGCGCCAAGCGTCCTGCTTTCAGTATATAACACTATAAAGTGAAAGCCATATATCTACCCAAGTTATTTTACAAATTTGAAGTTGATAAAAAAATTGATTTTGCTCAGGCGCTACACTAAAAACAGCCATGTCCCCAAACTCAGTTTGATCTGATGCGTTCTCCTGCCACAAATCAATCCATTTCTGTCAACATGTCACTTCTATCAAAAACAATCACTAAATATGCAACCCTTAACTAATAGACCTTTACAACAATATGTTCTGATAAGATTGCAAAACGATTTGACATTAAAATAGTGTAGTACATTTGGTAATATGACCCCGCCCATTAAGGGGAGGAGCCTGCTAAAAGTACTGTTTGCATGGTAAAGCGCAACGTCGGATATCAAAACAGTTTTCACATGATGAACTTAGAGTTTGAATGATGTCTAATTTAGGATAATTAATCAAATATTTGCTGGGGGGGGGATTAATAAGAGCACCAAACGCTCTGCTATCAGGACACTGACAGGTCAACGATCGCTCTCGTCATTTACTGAAACGTGGGTTAATGCATGTAAACGTGTAAAATCTGCTGATTAAAATATAGTTATCCACAATCTAATATTAATCTTTGGTGCACATTTAACTGACATTTACAGGGGTTGGATAAAATAATGTGACCATGCATTATCAATATAATTTGTGCACACTACAGTAAAAAAAAATTGAGATTATATTTTATTTATGTTTTCGTTGTCTATACTTCATGGGTTTTGTATGAGAGGAATGTTATTAAATGTTGATGTTCATTATGATGGCCAGTGGGTGTCTCAATTTAAATAAAAAGATTAGCTAATATTTTGCAATTCAACAAATAGTCTAATTTTCACCCAAATTGAGTCAGATTATCTTCAGTGCATGTTTGACCAAAATAAATGATTATTTGTTGAGCTGTGCATACTTGGGCATGTGTGGTGTGATGCTGGCGGTGATCGGCACCAGCGTAACTGCCAAGATGAATCCCAGAGAGAAGTTAATGAGGGCTGTGCATCCCAACAACACCGCTAGATAGAGCAGAGCCGTCAGCTTCAGCACCTTCCAGCCCTGCTCTGTGCCCTCTCCAGACAGCAACCTGCCACAGACAGAAACAAACACATGATCCACGCTGCCGAGTAAACATTTAACGCAATATGAACTGCATTAGAATGAGTGTGTGTGCACCGCCAGGTGTTGTGCGGCAGGGCCAGGCCTGCAGTATAGATGGCAATAGCAGTGAGCACCACAGCTTCGGTTTCAGACACAGGAAGTGCTCCACAGCCATTTCCTGCAGATGAACCGAAGCAGATACAGCGCCACACCTGTCAGGTGACTAATCACCACCGGGGTCAACACGGTCCACACGCCCGGACTGGACGGCTGCAGAGACACAGAGAAAGCTAATGTTATGCATGAACATCTGCAATGACAACCGGGACTTCTATCGCTGAATTCAATACCAAAGTAAAACATTTAAATATTTAAAATACATTTATTACATACTAAGTAGTCAAACGATTAATCACATCCAAAATTAAAGTTTTTGTTTGCATAATATATGTTATAATATATATTTTTCTGAAATATATACATGCATGTGTGTGCATGTATATATATACATAAATATACACAGAACACGCACATATATTACGCAAACAAAAACTTTAATTTTGGATGTGATTAATCATTTGACTGCACTACTTAGTATAGTTCAAATCTATTAACGTATTTACTGACAGATAACTCGAAGCTTACTGATATCAAAATTATAATTAAACTATATTTGGCATGCTACTTGAGCACAATGCACATTTCTTCATATTAAATCTAAAATGTGTTTTAATGTAACTTTTGATGAGAATGCTATAATATCAGTCTTTAGATGCAAAGTATTTAAAGTGTACCTGAAGTAAACTTGCATGTTTAAAAGCCACTTTTCCTGCATTTTTCAGTCAATTTCTTGACTTTTCCCCCCTTATGAACAACACATTTTTCATAGACACTAAAAGGTCCTTGTGTTTTTTCCATTTGAGCATTCATAAACACCGCAAAACACAGGCATCTTGAGTCTCTGCTACTGATTCCTATGGAGAAAAAACACGTCCTGCCCTCCAGCTGCATTCCACGCGTCATCAGAATCACGTGTTTGCAAACAACCTTTACATTGCATGCGATTGTTCTGTGCATCGCGTCAGTAAAGCCGGTTCTGTGATTAGTAGTAAATCTCCATCACGTGCTTCAGATGGAGCGGCTTTTAATACACAGAGCCGTGGTTCAATGACAAGCTATGTGACATCACGTTCAATATCGCACGCGATTCATCTGCGATTATGAGCGTGAATTGCGTAGCTTGTCAGTGAACTAGCCTTAGACGTAATGCAGACCAAGATGCAGATGCTTTCATGCAATTTTACTTGATAACAGACATCCTGACAGAGAATCAGGTGTAGCTCTACTTCTACTGCCATGAAGACAACTTAAAGCACGCAACAGCTTATCCCAGCCTCCTGTTTAAAGTCTTTATCAACATGAGACTTACTTGCTCTTCTTCAGTAACTCCATCCACTGCATCCAGAGCTGGTGTTCCCAGATGAACCCAGAGATCCAGCGCCTGCACTGGAATTAAGGATTATAACAAACGCATTGTGTTCGGTTATATTCTGAAATACTGCATGACCCGGTGAGTTTGTTCAGAAAAATTATTATTAAATTAAAATCTACAGCCTTAAGCTGTGGTCACATTTTGCTGGGGGAAAAAAGTCAATAGCGCTATATTATGACTTGACTTTATTTATTGCTACATAAGATTATTTTGGGTCCAACAAACCGGTATGAATGTAACACAAAGGAAGATATTCTGAAGAAAGTTTGTAATCAGGCTGTTTTTGGGCACCATTGACTTCCATAGTAAGAAACAAATATACTATGATCCAGAATTGCTCTGTTTTCACATTCTTCATAATATCTTCCTTTGTGTTCAGCACAATCACATTCATACAGGTTTGGAACGACTTGAGGGTGAGTAAACGATGACAGAATTGTCATTTTTGGGTGCACTATCCCTTTAAGAGTACATAGCGATATATGAAGCACAGCTCACACTGAAGTCACTTTCAAACCAAGCCGTTTTCTGTTTGTCAATGCAGTGAATCTACACGACCAACTTAAACCCACTGTGACATCTGTGTGGGGAAATTTGCTCTCGCAGTCTGGGTTCCTATTAAACTGCCCCTAATATGCCATTTCCAATATTGCCTTGCATGCAGTGTGCAATGTAGCTTTATGTGAATGTATACAACATTTTAATCCGAAAGTGCACGATAAATAAAGTTGCACCAAAAATAAAGAATCGACTCTGTACAGCCTAAACGAGTTGTTAGTATTAAACGAATCCCACTTCTGTGACGGCTAAACATCACGGCTGTAAAACATTTGCATAATTCCCGCCCATGTTCTACGATGGCATCTTGACTCCTCCCACAAATGCATCATTTTACTGTCGACTGCTTCTCTAATCTCGGGGAGTTCAGCGCGGGATACACAAAACGCTCGCTCTTGAAAGATGTTCAGTACCCAGTTTATTTGGACCAGCAGCTCCACTGAATCACAAACTGTAAGTATGATACATAATAGATGCTTATATTTCCATCGAGCGTTCAAAATACAGAACTATGGCAAAAAACTATAGAATACCCAAGACATGTCACTTGTATAGTTTTGAATGGAGAAAAATGAAGCCCTTAATATGGCCACTCGATCACAGTAAGCCCCGCCTTCTGAATGAAAGAGCCAATCGCTAATCGGTAAAGTCAGCGCATCACTGCAGATGAAGTCCCGGTTGCTATAGAAACTAGGGATGGGAAGATTCCCAGATTCGCTCGGTGCATCGGCAAAAAAAAGTTAACGATGCGATGCATGAGTTTAAAAGTGTGCATCGGATACAAGTTGGCATTTTTATAGCGATGCATCGTTTCTAACATATTTGCATTGGTAAAAAAATATTTATTTATATAGTTAGTGGATGCGATACACTTTTATGGTTTAGAAAGTGACCAATATTTGATATGTATAAATGATTTGTTTATCTATACTCCATGTCCTAGAGTTTCTAATTATTTCAATAGTATTAGTTTCAAAAAAAACAAGGAAAAGATTCAGCTTGTTTCAAACTTTAGATAAGCATAATTATTTAAGATATTTAGTGGAAAAAATTTACACATTTTTAAAAAAAGTAAAATTATCTACCAGTGGGGTTATTGCTCTTGTTTTAAGAATATTTTATTATTTTGCTTATCTAGTAAAAGTATCTTGATTTAATGGTTAGGTTTTAGATATCATTTTACATATTTTGACTAGAAACAAGACAAAGGGATAAGCCATGTTTTGCAGTGTTGTTTTTAAATTAGGTTTTTCTTTGTATTAAACATTTGAATCGCACTGCATCGTAATAGCAGTGAAGATGACAGCCAGCAGCGGACTGGCTGATTCTAGTAGCCGGAGAAATAAGAGAGAGAAGGCATGAGGTAAAAGAAATATGACTGATGAAGCCGCTCCAGGTGTTGTTGATTTCATTCCAGCAATCTGGCAACCAGTGAAACAGAAGAACTGAATTTAGTGAGCAGTTGAGAAAATATCAGAAAGCGTTTGACTGGTTAGCATTGGTCATGAAACATGACTGTCTTGTATGTCACGACTGATTTCTTGTGCAATACAAACCAACCTGCCAATGGTGGTGGACCAATCACAACAGCCTGATCTGACCAATCGAATGGAGTAGGCTTCACGGCGTGATAGCGGAGGAAGAGGCCTGATCACCCCAGGACCGAAGCTTGTTTCAACACCATGATATATTTTGAGAAAACAAAGTGTAGCCTAGCATGCATGTAATATTAGTCATTCCTCTGGAGCTAAAACAATGGTATAATAGGGGCACTAGGACACTAGATTTTCCAGTCAAAAACAGTCCAAATAGTGGTTCGATTACTGATCAAGTAATGGGTTTAGACATGTGGACCAAATTAGCACTTATTTGTGATAAGTTTGGTGGTTTTCAATGTTTACATGTTATATAATTGGTAACCAATCAAACCCATTGTGTGATTTGTTTATCTACTCCATTTTATGTTATAATTATTTCAGTAATTCTGATATCAAAGCCAGCTTGTGATGACTTAAGGGACACTTCACCCAAAAATGACAATCTGGCATCCTTCACCCTGCTTGTTTTAGTCAAAATGTGTTTCTTTCATTGAAACTACAGAAAAGAAGATTATTTAAGAATGTTGGAAAAAACATTTGACGGTAGCATTGACTTTTATACTATGGAAGACTGTTTGGTCTACAACAGTGGGGTATTGCTCATATTGTTTTAAGAATATTTTATTATTTCAACTGATTAACACTATCTTGATTTAATGGTTAGGTTTAAAATATCATTTTACATATTTTGCATGGTGAAACAAGACAAAAATACTAAGTAAGATAAGCCATGTTTACATGTGTTGTTTTAAATTAGGCTTATTAAACATTTGAAGTGAAAAGGCTCATACAGAGATGACACCAAGGCAAGCACCTGCATATAGTAGCCAATGGAGACAAACCGAGAGAGAGAAGGCATGAGGTAGAAGAAATATGACTGATGAAGCCGCATTCCAGGAGATTGTTGAGTTTACGGCTCATTCTCCAGCAATCTGGCAACCAGTGAAACAGAAGAACTGAATTAAAATAATGCATGATCGAAGAACAGAAAGCGTTTGACTGGTTAGCATTGGTCATGCTCTTAAAAGTTAAATTGATGTTTGTATGTCACGACTGATTTCTTGTGCAATACAAACCAACCTGCCAATGGTGGTGGTGTCCATCTTATACTGTCTGAAACTGTTGATGCCTCGAATGGAAGCGGCTTCGATGTGATAGCGGAGGAAGAGGCCGTGATCACCCCAGGACCGTCCACAAGCTTGTTTCAACACCATCAGCACCATGGTCTGTGCCGCGTGAGTGTAGCCCGCAGCCGTGTCCCAGTCATTCCTCTGGAGCTAAGACACAATCAACAGCAACGCACCAGCGTCACACTAGCCATTCAGCGGAAACAGTGTTGCCAGATTGGGCGGTTTTGCTTCTGATCAAGTTGGGTTTAGACATGTGGACCAAATTAGCACTTATTTGTGATAAGTTTGGTGGTTTTCAATGTTTACATGTTATAGGCTAATTGGTTAACCAATCAAACCCATTGTGTGAATTTACCGCCGTAAATTTTATGTTATAAATTTCCGTAATTCTGATTGTTACATCAAAGCCAGCTTGTGATGACTTAAAGGGACAGTTCACCCAAAAATGACAATTCAAAAGGTTATAAAAATTATTCTAACATGACACTAAGCCAAACAATATATATATATATGACTCTTATAAATCCATTAATAGTTAAAAATGACTTTTACCTAGACCCATACATTTTATTAATATTCAATTTATTCTGTTAAAATGGTCTGTTGGCTCATCTGAACATGTTAAACAATGATTGTTAAATGAAACAACAATATTGATTATAAATGCAAAGGTTTTTTTTTTTTTTTTTAAACGCTACAAATCCATCCTTTTTTTTTATGTTGATGTCAAAAAGAAAGAGAACATGCAACATATGACATCAGGGACTCATACTATAAACCGATCGCACTTCACCTTGTGTTGATGTAACGGTCCGCAATCACACCGAGCGGTCTCGAACCCGGTTCGGTGCGGGATGCGGGCTTTAACAAGGAACGCCAAAGGCTACAGCCTCTAGCGTTCAATCGTTAAACACCACCTTTTATTTTTTGTGATTTTCTTTGTCCAGTCTGCGTTTTCACCCAGGTGTAGGTCTCACTGGCTCATCCAGGCCATCAAAAGTGTTATTAGAGTTTAAAGCACTCATTTTGAAGGTGATTGGGCTACAAACAACGCTTCAAAGCGTGGATAGAAATTGGATATGCATGACGAACCAAACTGATTGGTCGAGAGGACATGTTTTGCATTTGGGCTAAAAAACAGGTTCGGCGCTTATTCTGTGGAAAAGAACTGCATCTTGCAGTACATTTTAAATATAGGACTTAATATAGTAACTAAAATTTGGCTTGAAACATTGATGGAGCAGTGAATAGGTTCAGTACACAGCAACAACAAAATGGCATGACAAACCTATTTTTTTTTTATTATTCTAGGCGTTTATCGCTTTATAAAAAGATATATATATTATTTCATTTCCATGTAGTATGTTGAAGAAACGCTTACTAAAATAACTCCAATTTATTCAAAACTAAAACTAAAGAAAATACCTATAAAGACATAATTAATTCATACATAATTTATCTAAAATTAAAATAGATGCATCAAACGGCAGTAGTGTATCAGATATCCTAAAGTCCATTAAATCCTAAAAGTATTTAATTTATATATATTTAGTGTAGGCCTATTTATTTGATTTATATCTGTATTCAGATTTGCTCTGTTCTCAGAAGCGTGATAATTTAATTATGTGTGAATCCAGGTTTTGTTGTTGCTCTGTATGCTGCTGTTTGCACGTTACAATACAATATTTGTTTGTATTTTCATGTGTGATCACAGACTCTATTTGTATTTAATCCTAATGTATAATATATTCTAATTTGATCAGTTAACGTTAATGAGAAGTGGTTGTCGGTCAGGAAAATGAACCAAATGAGCATCCCTCGTTACCAACAATCTTCAAAAACATGTTTCATGTTCAACAGAAGAAAAGAACTCATACATGTTTGGAATGAGTGGATGGTGTGTTATTATTATTATTAGAACAGAAAATGTTATATTGTATGTTTATTTTAGAAATAAACTATTGATTTGATTGGAAGTACTTAGAGGGTAAGGCCCCCAAAAACACAGCAAAAGCCCCCTCCCAACCTCTTTGTTAAAAATATATAGATTAATGGTATAAAGATATATTTGTATATTCGATATATTTAATAAAACAGATCGTCTCTGCACAAAACTATCAACATTTATTAACCAGTTTGTAAGAATTGAATGTGAATTATGACAACTACCATACAATTTAATATTTGTATATGCTGGTGAAAGTAAGATGATGTAAACATTCTTTACAAATATATTTAAATCCATAACACTACGCTTTCTGCATAATATTTACAATTATATTGCATCAAAGTGTGTAACAGAAGCTATTGTACATAGTTCACAAATCTATTGCAATGAAAAGCATAACTATGTTAAAAAAAACAACCTAAAAACATCTCAATTTAATTTGTGTAATAAGGAGGGGGGGGGGTAACATTTTAGAACAATTCGAATATTTTAATTATTTAAATATTTTGATTTAGCCTAGCTACGGCCCACAGTTTGGGAAGCACTGCCTTAGACGCTTGAGCTTGTGTTTGTAGAAAAGGAAGGTAACATCACTATTAAAATGTAAATAGTGTAATGTCAATGTAATGTAAGATGGCTTCATTTTGTCTGCCAGGCGTACCTTTCCCTGAATGGTGCACATGACTCCCAGCTTCTGGCAGAAGGCGTAGAAGAGATTGGCCAGGTCCAGGTTGGGCAGCTGACCGTTGAGTCCTTCCAAAATCAGGTCCAGGCTGGTAATGACATCACTGCTGAGCTCCAATGAGAGGGCGGCTTGAATTGACCCTGCGCGACCCTGCAGCGGCGAGTACTCTATCCCTGAATGAAAGAGAGAACCCGAAACATAAACACAGACAGAACCGGCAATGTATTCTAGAAAAGATGCAATTGGGTCATTTTCTGATAGCCCAGTAAAGAAGCATGCTTCACCTGTACACACCTGTGATGTTAGTGTGGTGGTAGCCTTCCAGCCAGGCCTGCATGCCGATCAGATCATGCTCGTTCACCAGGAATATGATGTCCTTGGCCCAGTAAACCTGGTCTTTAAAGAAGAAGTGGACACAACTAAACTAAAGCAAACTACCTCCTCAACAGGAAGGTTCAGACTCGAATGCCGTACATAACTGGCATCCTTGCATCAATGCAAACTAAATATATCGCTCTGATTTTACTTCAATCTAGCAAAGATCTACAGTATTTGTTTTGTTAACTAGTCTTATGCCGTTTACCCAATCTGAGCATTATCAAGTCCTATTATCAGAAGTTATCAAAATTATGAAACCTGTAATTTAGCATCTTCAAATCCATCCCAAATTTCAGTAGTGGGAGAGGCTACTTTTACACAAATGCTATAATTATTAAATGCAATGATATTAGTTAAAGAAGTTGCATACCTACACAAGACAAACATTATATTTGGCAGGGCCTGGCCACTTGGTGGCTCTAGCAGTTACAAACAAAAACAAAAAGGCTCTATGTAGACATGTGTTCATGGATATTTTATCAGATTTAATACAGGAATATTTTTTGGTCAATACTTACTACAACTTTCAAACAATGCATTTCCAGGATAATTAACAGTTATGGCAAAGGCACAATAATTACTAAAAGGTTCTTGAACAAAATATCAAATTTTCACAAAACTGTAAGGACTGATTCTGCAAATTAGTGCTGTTCAAACACCAGGCAGTGCTTAATAAATATCGTAATAATAAAAAAAGACAGCAAAACGCTTTAAACTGCTGTTCTGAAAGTTTAAAAATTTGTACACATTACACTAATGAGAATATTTAAGTCATTACATTTGTGGCATTACCATAGACTGTAAAAACATGGACGTAGTGTCCGTGACGTCATCCGTAGGTTTCTGAAGAGCATTTTTTAAGCTCAAAGTGGGCGGAGACAGCCGTCGCCATCTTGACTGGGCGTCACTCCCGGATAATCGAAAGTGGGCAAAAAGGCGGGATGTGGGTGGAGCTGGTTGCTGAAACCACGCCCACCAGGCGTGACAGTGGTGGCAATCAACCTGTCACTCAAGTAGCCACGCCCTTAATTATGCAGAACTTTAAGGTTTAATATAATTTAAACTGATGAGTTATAAAAAAATTCACTCCCCTCACAGTTGTCATGAAGGGCAAAATTAGCTATATAGATCAAAATAATTTTTTGCACCAGGCTGTAAACATGTTTTTTTCTGCTGTAAAGTTGGGCATTTTAACATGGGGTCTATGGGATTGACTCCCTTTTGCAGCCAGCCTCCAGTCGATGAATTACAGTTTTAGTCACGTCCGTGTTGGCTTCACGAGAGAGAGCGGGAGGTTGCTGCTCGGGCATTACTCGCTAAATTACATAATAACATTAATAACTTCAAATAGACAACAAGCCAAATAACGTCTTGATTCCAGGACAAATCTTCAGTCTTCAAACTCATGCAACTTTCAAAGGCACTATAGAAAAGTTGTATTAATATTAAGTATCAGTGTCGGGGGGGTAACACATTACAAGTAACGCGAGTTACGTAATAATAATACTTTTTTCAAGTAACTAGTAAAGTAACGCATTACTTTTTAATTTACTAGAAAATATCTGAGTTATTTTTTTCCATTTATTGACTGACAGTGCGCCGTGTGAACATGATCTTACTGTAGATCTAATCTAGACTAAATATGAATGTGTATTAATTCATCTCACTCGCAAAAAACAGATTCAGTATTCATCAAAATGAATTAAAACAGTGAAACTCAGAATATGATGCAAACCTGCAATAATTAAATATGTTAAACAACATTATATCTAATCTCATTTTATTAACCGATGTGTTTGCTGCTGAGCTTTGATGATCAGTTCAATCATACTAATAAGCAAAAATGACTTTAGATAAACTAACAATTGTGCTTTATTGTTGTTTTATTGCTGAAGAGTGTTGATCTTCTCCTGTGTTCTTCTGTACAGACGTGATTTACTCGTCCTTCAGTCTGAGGTTTATTCATCACACTTTCTGGTGTGAAAGGCTTTTATATTTGCTATAAATATAACTTCTTGTATTAAAAACAAACAATCAAGCCCTGCTCATATTTAAAAAGTAACGTGAAATTAACGCAAAATTAATGTAACGCATTACTTTCCATAAAAAGTAACTAAGTAACGTAACTAGTTACTTTTTTAGGGAGTAACGCAATATTGTAATGGATTACTTTTAGAAGTAACTTCCCCCAACACTGATTATAATTATATTTAGGTAACATCTATGAATTTGGGGGAAACACAAGGAATTGTTCAAAGATGATATTGAACTATTTCAGATCTAGCTGAATCCAAACGGTCCTGCGAGACTGACTGAAATCAAGGTTGGGTATGCTGCAGAATGTCTTACTCCTGAAGTACTGTGCGAGCGCCAGCAGAAGACCGACCGCCTGGTTGTTGCTGTTTCCAGGACTGCAGGGAGCGGTGATGACCAGAGCTTCTGTCCGAGGAGCGCGAGGAGCTCGCAGGATCCCGTACACATTCGTGCCTCGAACCATCTGAACAAAACATCTTCATATTCAACTCCACTTCAGCCTTACTTCACTCTTGAGACATGATCTCTTCTGTAGCTAAGCCAAGGGATAGATGATCCATTTGGTTGTTATATTATGTAAATACTTTTATATAGTTTGTGAAGATCATTTGCACTGTCTGTACTTTTGTAGCACAAAATATATATAAGTGCTGTCAGACAATTAAATCACATCCAAAACAAAAGGTTTGTGTTGACATAATGTGTGTGTGTATGGTGTATATTTATTATGTATATATAAATACACACACATGTGACCCTGGACCACAAAACCAGTCTTATGTGTCAATCTGTGCCGAGAATTTTTCTACATACTTATTATATATAATATTTCCATTGATTTATGGTTTGTTATGATCGGACAATATTTGGAAATCTGGAATCTGAAGAAAAAAATCTAAATATTGAGAAATTCATCTTTAAAGTTGTTCAAATTAAGTTCTTAGCAATGCATATTACTAATCAAAAAATATTTTTTTATATATTTAAGGTAAGTAATTTACAAAATATATTCATGGAACATGATCTTACTTATATCCTAATGATTTTTGGCATAAAATAAAAATCTATAAATTTGACCCATATACAGTGTATTTTTGGCTATTGCGACTTAAGACTGCTTTTGTGCTCCAGGGTCACATATACATGCATATATTTAAGAAAAAGTTATGTTTATTTATTAAATAAATGTATCTGTAATACAAATAATATATATATATACGCATGTAAATATTTTCAAAATATAAACATGCATGTGTGTATATTTATATATACATAATTATACACAGTACACACACATATTATGTACACAAAAACATATTTGTGATGCGATTAATCTTTTGACTGAATCGTTTGAATATATATATATATATGTCACTTTTATGTCAGTGATCTGTTATTATATCTTTCTATTTAACTCACTCCCTGAACTGTTTGGGACACATCTATGTTGTCAGTAAATAAAATAGTCCTGTTATTCACTGAAAATGCCTAGAATAATACATAATACAGTAATAAATAGCTATAACTTGCTTAAGGAACATTAGATGTAGAAAACAATTCATTTGGAAGTATAGCTTTCTAAAGAAAATAAAAAAGCACACTTCAGGAGTACTCACAGTTATAAAAATAACACAATTGTTTCTTGCATTTATCTTAAAATTCAGCCAAATTAATCCACAAAGAAAACGTAAAAATGCAACGTTAAATCGGATAGAATAGAATTTAAAGTCCTCCTGTTGATAATGATGTGTCATTTGAAGCTGACTAGAACATGTTTGAAAGACAAAGACAAGCACAGCCAAAAGCCACAAAAATGCTCCAGGTCTTTAAGAGTTAAAGCATGCTTCAGTCTTGCATTTTGCCTAAATGCATACATATACATAATGTTATGCATATGCAAAAGCATTCCCAAAAAACGTAGTCAATAGAGCTGATATTAGATATGGTGACCGTAATAACAGCACAGCGACTCACATATCTTTCTTTGTTCTCGTCAGGGAAGGGCAGCTTACGGGAGAAGCTCTGAGTGAACACCTCCAGTCCTCTGGCCTGCATGCTCTTAACTAACCACTCCACCGGCATCCCACTGCAGACACAAATCAGGATCATTTCAGACCTCCTCCAGAGACTGCACCTGCTTTAATCACACAGCAGCCGCCAGAGACTCGTGCTCACTCTGCCTTTCTCTTGTGAGCGCCGAACTCCTTGGCGAGGGACAGCGCCGCCTCCCGGAGGAGAAGCGCCCTCCACCATGGTGGAGCCCATGGCATTCCTCCGACATGTACGCAGCGCAGTGTGAAGGGCTCAAACGCCAGACCCATGAACCACACTATGGACGCCAGGTAGCACACAATACTGAAGAGGAGAAATTAAAACAAGCAGAGGAACAGATGAAGTGTCAGGTTCACACAAGGCTGTAGAAGCTGTGGTTTTAAAGGAGAACACCTACCATATGGGTGTGTTGAGACGGGTCAGGAGACTGGTTAGGGCTTTTCTGCGGTTCGGGTCAGACAACAGACCCATGGTGATAACCTACTGCTCTGCCTTAATAGACCTAATCAATCAAACATGTTCAGCTTAAAAATATGAAACACTGTATAATCACTTTCATTGGTTGTGTGCTGTCAAACGAATAATTGCATCCAAAATTAGTTTTTATTTATATAATATGTGTGTGTAGTGTACATTTATTACGTATATATAAATACAAACACATACAGTAGATTTTTCAAAAATATTTACATGTATACATTTATATTATATATAAATAATTAGTATATATTAAAATACAAACATATATTTTTTTTTAATATATACACGCACTTATATTTATATATACATAAATATACACAGCACACACACATATTAAGTAAATAAAACCTTCAACAAACTAGCAGCGAAAATGTGAAAAGTCTGTTTCTGGACAGGCATATAACTTATTACCTTGCCTAAATAATAATAACAATAATGGTTTCACTGTACGTTGATGGTTCCTTTGACACAATCTGTTGACTATAATAAGTAACAGCATTCCTACATTTGGGTGGCCCGGCCTTATTGGCTCATTATTATTTATTTGTACAGTTTTATGGGAATGCTAACCTCTCACCCCCGACCATGTCTGTTGAGAGACCATCACACAGAGTTATCAGATATTAATCAGACAGTCTACTAATACTCTAACTGTCCTCTGACCTTCTCCTCATCATCCCTATACACTGACTGTCTTCATCACGGTCTGCTCTCCACCTGTAGCTGGTGTGTGGTGAGCGCATACACTTGATTGTCTCTATATCTCTCTTCTCTCCACCTGTAGCTGGTGTGTGGTGAGCGCATACACTTGATTGGCTCTATGCCTCTCTCTCCTCTCCACCTGTAGCTGGTGTGTGGTGAGAGCATACACTTGATTGTCTCTATGACTCTCTCTCTCTCCACCTGTAGCTGGTGTGTGGTGAGAGCATCCACTTGATTGGCTCTATGCCTCTCTCCTCTCCACCTGTAGCTGGTGTGTGGTGAGAGCATACACTTGATTGTCTCTATGACTCTCTCTCTCCTCTCCACCTGTAGCTGGTGTGTGGTGAGAGCATACACTTGATTGTCTCTATGACTCTCTCCTCTCCACCTGTAGCTGGTGTGTGGTGAGCATACACTTGATTGTCTCTATGACTCTCTCTCTCTCCACCTGTAGCTGGTGTGTGGTGAGACATACACTGATTGACTCTATGTCTCTCTCTCTCTCTCCACCTGTAGCTGGTGTGTGGTGAGAGCATACACTTGATTGTCTCTATATCTCTCTCTCTCCACCTGTAGCTGGTGTGTGGTGAGCATACACTTGATTGGCTCTATGTCTCTCTCTCTCTCCACCTGTAGCTGGTGTGTGGTGAGAGCATACACTTGATTGTCTCTATGACTCTCTCTCTCTCCACCTGTAGCTGGTGTGTGGTGAGAGCATACACTGATTGGCTCTATGCCTCTCTCCTCTCCACCTGTAGCTGGTGTGTGGTGAGAGCATACACTTGATTGTCTCTATGCCTCTCTCCTCTCCACCTGTAGCTGGTGTGTGGTGAGAGCATACACTGATTGTCTCTATGACTCTCTCTCTCTCCACCTGTAGCTGGTGTGTGGTGAGAGCATACACTTGATTGTCTCTATGACTCTCTCTCCTCTCCACCTGTAGCTGGTGTGTGGTGAGAGCATACACTTGATTGTCTCTATGTCTCTCTCTCTCCTCCACCTGTAGCTGGTGTGTGGTGAGAGCATACACTTGATTGACTCTATGTCTCTCTCCTCTCCACCTGTAGCTGGTGTGTGGTGAGAGCATACACTTGATTGTCTCTATGACTCTCTCTCCTCTCCACCTGTAGCTGGTGTGTGGTGAGCGCATACACTTGATTGACTCTATGACTCTCTCTCCTCTCCACCTGTAGCTGGTGTGGTGAGAGCATACACTTGATTGTCTCTACGACTCTCTCCTCTCCACCTGTAGCTGGTGTGTGGTGAGCATACACTTGATTGTCTCTATGTCTCTCTCTCCTCTCCACCTGTAGCTGGTGTGTGGTGAGAGCATACACTTGATTGGCTCTATGACTCTCTCTCCTCTCCACCTGTAGCTGGTGTGTGGTGAGAGCATACACTTGATTGTCTCTATGTCTCTCTCTCTCCACCTGTAGCTGGTGTGTGGTGAGCATACACTTGATTGTCTCTATGACTCTCTCTCCTCTCCACCTGTAGCTGGTGTGTGGTGAGAGCATACACTTGATTGTCTCTATGTCTCTCTCCTCTCCACCTGTAGCTGGTGTGTGGTGAGAGCATACACTTGATTGTCTCTATGTCTCTCTCTCCTCTCCACCTGTAGCTGGTGTGTGGTGAGCATACACTTGATTGGCTCTATGACTCTCTCTCCTCTCCACCTGTAGCTGGTGTGTGGTGAGAGCATACACTTGATTGTCTCTATGACTCTCTCTCCTCTCCACCTGTAGCTGGTGTGTGGTGAGAGCATACACTTGATTGTCTCTATGTCTCTCTCTCTCCACCTGTAGCTGGTGTGTGGTGAGAGCATACACTTGATTGTCTCTATGACTCTCTCTCCTCTCCACCTGTAGCTGGTGTGTGGTGAGAGCATCCACTTGATTGTCTCTATGTCTCTCTCCACCTGTAGCTGGTGTGTGGTGAGCGCATACACTTGATTGTCTCTATGACTCTCTCTCTCTCCACCTGTAGCTGGTGTGTGGTGAGAGCATACACTTGATTGTCTCTATGACTCTCTCCTCCACCTGTAGCTGGTGTGTGGTGAGCATACACTTGATTGGCTCTATGTCTCTCTCCTCTCCACCTGTAGCTGGTGTGTGGTGAGCGCACACTTGATTGGCTCTATGACTCTCTCTCTCCTCTCCACCTGTAGCTGGTGTGTGGTGAGCGACACACTTGATTGGCTCTATGTCTCTCTCTCCTCTCCACCTGTAGCTGGTGTGTGGTGAGAGCATACACTTGATTGTCTCTATGACTCTCTCTCCTCTCCACCTGTAGCTGGTGTGTGGTGAGAGCATACACTTGATTGACTCTATGTCTCTCTCTCTCCACCTGTAGCTGGTGTGTGGTGAGCGACATACACTTGATTGTCTCTATATCTCTCTCTCTCCACCTGTAGCTGGTGTGTGGTGAGAGCATACACTTGATTGGCTCTATGCCTCTCTCTCCTCTCCACCTGTAGCTGTCCACCTGTAGCTGGTGTGTGGTGAGAGCATACACTTGATTGGCTCTATGCTCTCTCTCTCTCCACCTGTAGCTGGTGTGTGGTGAGAGCATACCACTTGATTGTCTCTATGCTCTCTCTCTCTCTCTCCACCTGTAGCTGGTGTGTGGTGAGAGCATACACTTGATTGTCTCTATGACTCTCTCTCCTCTCCACCTGTAGCTGGTGTGTGGTGAGCATACACTTGATTGTCTCTATGACTCTCTCTCTCTCACCTGTAGCTGGTGTGTGGTGAGAGCACACTTGATTGTCTCTATGACTCTCTCTCCTCTCCACCTGTAGCTGGTGTGTGGTGAGAGCATACACTTGATTGACTCTATGTCTCTCTCTCCTCTCCACCTGTAGCTGGTGTGTGGTGAGAGCATACACTTGATTGTCTCTATCTCTCTCTCCTCCACCTGTAGCTGGTGTGTGGTGAGCATACACTTGATTGACTCTATGTCTCTCTCTCCTCTCCACCTGTAGCTGGTGGCATACACTTGATTGTCTCTATGACTCTCTCCTCTCCACCTGTAGTGTGGTGGTATACACTTGATTGTCTCTATGTCTCTCTCTCCACCTGTAGCTGGTGTGTGGTGAGCATACACTTGATTGGCTCTCTATGACTCTCCTCTCCACCTGTAGCTGGTGTGTGGTGAGATACACTTGATTGTCTCTCTCTCTCTCCACCTGTAGCTGGTGTGTGGTGAATACACTTGATTGTCTCTACGACTCTCTCTCCTCTCCACCTGTAGCTGAGAGTGCACTTGATTGTCTCTATGTCTCTCTCTCTCCACCTGTAGCTGGTGAGCACACTTGATTGTCTCTATGTCTCTCTCCTCCACCTGTAGCTGGTGTGTGGTGAGAGCATAATGATTGCTCTATGACTCTCTCCACCTGTAGCTGGTGTGTGGTGAGCATACACTGATTGTCTCTACTCTCTCTCCTCCACCTGTAGCTGGTGGTATATACTTGATTGTCTCTATGTCTCTCTCTCTCTCCACCTGTAGCTGGTGTGTGGTGAGAGCATACACTTGATTGTCTCTATGACTCTCCTCTCCACCTGTAGCTGGTGAGCATCCACTTGATTGTCTCATGTCTCTCTCTCCCACCTGTAGCTGGTGTGTGGTTTACACTTGATCACTCTATGACTCTCTCTCCTCCACCTGTAGCTGGTGTGGTGAGCTACACTTGATTGTCTCTATGACTCTCCTCTCCACCTGTAGCTGGTGTGTGTACACCTTGATTGGCTATGTCTCTCCTCCCACCTGTAGCTGGTGTGTGTGACACACTTGATTGGCTCTATGACTCTCTCCTCTCCACCTGTAGCTGGTAGAGCATACACTTGATTGGCTCTATGACTCTCTCTCTCCACCTGTAGCTGGTGTGGGGTGTTCTGTAATATATTATCATCCAGGTGGATGCTGCACACTGGTGCTGATGAGACCCCCATGTTTTTAGTGCCCATATATATAAAATAATTAATTATTATTAATGAGTTATAAATGACTTACTGTCAACAGAATGCTCAAAAGGTCCATCAAAATATACCACAATAACGAATAAATCTGTAACATACATTAAATATTACGATGACGTAATTGAAGGTAATGTAATTGAATATTAATACATCGTATTCAAATATATTTTGAGAGACTGTAAAATGAATGAGCTAACGTTAATACTCATGAAAAGTAAAACACAAACGATAACACTAATCACCTTCCACGACAAACCAGTCAAATTAAAAGACATTACTAAAACTAAAATGAGCAGAATTGTAACATTATTAAGATGGTTTACCTGCAGTATCGGTATGATTTACTCAGCGTTGCAGATGAACTGCTGTGAATGTCCCTGCGATCAACAAACAACATTTGAGCAGCTTTCAGCGCAATCAGAGTTTGTGATAACTGAAGTATATACACGTGTCGGTGTACAGACAGAGTACTCACCTTGAAATAGGAAACGTTCAAATACAGTTTCATTTGCAGCTACAGCATTCATTCATTTATTCACACTACTGTTCCGTCTTCCGGATAGTAGTAATAATCAACACTGGTGAGAAATGGTTTAGCGAGTTTTGTTTGTTGTTTTTAAAGCGCTTAAAATAAGATAATGAATAAATGAAATAATCTATTCTTTACTAAATTATTAATACATAAACGACAATAGGTTTTGTACAATAATATCAACTTGATATTCATTGCATTAGTAGTAATAAGAGTTTCAGGTATTCATGCTTACATTTATTTCAGTTAATACACTTATTTATTATATAGATAAATGAATTATTTAAATTTAGATATTCATATCATGGATTACCTAATATTTTGCCTTTATGTGGCAGCATAGTTTTGAAAGGCCATAAAACTGTCAAAGACATATATTTCATAAAGTACAGTTTTATCAGAGATTGATTACAGCTGTGAATGGAGAAAAGTGCTCAGGCTCACTGCTTTATACACATCCATTTATTCCATTCAAGTTGTGTTTTCATTATTAAACATGTAATCAAACCACCAACATCCCACACAATGACACACAACCACAAAAGCAGCTGTATAGTAGATAGTGCAAAATCAACTTTGAAGATGACTTCAATTATGCAGTTTAATAATTCATAAGTGCCACATTCCTGCTTCATTAAAACCTCATTGTTATGTTAGTTATAAACACAAACAATGTAACACTTCAACCTGATTGATCACTTTCATCAGAACGCTTCTGATTTGATGATTTAAAGACTAAAGTGCTAAATAGATATTCTTCAAACAACACTTGTGTGGATGTCCTTGGTAATGATCGAGGAACGCAATCAGAGTCACCAGAGAGAGAAACAATAGAATTTATGTATTGCTGGTTTCAATGTCTGAACATCACACGACACGGATACCACCAACAGAGAAGGAGGAGGAAGATCGAGGTCTGCAAACTGGAAGCTGCCTCTGTCACCAACACAAGAGAAATGATCACAATTTTACATCTCAACTGATATACACTTGATTTAATGACTGATAAATAAGATGGGAAGGAGATCTTTAAAGAAGACTGAATGAACAGTATTATACAACTGTTAAATCAATTTATTTAATTAATCAATTTATTTAATCAAATGTAGCAGACAAGTAAAGCATTGAATAGACATGAAAATATATTTAAAACAGTATATAATTTATATGGACCACAAAACCAAAATATAAGATTTATACATCATCTGAATAAATAATATTTCCATTGATGTATGGTTTGTTATGATTGGACAATATTTGAAAATCTGGAATCTGAGGATGCAAAAATCTAAATATTGAGAAAATCATCTTTAAATTTGTTCAAATGAAGTTCTTAGCAATGCATTTTACAAATAAAAAAATAAGTTGATATTTATTAAAACAAAAACATGATCAATATCCTAATGATTAAGGAAATAAAAATCATAAGATACAATGTATTTTGGCACATAAATATACAGAAGAGAGAGAGAGAGAGAGAGGCAATAAAGAGAAAATAACGAAGAATATAAGTGATAGCAGAGAGAGAACAGAGAAAGAGAGATATATCATTAAAATGTAACAATCCAATAACACTTGCATTTTCATAACTGTGTTAATCTGTCAAGAGAGGGTCCCTTATCTGTTCAGAGTTATGAGTTACAGTGTTTTAGGTCGTTATTAGAGAGAATTAGGGTCAGAAGACAGAGAGAGAGAGACAGAGAGAGAGAGAGAGAGAGAGAGAGAGGAATCATTAAAACAGCAATGAAAGTCAAGAGAGATTAAACAAATCTACTATTGAATATTTCAATTGCTTCAAACAGAGAAAGATAAGATGCTTGCACATCTCAAGCATCTGTAGAAAACACCACTGTGTCTGGATGTCTGTAAGTCACTGAAAGGATGAACAGAAGAGTTGCATCAACTTATAGAAGAAAATAATTCCACTGACTGAAGAGAGTCAAGACAGTTTTTTTTAAAATTTAAAAAACAAATTTAAAATAAAAAAAAGAGAAGAGAGAAGAGATTTTTTTAAAACATATAAATAAAAACAAACAATTTTAGAAAGAAAAGAAATTAGAATTAATTTTTTTAAGATTTTAGAATTTTTAAATATATTTATATAATATTTAGATTTATATATATAAGAAAATTTTTTTTAAGAGAAGATATTTTATTATTTAGAGAGCAAACACGATTAAATATAAACAAAATTATTTCTGAAAAATCCGTCATAAGGCAATTTAAACAAAGAGAAACACAGGCCCAGAGATCCGTATGTTCAGTTTTATTTGCTGCAGGCATGCTTAGCAGACATGACATTTCTAAGGCATTCCTGTCTCAAAAGCAGGACCACACATCATAATGTTATTTCATTTAAAACACTTTAAAATAATACATTTCATCCAGAAAGATAGACTTTATAATAAAAAACACATGTAAATAACAATAAAATGATTGAATTTTATTTAAAATCTATAGGATGTTCCATGAAGATTTTTGTAAATTTCACCCATAAATATATAAAACTTAATTTTGATTATTATATGCATTGACTTCATAACTTTAAAGATCTCAATATTTAGATTTTTTTTGCATCCTCATATTACAGATTTACAAATAGGTATCTCAGCCAAATATTGTCCGATCATAACAATGGAAAGATTATTTATTCAGCAGATGATGCATACATCTGACCCTTATGACTGGTTTTCTGATCCATGTCACTTTCTGATTTAAATATTTAAAGAAGAAAAGAAAATCCCAAACTGGCCCAGACGGTCAATCCTTCATGTTTCAGTCCAGTTTTAGGGCTGCTTTGCTGCCACAGGCACTGGATGCTAAAAAAATCATGAAATCATTTAAAATTCATACTGTCTCAGAAAGCAGGACCTCCATCTAAAATCATGGGTCTTTCTGGACCTAAACATCAAAAAGCACCAGGAAGATTCAAGACAACAACACACTGTTCTGAAGTGTCCGAGTCTAAATCCCATTTAAACACATGGAGGAATCTGAAACCAGCAGGTACATCTAATATGAGTAACTGGAGGCTTTACTCTGAGATCACATGGTTGTACATTATATTAAGAGCAGGCATCCTCAAATCTGTCCCAGTCCTGCAGAGTTTAATTAAAACACACAGCGTGTTAATCACAGTCTTCAGGATCATTAGATGATCACAGGTAGTGAGTTTGATCAGAGATACACTCTGCAGCAGATTGGCCTCTATAGATTATAAAATACTTTCTAAATATTAAGAGAAATAAATCACAGATCAGATTAAGGTGCCAATATTTTGACCTCGACTGTATAAAGAGAAAACAACAAGAGAAAACTATTACATACAGGATTCTGATGAGGACCTGCAAAGATCAAACGTAGATCCACAGGTCATTTTTGCTCTATAAATTATGTTTTATGATATATTTATGATGACTGAGCAGTTACTGATTATTAACCTCTGAGCTGTCCATTTTATCATAATATTTAAATAATTTTGGATCCATAAAGTTGAGTATTAAAAACTATATATATGCATATCTTAGAAAACAGGGTGGCTGATAATTTAACCATGGAAAATAAACTCACAATACTAAAACAATAATAAATATATATTGTAATTAATATTTTTAAATAGTGCAAAAAGTATTAATAAAACAATTATATTCTATTAATCTATAAATAATAGTCTTTAATATAAAAAATCAGATATTTTTTTACAACATTTACACATCATAAATAATATTTTTGATGTATGTAAATATTGATGTATTGACAAAAACTATTTAAAATCTGGAATCTGAAAAAAAAATCAAATCATCTTTTAAGTTGTTCAAATTAAGTTCTTAGCTTCAAAAATTGAGTTTTGATATATTTACAATAGGAAATGTACAAAATATCTTTATGGAATATGATCTTTACTTAATATCCTAATGATTTTGAAAATGTATAAATATTATTAACTAAAATATACCAATATATGATGATGCTCTGCTGCCATATAATTTCATTTCTTCTTAAAAGTCTTTATTTTTTGTTTTCTTCATGTCGTCTTCATGAATGAAAAGTGAACCTTTAATTTAAACTGTTATAACAGACACTAAAATAGCCGAGGTTACACTAACTATGTGATTCAAGATTACATCAGTGATGCATCAAACAAACGAAACCTCTCACACAGCACTATGAGATCTAGGTTCAAGCTTTATTCTCCTGAAAACCACGGACTGCTTCCAAAACCACAGGAAGTTTCATAATATTACATTAGCATTGTTTATCCTAATTTAAATATTAAGGTCAAATGAACTTGAAAACGGTCTAAGGACTGAGAGTTAACATTGATAGAGCACAGATTTAATTCATGAGTTTATGTTTGATTTCTTTGAATATTTTAGTGGCAGTACAGCGACACAAATAAATGATTTGACAAATTATTATTTTTACACAATAAATTAAATCCAGATGAAACCAGCAGCTGTAATCACAGCACTTTAGGGTGTTGTTCATCTTCTGACCACTAGATGCACAGCATGAACTGCTTTAATAAGCATCAAAAAAACGTTTTGATTGAAAGCTGGTTCAGAACGCTTCTCACTACAAACGATAAACTGTTGCCTGCTCCAATGGCAGATGGTAAGGATTTCTTAAATCAAATCGGAAAGGCTTTTATTTCAAATCAAAAAGTTGAAAATAAAGTATCGGTAGGTGTGAGAGGGCTTTAGTGTCCCAATAAGGTGGCATCCTTAATAATTTGAAAAATTTACTATCAATAATATTATATATAATATAATTTATTAATAATTATAATGAATATTAATTTAGTAAATATATAGTTTTAAAAAATGTGTCCAAGATGAATGCAAGACATCGAAGAATTTTAAGATAATTACAATATTTTAGTATTTAAGTAGTTTTCCCTGAATGACAAGACTCTGCATATAAAACTATATGTCTTTAATAAGAAACTGTTTAATGTCATTTTTCAGATTCTAAGAATGAGGCAGGAGTCTCTATCTATGATTCATCGGACCAAGGACTCGTGTTGTATATCGAAAACAGTTTGGAGTAATGAAGTTGGCTCAATGTTGTGGGATGTGTTCACATTCATACATTTATTTGAGGTGACCCACCAATATCAAACTTCAATTTTGAATAAACAGGAGCACGTAATGCATGTTTAAAAATCAAAAATTTTATATCACTGTATTGAAGGAAGCAAAATGTTTTTCACAAATAAATAAAATCAAGAAAACATCTTCATCAGTTTTTGCAGATGAAAACAAACAAATACATGTTATTTAATTTGCAGCGTGTAATTTAAAATTAAATTTATTTTATATATATATATATATATATATATATATATATATATATATATATATATACACCGATACATGTCTGATAAAGCAGTTATAAGCTCAGCTGAAACCTCTGATTTTAACGTTATTTCTCCCGCAAGCTGCCTCCTGCTGGAAGAGTGAATATGCATCTTTAATAAGTTATCTGCATCTCAGTCTCCTGATCAAACATATTGTTGTTCTTGTTATTCGGATTCTACCGGAAGTTAGGGCCACAAACGCACACATGCGCAGTAACGTTTGTTTATGTTGTTGCCGTTGAAACCGTTTTATATATACATATCTAATGAACTTCACCGGAAGACTATGAGCTTTATCTTTATCCAGAAGTTATAAAAAGCTCTCCATGCATTTGGTCAATTAGATGGAAAATAGCAATACATTAATTTGCTGATGTCTCTTTATGGTTTTGTCCTAGGGTTAATTCACTCTAAAGAATATATATATATACATACACTATATTGCCAAAAGTATTGGCACCCCTTCTAATGAAATGTTTGACTACTTTAGATATCTCCATGAGTACAAATCTTAATGTTTAAGCATATAATGATATTCTCGGAATTGTTTGTATATATCAACAGTTTGGACAGAACCCTTTTCTATTCTAACATGACAGTGTCTCTGTGTATAAGACAAGAATCAAAGAGAAATGATGATTCAGTCAGTGTGGAAGAACTTGACTGGTCTGCAGAAAGCAGCTGAACACCTCTGGTCTGACTTTATAACTCATCACCAAACACTAATGACTTGTACATATGGGTTCAGTCATTTCATACACTTCAAAACTGATGCAACAGAGGTGCAAATACAATTTAAGCACATGAATTATGTTTCCATCTTCGTTGCTAGTTTGAAAGTGCATCTCTTCTAAAGAAGGGGTGACCCAATCCTTTTTGCAATATAGTATATATATATATTCTGCATGACTAATAAGAGATTGTCAGGAACGCCTCACATTTGTTGTTGGTGTCTCTGCCATTTGCCCTTGGGGCAGTTGACTGTTCGGATGATGCTGATGAGATCCACTTTGACGGACAGGTTGTACTTCCTCAGTTTGCTGTCCGCCAGCACTCTGGCGTGATACATGGGCTCTTCCAGTCCAGTGATCTATTGAGAAACACATCAGCAACTGCATCCACTTAAACGCATGTCTTCTTTAAAATAAATACCAGTTAGTTTGATCACATGTGCTGACATCCACCGAGTATATCAAGAGTGACTTGAATCTATGCATTTGAACTCACTTTTCTTGTGCATTTCATTTCTCTTTTTATTCTTCTCTTTCTGTTCTTTCTTCTCCTTCTCCAGACGCTGCTTGTCTTTCTTCTTCTGCTCTTTATCCTCGTGATGTTCAGGGCTCAGCTGTTCTTTCTGAAAGAAGCACTTGCAAATCAGCGACGACCCAGGCCACTTATCATCCTTGTTCTGAACATTATATTGGCAAGAGTAGCTTTTATTTTATGCAATGAAACATTTAGATATGTTACAAATTACTAAGAAAAAAAATAAAAATTAAATCAAGCTAACATTTTCACTACACTCACCACTAATAAAAAAAAATATATATATATATATAAATAATATATATATATATATATATATATATATATATATAAAATATATATATATATATATATATATATATATATATATATATATAATATTTATGTTTTTCATTACATGTTTTCTTTACAAAATTGTTCAAATACATATTTTATTTTACAAAGAGAAAATTAGCAAGATGTTAAATAAATAGCTATAATGACATATCATAGAGCTATAAAGTAACAAAACATAATACCTCTCATGTTGGCCATTTTGCTCTTCAGCTGCATTAGACCTTCAAAATGTAAGGAGATAAATACAGTTAATAAAACATATTTGTGACCACAAGACCAGTCATAAGGGTCAATTTTATGAAATTGAGATTTGTACATCAATGGAAAGCTTATTTATTCAGATTTCAGATGATGTATGGTTTGTTATGATCGGACAATATTTGTAAATCTGGAATCTGAGCGTGCAAAAAATAAAAAAAAATCTAAATATTGAGAAAATCATCTTTAAAGTTGTCCAAATGAAGTTCTCAGCAATGCATATTACTAATCAAAAATCAAGTTTTGATATATTTACGGTAGGACATTTACTAAATATCTTCATGGAACATGATCTTAATATCCTAATGATTTTTGGCATAAAATAAAAATCTATAATTTTGACCCATACAATGTATTTTTGGCTATTTCTACAAATATACCCCAGCGACTTAACACTGCTTTTGTGCTCCAGGGTCACATTTATTATTTTCTTAAGCTGTGGACTGCATTTCACAAACAACAGTAGAGTGAAATAAATGCTGACAAACCATTGAGTGACATGCCATATATTCCTCCATGTTTCTTCTTTCTGTCAAACAAATTAAGACATCAATAGAACTAATAAACATTTAGTGTTAAGACTAAATATTAGAATTGCCAAAGACACATCAGAACTTCGTCAATGACCCAAAAGTTCAAAGCATTTCCACTTTTTCATTTCATATCAATCACCTATTAAAATCAATTTCCAGCATACATGGTATCATGAAGGCATCTTATTGACCTGTAAATCGTTAAATACGTCAACTAAACTATATCAGTAATTTAATAAATGCAATTCTAAGAGATAATCACTCACCACAAGACTGTTATCTGCATACGGATCTGAAAGGGAACACATAAAATCACATTTTCAACAAACCATTCGTATTCAAACAGTATTGTGGTCATAATACTCACTCTTAGGAGCTCCTTTACACTTATAAGAGGTTTGAGCGAAAGAAAACTTGCGCACGGTTTCCACATCCTCATAAACATTATCAAAGCTTTCGTGGAGACCCTTTGGCTGAGAAGACCTGAGGAATAAAACAGCATCAGCAAGTCTGATTCGTCTTGATTGTAGTAGAATGAACATTTCAGAACTATATTAGGTGCGTTTCCATTACCCCTCAAATTGTGCAAATTAAAATACGCCTAATGGAAACGTGTTAATTTCACAAAAACTCCCATTTATCGAAAAAAAAAGTTTTTACGCTTGCATGAGGTGGTTTTTCAGGCAAATCAAAAAAGGAATATTTCGCCAAAACTACAATGGAAATGATTTTCCGCATTTACAGGTCACATGGCGTATGTAAATAGTCATATAATCATTCTTCAATATACTATAACCTCCAAGAAACACTCTCTCTCTCTCTCTCTCTCTCTCTCTCTCTCTCTCTGCTTAGATAGTGTACACTGCACACGATGCAGTGCGGCTCAGATACGGCCACTGAAGCCGACTCTAGTCGATGCTTGTGTTTATTCGTTGTTCCTGTGGCTCAGTGGTAGAGCATTGCGTTAGCAGCGCAAAAGGTCATGGGTTCAATTCCCAGGAACACATACTGACAATAAATGTATAACCTGAATGCACTGTAAGTCGCTTTGGATAAAAGCATCTGCTAAACGCATAAATGTAAATCGCTCATGTTTCTGAAGAGGCTCTTCTCACTGCTTCTCTAAAGATACACGCATACGCCTCCTTTGAATAAATATAGCCAAAATCCCACCAAAATACATTGCCATGACTTATCGCGAGAGGCAAAAGTTACGTTTTAGTCGCATAACATTGGTTAATGGAAACGCTGTCATTTCGAAATACGTTTTTATTGACATTTATACAATAATCGCCAAAGGTTTTGCACAAATCTGTAATGGAAACGCACCAAGTGAGAGACAACCCCCACCCTAGAGTCGTATACTATTTCAGGTGTATCCTACATAAGACACATTAAACGTGTGCTTTTACACTTACTCTGAGGTAGTGTGTGATCCATTCATTCCCAGGTCAGAGGTCACGGACTCTGTAGCGGACGTCAGGGTCACTTCGTTTCTCATTTCTTCTGAGGACTGACAGAGCGGGTCTTCTGACTGCATGCTCACTGGACCTAAATGACCTGGACAATGTTGGACCAGCACAGCCTGTGAATGCAGGCTATTGTCTTCATCTGGCAATGGTGGTGGAGGCAACGAATCAAACCCTGGGAACTCAGTGGCCTCTACATCCAGATTTATGGCATTCCTGTCTGTGGCTTCGGGTGCAGAGATGTCAAAATCTGAAATTCAGGAGGAGGCGTCCTCAAGTGATGCATTAACAGTGGCTGCAATCTCAGGCTCGGGTACAGATTCTGAAATAAAAACAACGCAACAAAGAACAAGATTGAAATCATTTCATTGATATGAACGGATCAGCCGTGTTTCAAGCGGTTCATTTAACAGATCTGCTCATTCTTCAGTGCATTAATGCAGCAATCTGATAATCTGGCAACTGTTAAAATCCTAGTTTGCCTAATGAACTGTATTTTAATAAGGGTTCAAATTCTGGTCCAAAGTTTGGAAAGATTTCTCTTATACTCACCGAGGCTATATTTATTGAATCAAATATACAGCAAAACATTAATAAATAGCTATGATTACACCTTAAAAGAATGGTTTTCAAAAAAATATATTTTTAAATGTTTGCCTACAAACCAGCCCTTTACCTAAATTCATTACTTCAGACTTAAGCGCCTCTAGAAGCTTGCGTTAAGCGAGCGTCGCTTTATTGTTCATCCCAAAGAGACACAAAATCACTTTCACAGACTTTCACATTAACTGTTCCCTCCTGGTGACCTGCCCAACTCAGTCTTTAGCCATCTTCACACATCTCTTCCATCTTTATTTGACCCTCTAACTCTAGCACTCTCTATTATAATTCTATTTGATCTATTGGGTTGCTTTTTTTATGAAAAAATACAAAAAACAACATAACCCTTTACTTTATTGAACTATACTTGTTTTCTATAAAAATAGACCTCTAACACTAGCTGTCTCAATCTTTTTTTTTTATCTATTATATGAACAACAAAAATAATCTTGCTACGTGTACTGCGTTAGGCTAACTGAGACTTGTTCTAGCGCTTGCATATCATTACTCGTTTGTTGATTTTGATTGATTTCATTGTCCTCATTTGTAAGTCACTTTGGATAAGCTAAATGACTCAATGTAACATGGCTGTATTTTCAAGTCATTATTTCAGCATGCATGATTTCTGAAGGATAATGTGGATATTGTAGCTCATTTATTAATAATGGTTCTCATTAATATTGATGGAAATAGATTTTGCAGCTAAGAACTTATGTGATGCATTTTGTCATGATTTTTTGATGAATAGAGCGTTAAAATAACAGAATTTAGCCTATTTAAATCAATCTTTTATAACATTATAAATGTTTCTACAGTCACTTTTGATCAATTTAATGTATCTTTGCTGAATAAAAGTAAATTTATTTTATTTTTTTATATATTACTTGCTCTAATATTTAAGGTTAGTGTCTCAACAAACTATTTCTTTAATATTGATAATGATTTCTGAAGGACCACGTCACACTCAAGCCTGGATTAATGCTTGATGAAAAATCGGCTTTGCCATTACAAAAAAAGTTAATTAAATTTTTACAAATAAATAAAAATTCACAATATTGTTTGTTCATCACATGAATGCAGCCTTGCTGAGAAAGAATATATGAATACATGAAATTAATGCAAGTCATGAATATAAACACCATTTTGTCCTCAACCATTTCATGGCTCTTACTGCAGATAATTAATCTCACGGACAGTATTCATTGATACAGGAGCAAAAATCAAGGAACAATAATTAAACGAAGAGAACTTCTACAAACCAATAGTAAGTGCTGCACTTGGTTCATGAAATCCGGTATATTTGCTCAGATCCACACGTGGAGGTCTAGGTGGCTTTGAGGGCGTAGGGCCTAAAGATGCCAGGTCAGGAAGAGCTTTGCATGCTTTTTTAGTCTGCATGACTCCACCGAGCTCCTTTACAGAGATGGTTCCTAAAGTACAAGAACAGGTATAAAAAAAAACGACAAATTCCTCAGTCTTACATTGAAGTAGCTTTACACTCTTTGTCATGCAACGTACAATTGCACGCATTCATATGCATCCACGTAAAATATTCCACAGCTTTGCAACTTACCGTGTGATATTCCATTAACCTTCAATGGCGAAGTCTCTGGGTGACAGCTTTCAGATGCAGCAGGCGACGGAGGACCTTCTGTGTGCCGCGCTTGTGCTTTACTGGAGTAGAAGCCCTTTGGTCGGCCACACACCAGCAGGTTCCTGTGACAGAGCTTTCTCTTGGCTTTCTCTAGCGTGCTCAGGACACGCTGGTCAAAGAAATGTGTAACACTTCCGGAAGACGAATCGGTCAGCGAATCGATTGGTGAAGGAGGAGCTGAATGGTCTGGCAATCCAGCATTTGTCACCCCAGTCTGTTGGACCTCTGTACGCAGTCTTTAGGGTGGACTCCTCCATCCGAGCATTAAAAGTACCACTGGTTTTCAAAAGCCCCAAGCCATTTTTACCAAATTCTTTAGTGCAGAGTGAAACTCTGGTCGAGCTGAAAGGTGTAGGAGTTGGTTTCATGATGTATTTAAGAGGTGAGGTGATGCCTTTTGAAGCAGGTGCATTAGAATCATGCTTTGGCTCGTTTGAAAGCGGCAACACGAGGGGCAAATTTCGCATTTTAAGTGACTGCCTGTTCTGGCCGTCTCCAGACCTACCGACATCAGATGTTGTGCTTGGGAAGGACACAGGGCGTATTCCTGAGGGGGGTCTCTGGCCTTCTCTCAAAGTGACCTGGGGTTGATTAGCGGTCTTGGTTTCCACAAGGCTCGTGGTTATCAGACCAGAGCGGCTGGTGGCAGATGTTGGGAGGCGTTTGGGTTTCTCAAGAAGCACTGGTCTGTACCTCCCCTGGATCTCTTCTTGAAACTTTGCCCTTATGGATCTGACATTATTGCAGGCTCCCTATAGCAACATAAACACAGTTAGTTAATTGACAGATATAACGTACGTTACAGTTAAGCTCATACTAACACAATTTAGTGCAATATTCAAATAGGTGGGCATTTAAATGCATGATTATAGTTCAAAATCAAGTATTTAAATCATGTAAGACAGCGACATAACACACGTAGCGTACTTTTGCTCAACTAATCAGCACGTGTTCGGCGTCTTAATTAGCAGCAGTTTGTTGTTAAACCCAAACTGATTGTTTACCTCGTCCATGTTCGTTCAGATTCTCCTTGGCCAAGCTCAAATTGCATAAGTATTACATAATATCTTCAAAAAAGCGGCGGAACAATGTTCTTGTTGATTGATTAAACCGGGCACGAATTTGCCATTAATCCCACTCCGCTGAAGACATGGCTAATGAATATTAATTACGTTGCGTGTGCGTCGATCAGTTTAGTCCGATCTGATTGGATAGAATAGAGAGAGACGTTAAAGAGCGGGCGTCGGTAACGGACAAATAAAATAACCTTAACGATTATTTAATATAATATATCATTCAGGATTATTTTATTTGCCCGCTACTGGCGCCCAGTCTTGTCTTTAAATCTTTATGGTTTATGTTGTCCAATCAGGACTAAGTTACCGTGCGACGCGCACGCAACCTAATTAATATTCATGAGCCAAGACTTTTATTTAGTTATGCTATGTATTTATAGTTAAAGGTCTCAATTAAACATTACATATTTCATATAAGAAAAGTATCACGGCCCAGTGAACTGATATGAAGGAATACCTTTTATATGAAGAATAAAATGTATTTTAACCGTATTTTTAATTGCACATTGAACTGTGTTGTTTTATGATGTATTAATTTTCTGATAACTCATAATTTCTTTAACTGTATGCAGTGTGTGCAAACTTCAGATAATTCCTCCAATCATTTATTTTGATTCAGTGCAAGTCATCAACTGTATTTGTTCATGATAAAGTTAATACGGTTTCTTGTAAATCATGTATTTGCTTTGAAGTGGAGCATTCTGGGTAAAAGTGAGCTTTCTCCCCAAAACCCAGTCAATCATTAATAATGCTGACAAACAATTTGTAGACTGGACCTAAGTCTCAGATCAATCTCAAACCAACTCTTTCAGCAATGTGCAGATTTGTGTTTAATATTTTGGAATAGTTTTATCATGTTTCAGTCTCCATATTTCTGCCAGATTTACTGATGACTTACTCCAACCATCAAGCTACAGGTAAGATATGCTTAACTTGAGGAGATTTTGGTGTTGTATGTTACATATTGTGTCTCTGCAGGGCTAATGCATCTTCTAGACACACCAGAGGAGCTGATACTCCTGCTCCCATTGACTGTAAACTCAAGAGCTGGACGCAGTGGTCACCTTGTGATTCATGTCGAGATAACATGGTAAAAAACAACTATAGTCAAGTAAAACTCAACAGATGTGCAAAACAAAGTCTCGGTTTTGTGTACTGTAATCATATATGTGTTACTTTTGGAAAGAAAAACTAGAAAAAAATGTGTTACTTCATTTTTAACCCTTCGTGCATTATTAAACTAAATAATTTTACTTAGAAATTATGTTTTTACTTCAAAAAAGTATGGTAAAATGAAGTTATATATCTGTCAATACAGTAGAGGATGATTGTAAATATTTCAGTGCTGTCAATCGATTAATCGTGATTAATCACATCCAACATAACAGTTTTTGTTTACATAATATATGTGTGCATGCTGTGTATATTTATTATGTATATATAAATAAATAAACAGACATGCATGTATATACTTAAGAAGAATATGTTATGTTTAAATGTTAAATATATTTTTATATAATATAAAATATTAGAATTTGAATATATAAATGCATAATATTTTGTATAAATACTGTATGTGTGTGTGTTTATATACACATGATAAATATGCACAGTACATATACATATATAATGTAAACAAAACGATCGTTTAATCACTTGAAAGCACTAAAATAATTGTTTATTTATTACATATTGGTGTTTATATACATGCTTTTGATGCATTCATTATTTATTATATTTTTACATATGTAATTATATATAATTTACATATGATTTTAGACATTTGCTGGGCAAACTGCAAATGTAGAACAGCTCTAATTTCTGCTGATATGCAAAAACATGCAACACGCAAAACACTTTAATGTAATTTTGATAAAATCATGTTTAACTGTTAACACACGCTGATGATAGCTGATAAATAAATATGTCTGATAGGCATTTGTGAGTACATCTATAATGGACAGTGGCGGAAACTCACGTTCGATCCTTTTCTGTGAACACCTCGGTTATGATGATGCAGAAAATATTACCGGAAACCTCATAACTTCCTCTCATATCAAATAATGGTATGCCCTCATATCTCTGGTACTTTAATATCACACAAAATAACCTACTTTCTGTTTCTTTCCCATTCATATATGCATTTTATGTGTATCATTTCATCCCGAGGAGAAGCATCATTTATGTTAGATGAAACACGGTGCTAATATGCTGCAAATAAGTGTTTTTAATTAATGTAATTTCAAACATTTACTTTAAAACCTTCAAGTATTGTATTTATGACAACTCAATCTCAAACCCAAAGAGCACTACATTCACCTCGATGAAAACATTATGTTTTACATTTATTTTATTTTGGGGGGGATTAATCACTTAAATGTGAACCTGTTCCTTATATATGAAAGAAAGAAAGAAAGAAAGAAAGAAAATTAAAATCAGTTTGGTGCTTAATTTAAGTATTTTCAATTATCAATTATTACTAATTATTACTTCTGTTGAACATTGATATTAATAATAAAAAAATGCTGGTTTCTTATGCAACTTTTAATATGCAAATCAGTATATTATCATGATTTTTGAATAATCGTGTGACACTGAAAACTGGAGTAATGATGCTAAAACTCAGCTTTGTATTGCAGGATTAAATTACATATTCAGATAGAAAAATGTTACATTTAAAATATTTTTTATCAAATACATGCAGCCTTGGTGAGCAGAAGAGACTTATTTTGAAAACATATATATAATAAAAAAACAATTATTCCATATATACAGTGAATTCAGAAAGTATTCCTCTTCACTTTTGTTATGTTGCAGCCAGATACTAAAATTGTTTAAATATATATCTCTATCTCATAATGACATAGTGAAAACAGAATTTTAGAAATGTCTGTACATTTATTAAAGAAAAAAACTGAAATATTACATGTACATAAGGTTCAAGGTTTCTTTATTTGTCACATAATAAATTATACAGGGTATAATCAAAAGTGAAATGTAGATCAAATCAGGTCCGCTCAGTGGACAGTGCAAAGAATAAAAATTATATAAAAGTAACACCACACAAGAGCATATATATAGGTAAAAAAGAGAAATAAAGAGTAAAATGTGTAATAGAATAAAGAAAAGTGCAAAACAAGATGTGCAAGACAAGTAAGATGTGCAAAAACAGTATGTATACATAAGTATTCAGTATTTAGTTGAAGCACCTTTGGCAGCAATTACAGCCTCAAGTCTTTTTTGGGTATAACGCAACACTCTTTGCACACCTGGATCGGGGGATTTTTTGCCGTTCTTCTTTTCAAATCCTCTCAAGCTCGGTCAAGTTGGATGGGGGCCGTCGGTGGACAGAGATGTTTGATAGGGTTGAAGTCAGGGCTCTGGCTGGTCCACAGGACATTCACAGAGTTGTCCCTAAGTCACACCGGTGTTGCCTTGGCTGTGTGCTTCGGGTCATTGCCATGTTGGAAGGTGAACCTTCGGCCCAGTCTGAAGTCCTGAGCGCTGTGGAACAGGTTTTCATTGAGGATATCTCTGCAGCTGTCTCCCTTCAGCTTTCCCTCGACCCTGACGAGTCTCTCAGTCCCTGCTGCTGTAAACACCCACACAGCATGAGGCTGCTACCAGCGCACTTTACTTCTGGGATGAGCAGAGCTGGTTTCCTTCAAACATGATGCATGGAATTGAGGTTCATCAGACCAGAGAATCTCGTTTCTCAGAGACTGAGGGTCTTTTAGGTGTTTTTTTGCAAATTCCAAGTGTGTTTTCATGGATCTTCACTGAGGAGAGGATTGAGTTTGGCCACACCGCCATGAAGCCCATATCGGTCGAGTGTTGCACTGATGTTTATTCTTCTGTAGGTTTCTCCCATCTGCACATGTGATCATGGAACTCAACTAGAGTGATCATCAGGTTCTTGGTCACCAGTCTAGACAAGGCCCTTCTCCATCAATTGCTCAGTTTGGCTGTGCGACCAGCCCTTAGAAGAGTCCTGGTTGTGCCGAACTTCTTTCATTTGAGATTTGTGGAAGCTGCTGTGCTCTTGGGAACCTTCAGTGCAGCAGAAATGTTTTTGCAGCCTTCCCTAGATCTGTGCATCAATACAATCCTGTCTGTAAGCTCTTCAGGCAGTTCCCTTGACCTCTTGGCTTGGTTTTCACTCTGATATGCATTGTCTGCTGTGAGTCCTTTTGTAGAGAGGCGTGTGCCTTTCCAAATCATGTCCAATCAATTTAATTTACCACAGGTGGACTCCAATCAAGGTGTAGAAACGTCTCTGCAATGATCAGGAGAAATGGGAAGCACCTGCACTCAATTTTAAGTGTTGTTGCAAAGGGTCTGAAAACTTATGTAAATGTGATATTTCAATTTTTATATATATATATATAAATGTACAGACATTTCAAAAATTCAGTTTTCACTTTGTCATTATGAGGTATGTAGTATAGATTAATGAGAAAAAATTACTTTAAACAACTGTAGTATCAGGCTGCTACATAACAATATATACACATATATATATATATATATATATATATATATATATACTGAACAAAATTATAAATGCAACACTTGTTTTTGCCCACATTTTTCGTGAGCTGAACTCAAAGATTGAAGACTTTTTCTATGAACACAAAAGGCCTATTTCTCTCAAATATTGTTCACAAATCTGTGTAAATCTGTGTTAGTGAACGAGATAATCCATCCACCTCACAGGTGTGGCATATCAAGATGCTGAATAGACAGCACGATTACTGCACAGGTGTGTCTTAGGCTGACCACAATAAAAGGCCATGTGAATCATGGAAGGCAGCCTTTCTTTTGTGTTGCATTTTACCAAAATTAAGTTTAATAGTATTGTTCTACCATAAGCGAATGAATCCTTTTTGATGCAGCCAAGTTGATTTAAGCTCATTCAATCTAACATTTAATGTCTAGAAGGTGTGTGGAAGCCTCATAAGGACTTGTTTAGGAAGAACACAGTCTAGGACGCAACCACTGACCATGTTATTGTCCCTGCCAGGCACAAGCGACTACAGAGGAAGCATCAGAATACTATGAGGATGCTGTTAGCTTTCTCACGGCAAGGCAGAGAGAAATGTCCTTCAATGCTGGATTGTCACTGACAGTCGCTGTTGTGCAAGTTGGTTTGGAAGTTAGTGGAGAATTCAAGTTTCAACATATCACAATACACTAATAAGGTAAAGTAATACATTTTGGCTAATATGCAGTATATCTACTTAACTCCCTTTATTGTCACCATGTTACAGCAGTGCTGGGTGGTAACTGATTACATGTAATCTGGATTATATAATCAGATCCCAAAAATAAAGTATTTGTAATTAGATTAAATTTAATTTTAAAATACTTGTAATCAGACTACAGTTACTTTTTATTGATTACATGATTACATATAATGTAATCCCTGATAGCACACGTACATCTCGGAGACGTCTATTTGACATCTGCATTAACATCTGCAAGATGCATTTGCTCATCTGCAATACGTCTATAGGACGTTTCCTTTTAGATGTCAAACAGACGTCTATTAGATGTCTTTAAGATGAGATCCCCAGATAGCACACGTACATCTGCAAGATGTCTGTTTAAGATCTCTTGATCTGGAAAGCATCTGCTGTCGACAAACGTCTGGCAGACATCTTTCAGATGTCAGTTTTATATACATTCTACATCATAAACCTCTTAAAGACATCTAATTGACGTCTATTTGACATCTATAAAGGAGCATCCTATAGACGTATTGCAGATGAGCAAACACCCAAACTTGCAGATGTAAATGCAGACATCAAATAGACGCTCCGAGATGTTCGTGTGCTATCAGGATCTTAAACAGACATCTTGCAGATGTGTGCTATCTGGGATAGCAATAACGTATTCATAATGTATTTATTCTCCCTATATCCTCCTTTTCATCTTTTAAATAATCATTTCTGAAGTATACCCTATGGTTTATGTGCACTCATAAAGTCATCCAGTTTTGTGGACATTCACACCGAGATCTGTCAAATATTGATTAAAGTAATTGAGTAAATGTAAACACTTGACATTAAAGACAACATAGTATGGTGATAATAATAATAAGGTAATTATACAAATTGTTCTCATAAATGTAAAAAAGCCACTGGAAATCAGTTCCAGGAGCAAATATTGCCCCTAAATGGAAGTGTTAATTTCTGACCCTGGTCTAGTTGTATTCAGGTACAGAAATGAAATCATAAAATGTAAAAATTTCACAGTATACATTAAATATTAAAAAGTATTCAGTCAAGAGTAGCGAGTGTCTCTTTTGTCTCTGTCTTTTGTTGTTTGATAAACATTGACAGACAGAAGCAGGTAAAGTATAGGCTGCAGTCACTTTATAACCTAATGCATGGATCCATAATACTGATACACGTGTATTTCCTTTCATGTGTATGTTCGATTGGTTATCCTTAAAACTGTACACTTGTAAATTGCTCTCAGTTTGAGCTGGATACATCAACACTGACTGCATGACTTTGACTAATGCTCAT